>VWZF01003565.1:592004-618664 GCA_013396755.1 Sclerurus mexicanus | reverse complement strand
CTAGCTCCATCTAACACACTTACAGATCAGGACCAGATTTTTATCACAGGGTTTTTTGTGCTTATTTCTAACAGCACAAGAGGCAAATTTACCAAAGGCTCAATACAAGCATTCCTCAAACTGATGCAGCTGCACAGTAATGACTAGATTACTAGTAATTATTAGAATAGCAATTATATTCTCAAAAATTTATTTGATTTTTAAATTTCAATCAGACTGACACACCAAGATGTTGGAAACAGCTTTATAACTGAAAATCAGGGTTGGTACCCAAGGGCATGCATACTTGATGAACAACAAAATTGCTTAAAAGTTAGTGGTTTTCTCCAAACTACAATTACTGACTTGTGTTAGAAACTCAAAAATTGTACATGATTTTGACTACACCACCACAAAGATCAAGATCTCCAGTGATTATATACAATGAAAACAGAATACATGATTTCTTCCTGAGGCACGGTAAGTGAAATTTCCAACTGCACATGAGCTTTTGCCTCTCAAAACCCTGCCCCAATTTTCTCCAACACCAAACCCCTCTCTCACTGAACCAGTTTAAGGTGAACTTCCATCTCCTTCCAGCAGATACACATCACTGCCCAATTCCATACTCAACCATAGCAAGATGAGTTTCAGACAACATGTAGAGAGGAAAAAAAGGCACAAAGAAACAACACCCACAACAACAAAAAGACGTCACCAACTTATTAGGCTGCAAGTTGACAGCTGTCACTTTTTTTCTGTGGTTGACAGCAGATTGTTTTCAGAAGAGTGACTACTCCCCAAGGTATGATGAACAGGCTTCTACTCGAACAAAGGTGTTCTTGCTGAAGGTGTTCTCTTTGTTCTAAGTATTCCTGCTGGCATAAATCAATATGTTCAGCACCTTAAGCAATAGATATTATTTTATTCTGTGTTTCCAGCAAGCTCAAGTGTTTAAGAATAAAAGGTCAATGCATCTCCATTTATACTCCTTTATATCTGACAGTTCAAAATCTCTAGTGCCATTCACAGCTGTGTAAATTGATACCTGGATTTTTTTCCAAATACATTCAAAGAGAAGGGGGGTTTTTTGTTTGGTTTTTGTTTTTTAAAGCTATTTGGAGAGAAAATGTTGCACAGTTTTATACAACCTTCAAATAAATTGTATCAACACTTAGGACAAAAACAATCGCATGCAAATTTTCAAGAACAATTTTTTTCTTATTTTCAAAACACTAGTTCTGATCTCTGCCACCAAGTTTTCTTTTTTGGGTGATGTTCTGACCATTAAATTTGCCAATACAAGTCAGTTAAGGCATACTGAAAATGTATGTTCATTAATCAAGGTGCCTCATAGATGAGATTTTTTTTCTTTCCACAGATCCATTTAACTCATCTACCAAATGCTTGTCCACTTGAAAAGTCAACATACTTGTGTATCTTTTGACAATCAAAGCTGGTTGACTTAATTAAAAGGCATGCAAATACAACTTTGGTTGGGCAAACTTTTTCAAGTCCAAATCAAACAAGAAAAGAACACATAAGTAATAATGAAGTGAGGTTAGAGAAATTAACATACTACACATGATGCAAGATTCACCTAACAATGCACAGCTGGGTATATATTTGAAACACACTATACCCATCCGCACATGAATGTCTGCCAATGAAGCAGACTGTGGTGGGCACTGGCAAGTTTGCCGAGGAGGAGAAGGGAATGAAGCAGGAGGTGTCAAGGAGAAAGAGCAGGAAAAGAGGTACAACCCTGCAATCAACACAACAGAGGGCTATCATGCTAATCCTCCCTTAAAACAGGACTGTTCGACTGAAGTATTCCAGCATTAAGCTCCTGTGCAACCCTGGAACCTCTGCCTCTACCCAGACAGTGTTTTCCCCAGTTTGCAACTCCATTCCTCACATTTACATAATGGGAAAATGCTCCACAAAGCTTACAGACATCAGTTGTTCCTGAGCTGGAAATATGCTCTCCCATTCCCATTTTCTCCTTAGCAATTTCCATGGTGTTCAGCTGCAACTTCATAACATTCACTCAAATTGCCTCACTATCCGGTAAAACAGGACCACTGCACCCTGCCTTGGTCAAACCCTGCCCAGAGTCACATCTCACAGCTGGGATGAGTCCAAGTGTTTCAGCACAGTTATGCTTATTGACCTTGGGGTTATCCAAACCAAACACAAGCTCACTTTCAGAAGAATAACTTACAAAACAAATTTTGACTAACAAACAATCTGCCATCACGTCCAGAAAGAGTCTCACAAATCTTAAAGAAAAAAAACAGAAAGAAAAAAAAAAAGTAAAAAGTTATTAACAGCTTTACAACTTCAGTGACTTTCAAGCAAAAATGATCTAAAAATAGTTTCAATATGCTGAACCCTCATGATGCTTTGTGGTTTTACTGTCATGCGTTTCCCTTAAAACTGCTTTTCCTATAAAGGGTTTCTAAACACAACTAGTGCAATAAAGCTTAACCATGTAAACTAGTACTAAAAAAAAAAAAATTAACTCAAGCCAATCGCAATTTTCCCTTTAATTTCTTTTCAGTTCAAATCACTTTGAACGTGGCACTTTCACAAATATAGACCAGTTTAAAAAACCAACCAAACAAAAAATTCCTCTGCTGGATTCTGTCCTTTTCACAAACAATTCCCAATTCCTTCTGAAATGCGATGAGGCATTTTTAGAACTCTACAATATGAACAATTTCCATTCCACTGTTAAGCCTTCTACTAATCCGTTTATTAAATCTGTATTGCTGAAATGTAAGGATTGGGTGAGAGAAGAAGATACGTGATTATTTTTAGAAGTGGGTTGAAAAACTAGCTGGGTCACCAGACTTTAAATGCAGTGGTTGTGATCTAATGTCCTACTGACACTTGATTTCAAGTGGTGCCCCTCGTGGGTCAGTACCCAGGTCAATACTGCTTCATCTGGTCCATAGGATGGACACACCCTCATCCTATTTAATAGTAATCAATACCCCACTCCTAAACTAGTTTAAGGGGAAAATTCAGGTCGCATTAAATAAATAACTTCTGGGTTGAGTCACTGTTCCTGGAGGTATTTAAAAGCCATGTAGAAGCGGCTTCAGGATATGGCTTAGTAGTAGACCTGGCAGTGCTATGTTAATGGGTGGACTTGATGATCTTAAAGGTCTTATCCAACCTAAATAATTCTATGAATCTATGACATCAAGCTTGGGGAAAGATTGGAATGGTGGGGCTGCCACTCCCCAGCATCAGGACAAACCAGAAGAGTGGTCTGACAGCAGTCTCACGACATTCAGCAAAGACAAACAGAGTCTTGCAGCAGCACAGGAAGATCCCACACAGCAGTACAGGCTGAGGTGACCAGCACACACAAAGAAGCTGAAGATCCAGGTGGACGAACTGAAAGGGGTCAGCAGAGTATCCTTGCAGCAACCAAGGCTGACTTAACACTGGGCTGTCTGAGCAGAACTGCAGCCAACACACTGAGAGAAATTATTATTCCTGTATAGACAGCAGCTAGACGCATGTCCAGTTTGGTATCTCCCAGTACAGAGGAGACTGACCAGCTGGAGGGAGTCAGTGGTAAGGAGGCTGCAGGACATTATGTAAGACCAGAGGCCATGAGAACTACACTTGTCCAGCCTAGAGAAGAGTCAAAGCAGGATCCAATTTAACTCTTCACTACACTGGAGGGCAGGGACTACAGAAAAAAAAATGCACCAAACTCTCTTCAGAGGTGCAAAGGGAAGGTCTACAAGGCACACTCAGCAATCTGTGTCAGCTCTTAAACACTCTCAAGCCATTTTTTTTCCTTTGTATCCTGAGTTGTAACCTTTCCCTTCTTGTAGATATTCAAAACTCAACTGGAGCAAAACCCTGAGTAACCCTATCCATCTCTGAAGCCATCACTCCTGGAGCTGGAGGGTGTTGCACCAGATGACCTCCAGCGGTTCCAACCTACATTTTTCAGTGGTTCTATGATCTATTCTAGGAGAGTATGCATGGTATAGGATTACAAATGTAATGTACCAGCAAGCCAAAATGCGCTGCCAGCCAAAATGCAATAATAGAAGATACTACTCCAGTCTTTTGACATACCCTTGCCAGCAGATGCTCCAAAATGCTGGGTCAAAACTCACGGGAAAGGGGAAGAAAACAAATACCCAGAAATGCAGACACACAGTTGTTGCGACATATCTGTACATAAGGACTTCTACCTTAAATACAGAGGATCATACCTTTCTGTGGCTCATCTTTGAGCAGCAACACAGGTAGCACAGATGCTGGTATTGCTGATTTAGTTTGAAGGGGAACAAGCATCTGGGACAAGAGGCTGTTTTGAAATAGACATTTTTACAATTCAATTTGTTGGTTTACCCTCATTAGAACCTACTCTGAAAAAAAACAATTCAGTGACTCATTTACAGAGGTGTTTGAACAAATCCTGATGTCACTTATTAAATACATATGTATCACTCATTTTGCCTCAGTCAGAGATACTTCACTGCAGAACATCTTGAGGAAAACATGGTGAAGAAACTTGTTTGTTTAAATTGAAGCATCTGATAGGCAGCCAAAGTCACAATGAAAAGCCTGTAACAAACAGCCCAGGGAAAAAACAGATTTTCTGTAACGCAGCTGATACAACAAACTTTCCTCCAATATAAATGTTACACTGGGGTCTCGCAGAGCCAGTATGGCTGTGTTTGGGAATTGAGAGCACTGGACATGCTGGGCCAGAAATTCAGCTGATGTTAATCAACAGAACCCCATCACAGAGAGTGGATCTCACCTGCTATGTTTTTGTTGCATGTGTTGAAAAACTTCAGGGAAGTCTGTTGTGATAACTTTGATTCATGTTGGTAGATATTCCTCACAACAGAAAGTCTGTTAAGAAGGACGTAAGGGATGGGGTGTTTGATATCTGATAGTTTAAGCCAGGAGTGGACAAAAGAACATCACCTCTTTGAAGAATGTGAAACCAGTCTACTCCACACATAGAATACAGAAGTAGTTATTACTTTTTGCTAATAAATATAATTAAGATACTGTGTGACTAAAGTCCAAGTTATCCTTAGAAGTCTAACTGAATTTTACTACGAAAACTGGAATCCGGCCATGATTTAGGTTTCGTAGCAAGGTAAAACAAGAGGAACTGACGAAAAATGTAGAACCCAAAGACAACATAAGCTGTCTCTTAGACACACACACCGATCTTCCTGTTTCCTGTAATTCCAAGGACATATCTCATCTACTCTACTGAAAACTCTATTTGCACTTGAAAACTCCGATTTTGAAGAATTTTGTTTTCACTGATGGCCTGTCAGGAAGAATGAAGTGAGACAAAAGAAAACAGTCTCCTCCAGCACTACGCTGTCAAAAAAAATTCACTCACTCCATGTCGCTTAAAGTTGTGGGTATTTACACACAGGGCCACAAACAAATCAGGGAGACCAAGGTGACCAGACTTGGGTGAAAGTAACTTCACAAGTTGTAGTACTGGAGAATTTATGCACTAGTATGTAATCACAAAATAGAGGTTCAAATATGTTGCAGACACTCAACCATTACTAAGAATGCAATTCTGACATCTGGAAAACATAGCCTCTATTGTAGCAGTTTCTGCATGATCTGTTTAAATAGTTATTGAACTGAGTGCAATTTATAAAAGTATACATGTGAAGAAAAGGAAAGAAAAAAAATTATCACAAAGAGAATGGAAAAGAGGGGGGAAATTATTTCAGTACACAATTCTCTGTTTTGCTGGCCAAAACATTAAGTCGTTTGAGACTTTTGATGAAAGGAGTACATTCAAACATGTTGAACAGGTACTGCAGGAATGCTGTCAAAAAACACGGGAAAGATGCTAAATGCTGAATCCTCACCATTCTTGCCAAGCTGCAAATTAACACTTTGAGCTTCCATTACGTTCTTTCAAAGCAAAGCCACCTACGCCAATAAAGCTACTACAAATACAAGCTAAATCCAACAGCTTTTGGTAGCTCCCCGGCTACAAAGAAATAAAATACAAAAATAACTCAACTAACACATCTGCAAATTAGCTAACAAGCAAAGAATAAGCCCTATATGAACAGATGCAATGGGAAATAAAAAAATTTAAAAAAAAAAAACAACAACAACAAACATACCTCAGAACACTAAAACCCTTTGAAAGAGTATGTGTGATGGAACGTGATCAGTGCCAACACTTCACAGTTTCTGAATTCCTGTCTGCTGGCTTGTCAAGTGTTATTTACAAAAATGCAGTCTGAGCAAACGGGGTTCATGACTCAAGATAGTGTAACATCAGAAATACAGGATTTAAATAGATACATCTGGTGAATCCACTCATAAAATAGATAAAAAATTAATAACCACTTAGACATTTGAAGGAAGTATATAGTTGCAGTTGGTAGCATGGAAGGTTATACAAACTAGAGGTTTAGATGTGTCTACTAAAAATATCAAGAAAATGTAACTGTATAATAGCATTTTTTTGACCCCCAGTCAGCACTGTGTCACTTCAGATTTGCTTATTTGGACAATTAAAGTACTCAGATCAGACCACCAAAAAGAGCTGGGAAAACCATTGTCTATGCAGCCAGGGATATATAAACCTGAAGCATTTCAATCAGAGAACACCCACTACATGTAGTTTTTAAACAGCTACAACTCCTCCTTAGCAGTTTTACTCAGGAGGCGCATCAACATTTTGCAGAATCAAGAACGTGCCTGTTCTCTTCTTCAGACATCTCACACTAAAAATTTCAAATATACCCATATAGAAAGAGCGAAGTAATCAAAAGGTGCATTTCAAACCAAATATCATCCATTTATAAACAGATCCATGCCAAAAGCCATAGCATGGGGGATTTTTGAGTAATACAGATGAACTTCACTATTAAGAAAGTAACTATCATAAAGTTTTGACACTCAACAATATTCTAGATTTTATGCAATGCATCACCTTATTTTTCAATACATTTTAGTTAATGCAATTGCCTGTGCTCTTAAGGCACTCTCTCCTCCCCACATCTTCAGCTTTCTGTAGACTAATGCAATATATTAAACATTTAGGTATTTACTTCAAGATTTAATGCTGCCTTTTGTCTCCTGCTAGCCCACATTTCACCTGAGGAAACACCATGAACTTGTGTGGAAGGATATGGTAGAAGCAACTGGTAGAAGCAACCATACCTCCCATTACAGCATCCCTCTCCTATTTTCAAATCTCAATTCTTCATACTTGCAGCAAACAATTTCCATGGGGGCCTGTGCTTTTCAGGCCTGATTTCTACCCAAACGTAATTCCAGCAGAAAGACTGAACTTAACCAATTTAGCCATTTTTTGAGCTAATTATGCACCCACCCCACACCATCTTCCTTGTGCTCTGCACAGACAATTGATGCTGACATAACTGAGTGACCTACACATTTCTCTTCCAAAACACAATTTCTGTCATAAGTAACTCCAAGATCTCAGATGCATGCACACGTCCCACCAGCCTCCTATCCCTTCCAAGGGCACATGCAGGCAGGTTTTGCCAGCGTGCAATGGTTTTTCTCATGGGCTTTTGACTCTCAAACAAAATCCAGTCGCTTGGTAGAACAAGTCAAACAAATGCTTCTGAACATCCGAATCCCACAGGCACGGTAGGAAATACCAGGAAAAGGAGTCCCCAGAGAAGAGGGAGCTGCTGGTGGGTGTGGTGACAGTGTCTTCCTGAAACCCTGATGCAGAGGAATGATCACAAACCTTAAAAAATGCCAGATGGTGCCTCACTGCTGCTACATCAGCTATTTAAAAGACGCAGGCAAAGAACACCTTAACCATGCATGCTAACCAGCCTTACATGTCAAGGCAAGTCTTCCAGACTAAATGCTCAACAGATAAATAATTTTTAATTCTAAAATTAATGGAACACTAGGTAGGATTTCATTTGCAAAGCAGCATTTCTGAGAGGGTTTTTATAAAGCAACTGAGGAAATAAGCCTAATATTGCAAAAGCTCATTCATTCCTTGGTTTCTCAAAACAATTGCAAGGAAATACCCTCCTCCTTATACACAAGGGTTTGTGAATATGTTTAAGCTTACACACTGTGTGAGAAACAAGTCAGTCAACAGGAATACTTAGCTGCAAAGGACCATTTTCATCTAACATGTTGAAGGGCCAGGACAAAGGTTTCGTAGAAAACTGATTAAACCCTTTAAAATACAGAATTTGAACCAAAAAAAGTATAAGCCACAGATAAAAATGACCACAGAAGTACTTGAGCCCAAAGAGAAATAAGACAATATCTGTCTTTAAAAGACTCCTGCTCAAAAACGGTACAGTCACAAGCATGAGAAAAAGCTTACTGTTAGCAAACACAGTCCCCCATACTGCTAAATTTGCTCCCCTTCTAATCCTGGCCTCTTTCCTAGCAGTATTTCAGAAATAGCTCTGTACAGTAGGTTCTGTACTCCAGAAACTATTTTACTCAAATTGCGTTTTTCCACAAAGAAGATGCTTTTTGAGAAATCAAGATGATTTCTCTTAAATCGCACATGCTTTTAACATCCATTGAAACTGAACTGATTTTAAAAAAAATTATTTGCATTTACACTTTTTGTAAAAAGGACACATCACAGAATTCCATTTTCTTGCATTACACAGAGAAAACCTGCATTTTGCAGACACAAATATTAATACCTCACCAAAGCACATGGAAGAACCTCCTTACTTGTTGGAAGTCATTGGGGCAAGCTTCTAAAGGCTTAAAAGTCACAAGGCTCTGAAATACTTTATATTTCACATGACTCCTGAATAATCAATAATTTTATGAACATTTAACCCCAAGAAGTAATAAAAGAAGGATAAAGTTTTCAGACTTGAAAATTAGTCTTCCAGATATTCTGCCTTTGTAATTGTCATGGTCAAAACTAAATCCTTCCAGTACCATGAAAGTAAATACACAATATAGGCTTTTTTAAAGCCCTGAAAATTTGATTGCGGCAACAGAAATACAACAAGGGAGGATGTAAATGAAAAACCAACATGGAACAGGCACTTTTGATGCCAAGCCACCATCTGTGTTATTAATAAATTGCACACAGACCCCATGTGACATTTCGAGTGAAATTAAAAAATAATCTATTGACACAAGTACAGTTATTATGTCCTACAATACTGACTTATCCTGTAAAAAATGTGTGAGAAGTTAGTATGTAAAAAGACCCAAGGAAAACACAAATAGACACAGATAGTAAAAACTGCCATGACCAGTCTGAATTACCTTGGGATACCCTACTGCCCTCTCATAAAGAATAAGCAGACAAAGACTAAGTAAGGGCCAGAAACTGCAATTCAGGCATTCCACGTGAGGATCAAGAATGACCAAGTTACCCAGGGCAGGAGGGTAAGAGGATTACTACAACCCACTCATGAAGCAAGGGAGTCCCAAGTGACCTCAGGAACAATTAAGAGGTCATTAACTATAACCTAAAATTATATTTTTCTCACCTTACCATGAAAATGCAGCTGCAATTACTGAGACAAAACACTGCCTTTGACAACATGAACCAAGCTTATGCCTATTTATGCCTATTTCTAAGGTCCTTTTTTAATACAAGGATCTTAAAAATTACCTGATAAACACAAAGTACTCCTTTTTTTGTTTGGTTTTTTTTTAAGAAGGGACTTATTAAGAGAGAATAAACTGAGAAGCTCTCAAAAATATGTTTCCTTCAAAAAGCAATTGCAGGGTGCAAAGCTCTTGGCAGCCAGAGCCAGGGTTGCAAAACAATTTTCATTATAATACTGTTTTCAGAGGTTTATAACTTTCTCAAATATTTCCCTTTTTATTAAAAAGGTTTCACATTCACTCTGGGAACTCTATTGATACATGCTTCTTAAAAATATATATTAACAAAGAATTGTACTGTAAAATGTGATCACTTAGGGACTACATAATGATAATATATGTAAAGGTCTATATGACTAATCTAAACTTGACACATCCCTGTTAGCTCAGGTATGCAACCAAAATGTTGGGGAGTGGGATTTACACACCTAGAAAACTAAATAGAATCACAGAATCATTAGGGTGGGAAAAGACCTTTATGATCACCAAATCCAAGCGTCAACCCATCACCACCACCATGTTCACCGTCAAACCATGTCCTCAAGTGCCATATCCATGTGTTTTTTGAACACCTCCAGGGATGGTGACTCCACCATTGCCCTGGGCAATGCTTTACAACCCTTTCTGTGAAGAAATTTTTCCCAATGTCCAACCTAAACCTCTGCTGACATAAACTATTATTTTGCACTCCTTTATTTTTTTTCTGCTTGTAATGTACCGATGGATTGCCCCGTTCACAAAAAAAAAAAAAAAAAGGAAAAAAAAAGAGAGAAGTAAAGAACTCTGAAGAAATTAAATACAAAACAACAAATTAAAAAGCAGCAGCCTTCCATCTGGAATCATTCAGAGGCACATATGGTCATATTTTTAATGTAGGAAAATTCTGTAATCTGATACTTACTAGATTAGCTGCTCCACAACATACTAGCTTTAGAATATGAAGCTCACAATCTGGTCTTGTAAAGGAAATATTACATTAAAGTTATTAATTCATTAATATCAGGCTATTTCAACAAACCATATACGTTCTAAGGGACGGAATTAGGTTGGCTTTTTTTTTTCCTCTTAATATACAGCAACAGTAAAACCAAATTAAAACATTTTCTCATTTGCAATGAATGCGTAACTGCCTTAGCAAGGACAGCTAGACAAATAATGATAATCAAATGAAATAATTACATCTTTAGTTGATTTGACGGTTAGGGTTTATTTGGTTCAAGAAACAGTATTATGTTTGTTTATATATGATTTTTGTGATTACACAGTGACATAGCCTAATGCTATATATCCACCTTTTTCAGAAGCTTTGGAAAGGAAAATCCATTCTGCCTATTCACACATCATTTTTGAGGATGGCAGGAGCAGGAAAGGAAGAAGTGGAGAAAAAGGAACAGAGAGACAAGAAACCTGCTGGGTTTTGGAGCAAACAGGGTTGTTCAACAGCATCCAAATGGCTCCCCAACTGTTCCATTACCATATCAAGTCATTTTCTCCCCTCGCAGCATCATCCCTGCAGCCATGCCTCAAGGAGGTATTTTCTGCTGTGGGGTGGGAAGTGCTCCAGCTGCACCATGCTGGCAGACAGCAGCTCCACAATGGAGACAGACAGGTCTTTGCAAAGGGGAACAGGACCACAGGCTGGCCATACCGGGCAGCACACAACAGCCAGGCACTTTCTTTAATTTCCTTCCCCTCAACTCAAGAGCTCTTCAAAAGGGCAAAGGTACAATTTTATCTCTAGTTTTGAAACCAAGTTTTCAGACCACTATCTGCCCACTCACTTCCAAGACCCACATCTCCCATCCTCCAGAAATAAGACAACAAATTGATCCTCCCAGTAACCTCCTACACAGCCACTAACAGTGATCCACCAAAGTCAAAGGCAGACGTAACTCTGGTGCCGCCCCCTGCACCTGGGCTCCTTGGGGAGGACAAAGCTGAGCCCACAATGCTCAGTGCCTTAAAACTCCTCAGAAAGGCTGAAGGGCTTCTCCAACTTGACTGAAAGAAGAGATACTGCTGTCACCCTCGGACATGCAACAAAGTAGTTACCATGAGGTAAACCATCCAGCTGGGCAACTCAAATCAGGAATTGGCTATTTTCTGCAGAAATGTACCCATTATCATGCTGACAGGCACATGGGTAACCCTAAACATTTTATACAAAATATTTGGTCTTCAGGTGCTCAACTTTCATTTTTCTCACCCTTCTGCCCTCAAATACAGTCAGTATTCAGTATTTACCTGAAGAGAGGCTATAAAAGTGGTCTAGTGGGGAAAAAAAAAAGGAATTCCTTTTCTCCCCAAGGCAGGAGAGCCATGCTCAGGAGCCCTCTCCCTGAAGTGCCCTGGGTAGCTCACTGTCCTCTGCTGCCAGAGCTGCCTCTCTCTAGTCCCCTGCAGTCCTCCAACACCACTTCACAGACCACGTGGTTTGAGCCATGAGTTTTGGGGAGTACCTCCAGACTGGGTCTGCTCCTCCTGAGTCCAGCACAGCACCATGCAGACGACCTGATACACACAGAGCAAAACACAGTGCCAAAGGCAGCAGTGCATTGTCCACCGCCCAAGGAGGGAATGTGATGAAAACACAACCAGAACCTGTATCCATCTGGTTTGCTCTTGCTGACGCTTTTAGAAATGTTTTCATACAAAAAAATGATCTATCAAAGGACTACAAATTACCGCTTGAAAACTGACTTTTTTTTGGTAGGTAGAAAGTAGCTGAACTGCTCAATATGCAGCTTACTCAAAAGGGAGTAGAAGAGAACTGCAAAATCATGACAAAACACCACATATGGCAACAAAAAGATCACAATATGTAACAGAAGAGCTGCACTACCTCTTGGTAATTGTAACTATTTTATATGTCTGCTACAAATCATTTGCTAGATCAATAAAATAAGCAGCACTGGAAAGCACTTAAATACAACTGTGTGTTCAATTACAAAACCAAAGATAACTTTCCTACTAATTACATTGACGCATGTGGGTTCAAAAAATATTCCCAGTAATAAAGCAGATACAATATACACCGCATATGTGAAACAGAATGTGCACAGCAAGAAATCATTAACACTACAAAACATAAAAATTGCTGTAAAAGCAGCAGAGAATCTCCAGTGATCCGATGTTGCACTTCCTTCTAAGTTTCATGTTGTACATGTGTAATTGCTGTAATAAAAGTCCTTGGAAAATTAGTTACGTCAAACAAAATAATCAAACCATAATGATTAACAAAGAAGTGGAATTTACCTCAGAGTTCAAAAACTCTAATATAAATGCCTTTACAATAAGATTATTTGCTATACATTGAAAAAGTCTAGCTCTATTTTGCAAAAATAAGTCGTTTCCTATTTCCATAGTGCAATGCAATAACCATTCTGCAAACAAAAGAAAAACAATAAACAAATTCAAACCTCAAAACAACCCCACAAATATAAGAGTCTTCAGGTATTCTAGGAGTTTATTTTACAAATGTCAATAAAACATTTACTTAATTCATAAAACTGTAAGCAAACTGTTCCTAAAAACAGGCAGAAACTTACCTACTTTCAGTGTTTAACTAGCATGGGAGATGGTCCTCCTGATGCTTTTTGTACATAAGCAGACATGAAAAACCAAAAGAACAGAAGCGTGTAATGAAGAAAGCCATATGGCACTCATCATCTTATTAAATAAGGATGGTTCTTGTTGGAAGAGAACTGAAGAGAATATCCTTGTTGGACTGAACAGGCAGTGTAGTGAAGCAGCAGCACCCTCCTGCTCTAAAATCCCTGGAAGTGGTCCAGCAATACATCAAGTTCTCAGAGCATCAATGTAATTCAGTGTTCCACTTTGAGAATATTAATGGTTAGAGTAGCACAAAAGGTCAATGTCTAAAACCTATTTTAACAGCTACTTCCATGAGGCAGAAAATTGTTTCTACAATGCTGAAACCACTAAAAGGCAGCATCCCAGGATGGCACAGATTAGAAGAAGGGTGATGTGACAACAATAGCCCATGACAAGCAAGGGCACAGTAGGAGTACAGAGGGTGCACCACCAGATTTGGACAAACAGAATTATTTGTAGAGCAGGGCTGTGCTAGCCCTGTCGCCTGCATACCACTCAGGCCCCCCAGATTTGAGAGATCACTTTATTCTGTCACCACCATGAGGTCAGGGACATGCTGTTGGGGGTCCCAAGCCAAGGCACCAACAGAAGTGCAGTCACCAGCTGGGGCTAAGGAATTCACCAGGTACCAGTTCAAGACAGCATGAATGGCCTCCCCATTTCATAATTTATGTATTTTTAATGTATAAAAAGAAATGCTAAGTGCATGTCACATCCAACAATCTCCCTAGTGCAACAATCCTGCAAAAGAAGAGACTGTACTACCATCTTTCTCTGATGTCAAGTAAGGAGGCAAGATGATGGGCACCTTTCCCTGTCTCCTCTTTGAGGATCAGGTGCAGATTAGCAGCTAACAGCAAGCACACTCAGGACCCACCTCAAGAGCCAAAACTTGACTTTAAATGGCACTCAGTGAAAAACAGAAAATAATATTCCACATGGGAAAAAAGTTTCAAAAAAAACCCCAAGGAATCAGAACAAAACATCCTTACAGATACCGGACAGGGGAGGGGAAGTTCTACAAAATTACATAGTATTGGATGATCTAGGTATTTATAGTGAGGTGCACATATCATGGCAGCCTAACGCCACAGGAAGAAATACAAGTTGCTCTGCAGAGCACCCCTTTGGCAGCAGCAGCTTGTCAGCATCCCCACAAAACTTCCCAAAGAGCAGATGAGGTGGGTCCCGCAGCTTCTCATTAGAGGCCTTTCTTCCTGGGGCAGAAATCTTCCTTGTCCTTCCCTACTACAAAATTGCTTTTTCACAGTGAGTCAAAACTATATTTAGTATCTGATTATTAACACTACCCCTATTTCGTGCAAGCACACAGAAGTCTCTGCTACCACATAACCCAATGCAAGCTTCCCTAGACACCGCTTAGGACCACATGTGCAGTTGGATTAGCAAACAGATAGAGACGGTTTTCATCTCAACAGTTTCCCCCCCCCAGATCCCAGAGGGAATCTGTCTGTGCTTCCCAGCGTGACAGTGCCCATGGGTAGCACGTGGCTCAAGGCTACTGACCAGCTGCTCTTCTTGGAGCTTAGAGGAAAATGTAGGATACAACATGCACTATGCAGAAAAGGGGATTTTAACACATACACATCAATGCTGATGAAGAAGATGAAAATTACCATGAAACGGTTCATTTTGCACTCCTATTTCACAATAGAGAATGATGCAGATGAAAAGCAGAAGCCACTACCCAAGGCTGTTAAGCCAGTACTGCAACTCAAGGGTCTGTAATATTCCAGAGTAATTAAGCTGATGAAGAAGAGTTTAGAGTGAACAGGCAACTCTTAAACTACTTCATTCCTACTCATTTTTCTTCTAAAAATACATCCCCAAAGATCATATGATAGTACAGAAGAGCTGTTAGCCAAAATGTAGCTTCTTGTTCATCTTAGGTAAGTCACTTCTTTCTAGTAAAGATTTCTATCTTCTTTTACCTGCTAATTAGTTTAACTTCGAAGGTATTTTGTGTTTTAATTTGTACACTGCATACAAAAGACTAAATAAATAGCAACATGGCAAAGAGGAAAAAAAGTTACTTCAAAGTTAGCTTAAAGTTCTGCAAACCAAAATACATACTAAAATGCATAGGATAATGAAGACCCAATTCTACTGACAGGAAATTCAAATGTTTTAATCACACATGCAAAAAGTATGTCCAAATAGGGCTATATTACATAACACATATGATATATATATATATATATATAAGGTGGGAGTCAGTCTCTTCTCCCAGGAAACAAGTGATAGGACAAGAGGAAATAGTCTCAGGTTGCACTAGGGCAGGTTTGGATTCAATATTAAGTTTCTTCACTGAAAGGGTGGTCAGGCAGTGGAATTGACTACCCACGGAAGCAGAGGAGTCAACATCCCTGAAAGTTTTCAAAAAACATCTAGATAAGGCACCTGGGGACACAGTTTAGTGGTACACATGGCAGTGCTGGATTAACAGTTGGACTTAATGATCCTACAGTTCTTTCCCAAACCTTAACAATTCTATAACTCTAATAGTGGCGTTTCAACTGAAGAATGCATATATACTTTAATGAGATTACAGGAGCACTATGTAATGCTTTTAAGCAGTTTTTGATGAAGTCAAAAAGACCTATTGTAGATGCCACTGAAAATGTAATTTATTACCAGCAGCAGAACAAGCTGTAATGGCTTTCTTTAACATGTTCAGCTATGGATGAAACAAGTCCAGGCTTTGAGCTCATTAAACAAAACTGGCGGAGGGGATGGAGGGGGTGTCAGTGGGTGTGTTAATGTATATATTTGGTTAGAGCCTGCTGCTGATAATGCCAAGATTGTGGGTTCAATCCCTGTATGGGCCATTCACTTAGGAGTTGGACCCCATGTCTTTGTGAGTCCCTTCCAACTCAGAATATTCTGTGATTCCATGATATATGCACACACCAGAGTCTGGAAATTTCCCAATAAGTTCTGGAAACAAAAATAAGGTCTATTCAAATTTTATCTGTTTACATTATTTTCAATTAAGGCTCAGAGTCAGATGTAAGTGATCCTGTCAAACACAAATCCACACAGACCAACAAATACAACATATGCTATATGTTGCAAATACCCTATGTATGTTTTCTCGTCAATTCCCTTTCACTTTTTTGCAATTCCCTGTCATTTTATCTATAGCTTTGAAAAAACAATGCTTTATGGTCTGCGAAAAAACAAACAGCAAACATTGCCATTCACTCACAAAAAACAGCAACCAAGTTAGAGCCCTTTTGCTGGTAAAGCTGCTGTAGTTCTAGGAACAGGAAATTGAAATTTCTCCTGCAAATAATAATTAAGTAAATGCAGATAATTAAAAGCATGTTAGCAATAACCTCTACACACATACCTGTATTATTTAGCTCGGCAATAACTGAACCAACAGGCAGAGGGGGAAACAAAAGGTAAAATCTCCACTCTGTCAGCCCTAACAGGACCATTTCCTTTTATTATTGACTTCAGGTTATCCAGAATAAGCTCATAGCTTACAACCAATAAATATCTGACTTAAAGGACAGACATTTAACTCTTTGATGGTCCACACTTTCAGTACCACTTGAAGTAAGACCTGACAAATAAATGGGAGTAAAGAGACAGAATACAGAGGCATCAGAGATCCAAGCCCTCTGTAAAAGCAATAGGAAAGAATTCTGCTCTGATCCCTGTGGGAGTGGAAGCTGCATATTCTCACCTCATTTAGAGATGCACTTACTCAACACACCAGGCAACTTCCTCGCTCTCCTTGCTTGTCCCAGTCGAGGACTCCAGGCTCAGAGCACACAGGTACAGCAGTGCCGACCCAGCAGCTCAGAGCCTCCCGCCACTCCCACAGCTCCAGCCATCTTCAGAGATAGATCTCATGTTAAGCTGTAAGGCTTTCTGCAGATACAGAGAAAGCTGTTTGCACAGCTTGCAATCTTTACATACGTGTGTTTTGAAATACCTTAACACAGTAGTAAACAGCTTGCACTCTTGATTTTTGAGATGGACAACCACTCCGACATCTGACTACTAAAATTCAAATTAAATATTCTCATGACCCCACATTCCTCTACAAGCAGAACACTATACACACAAACACTCTCGTAGCACAACAAGCTTAGCACACAAATACAAAATGAACAATCAAAAATCCGTTCAAGACTCAGATGACTCGATATAAAGAAAACTGTCTCCCATCCCAGTTCATGAAATAGGATGCCAGAGGTAGAGTCCCACACAACACCACACCAACTCACTGACAAATTATCCCAGTAAAAAACCAATGTAAGGTTCCTCCAAACTAATTATATTTTCTGTGTTTGCTAATGCACACCACGAAATGTAACTCATAAGAAACCATTCCGCATTACACTAAAATCAGAGATTGGCAACAACCACCAATTTGATGCCTGTGGCTTGATTGCCTCCTAAGCCACCTTGTCAATGCATTTACACAGAACAGAATTAAAGTTGTCATCACATGAGGCTTTGAGCAACCTAGTCTAGTGGAAGGTGTCCCTGTCCACAGCAGGGAGGTTGAAATAGAATAGGTCCCTTCCAAGTCAAACCATTCTGTGATTAAACAATAACTTCCAGTCTATAATTGTCCACATCAAGAATAAAGTGGGATGGCTTTTCAGTTCTTGGCTGTAGTGGTTCTAAACTTCAGAGTTTACAAATTTGCAGATTGCTAGCCTCCATCTATTTTCTTTGCACCTAAACCAGCTAACATGGAAAAGCTGGACAAGGAATGCTAATGTCAGACAGAAAATATTTGTATTCTCTGTACTCTGACAATTTTCCAATCAAACCACAAAAATATATATCAGTCTGTAATACCATTAGTGACTCATATGTTAGACTTTGGAGATGCATCACCAAAGGCTCTATGGCACTTGGAGGCCAGCAAACATTACTTGCCAAACCCATCACAGAATGAGGACAGAGCTCCTGACACTGCAGCTCCCAACTCTCTCATACACAACCAGGATATCTGAGATGATTCATTTCTGTATTTGTATTACTCCATGGTACTGAAGTCCCCTGAAAAAGGCACATTGCTGATATCTCTTAGCTTATGATACACAGACCATCCCAGTCAGGAAGCTGTACAATTCCCACTTACTGAGCACATTCATGTCCAGAACTAAAAAGCCACATAAGCAGCAATGGATATAGATTCACATCTATTTAGTGCTTGTACCCAAACATTCAGGTTAGCTATTCTAGCAACCAGCGCAGGAATAGTGCCATACTGAAGCACCACTTCTAATGAAATACTAGTAAACCAGATCAATTGTTCAGAAAAAAAATGTGTTTTCCAAGAATCTGAATTGTTTACTGTTTTCTACAACTACACCTAATATCCATTTTCCTCTATGTTGAACAGGAAGACATGCAATTTCTATTTTTAAACCTATTCTGAAAACATCTCAAATCATCCACCTCTTTCTTTATAACCAATCCTTCACCACTCCAAGCATCTTTCAGAAAATATAACAGTCACAGATTATAGAAAAATATAGAAAAAAATCTGGAGATCAACACTGCCAACATGTCATCTTTCTTAAATATGTCTTATAATTTTCATAGAAAAATGTCATCTCCTTTATTAAATGCTTAGAAAATAGACATATAGACATCCTCCCCATCACCAACCTCAATGCAAACTAGCCTAAGGCTATCTCAAAGCAGTGCTTATTACAGCTACCACAAACCTGTCCATAGGGACTCGGTGCTGTTTCATGCTTATCCAATGAAAGAAAAAAAAGAACAAGAGTTTGGACTGCCTGTTGTTGTTGTCCCCCTTGCCCCACAGCTTTAATGGATGTAGTTCAGAAAGCAAGCACCACAGCCAGACAAACCAGTAATTTCCTGCCAGGTCTCTCCCGTGGCATTTGCACAGTACATGCTGGGAGAGGAGGAGATAGCAATTCAGTCCAGAATTCCATAGCTAAACAAAGTTGTAATTATCTCCTTGTTAGAGTTCTTGTTTAAAAAAGCTAAGTGATACTGTGCAGACATGAGTATTGCCACGTCTCTGAATCTTGCAGCTGAAAGAGTTTAACTTGTGGTTCCTACCTTTGAAGGTTCCTCCTTTCCACACCTCTCTTCAGAAAGACTGAAAAGCACATTTTTAGAAATGCTCTCTAAAATTCCATTCTGTCAAACTGCATCCAAAAAAATCCCAAACCATAACAGTTGCAATGCACGTTAACATATCTGAAGTGGACTCTGGTCCCAGAGAAGCCCAAATGTACAGATGTAGATGTACATCTCAGAACTGCTCCAACTCAGAGCATGATTTCACCACAGCTACATCAAATCAGAGAACTGTGAGAAAAATCTTTAACAGCAACCCTTCTCCTTCCACGTGGTCAGGTTTCCAGTATCTTCTGCCCTTGGAAAAGAATTCAGTCAGTCATGCTCTACCTAAAGGACTACGTGTACAATTCAAAGCCACTCCAAACTCTGCCTACTAGTTGTGGGAGCCAGAGGTAGTGTAAGAGGTATAATAAAGACTAAAAAGAAGTTAGTTCAGGGAGGTGATGTTCTTTCTCAAAAACTGAACCTGTAAGACTGGTCTCTACTCTGCCATTTTTAAACAGAGCTTGCCAATGAAATTCAAAGTTCTAATTAAGTAAAGATCTATACAATGCACACAACAGGAAATGTCTTTAGAAAACGGCACGGTCTGCTTGTGACCAAGAATAAGGGAGAGGGAGACAAGCTGAGGTCCACCCTACCACTTTTATTTTATACAGTGATGGGTGTTAATCTTCTCAAAACCCTGATGTAAAAGTAACATTTTTCTTTTGTTCTCAAAAGAGAAAAAAAAGTAACACAGTAAACTGTAAGGAAACTAACAGTTCTACCATTCATCTTATGTATATTTGCGATTGTTAAATTAGCTATGGCTGGGCAGGCTTTCTTACCTCAGCTGCTGACTGAATTTAAGCATTTTAAAACAACTACTAGTACCCTTTTGTCATAATTTCATTAAAGACCATAGAAAGTGGTGAAATCATTACCTCTGTTTGGACAGCAAATATACATTTCTCTTGTCAATAGCCATTTACTTGCTTTTGTGTCCTCAGCTCAGAATAAAGAAATCCAGCTCTTTTGTCTTTAAAATTATAAAGTTTTCATGAAAACACATTTTCATTCACTTTAACTAAGGCCACATTTCTAGACCTAACTAATTTACAGCATGCCTTAGGGAGCCAAATCTGGAGCTTAGAACCATTTTTTACTTTCATTTATCCACTAGGTTTCAAACTCCCAATTTTCCTAGAGGATTATAAAAGCCTGCCAATTTAGCTTGATGCGTTAAAACTTTTTACAAAAATCCAAAACATATTCACACATAAACCAGTTCGGTTTCAGCCTCCCCTCCATCTCCCCCCTGCCCTCTGCTTGTTTTTTAAGCCCAAAGAAACTGACAGAAGAAATAGGAACCAAGCCAGGCTGGAGTACAGCATTCACAGCTAGGAGAGGAGTTTCAGTGAAACAACAGAACCAGGCAAGAGGTAACAGAGAGTATTTAATTTAATACAACATCTGAAATTCAATGAAATTGTACCTCTTTAAAACATATCATATCCATTTATAGTGCACAGCTATGTTGTGCCCCCTCCTACCCCTTACACTGCACTTCTGTTATGCCTAAGAGTCGCTCACAAGGACAAGCAGCTCCAGAAAGTTAAGAAAAGGTATTTAAATACAAAAACTAAGCCTACTTCTACAATAAGACATACTTGGACTCAAAAATATCTTGCTTGAAAGCTTCAAGAGCATGCAATCCACATCACTAAAAGGGGGCAGAAAGGCACCAGCAACCATAGAAAGAAACTGGATTCTCCAAACACCTGCCAAAGTGCTTGTCCTTCACAATGAACAGCGCTGTCATGCAAAGGAGAGCAGTGTAGCCATTAAAGAGTTAGGAAAGAAGTCTGAGAAACCAGCAGTTAAAGAACAAGACACAGCTACATTTAGTGAAACAAATTAGGCTGAAACTACTGAGGATGAGCAAAAGAGACAACCCATTGAGAGGCAAAATAATCAAAAAGCTAATTAAAAAACCCTAGTTCATCCAACCCAGTAAGAAGTCTTAGGGCACAAAACCTAGGTACCCATCCTTCAGCATCCGATAAGAGAAAAGCCCAGAAAATTAGAATTCTGCATCAATTTAAACAAGCAGATGAAGAAAATGAGGGAAGCAATTTCTCTTTAAACTGCTGGTGCTTGCGCTCACTTGTTTACAGAAAGGAAGAGCAGGCGAGCAGTGGTTCCACCTGAGCTCATAAGTAACTGCAAAAAGACTTCTTGAAAAGGAAATTAGTGAAGCTTGTGAAAAGTTGTTTATCAGGTGATTTTCATCTCCTAAACATTAGAATGTCCGTACTAGAAAAGCTCAACGCCAGCAAGAGCAGAGAGACTTGTCCTGTCATCATACATGCCATATGCTATAAAATTAATTATCCTCTAACACCCTTCCTATTACATTATGTGTGGGTAAAACAGGAACAACATTCTTGGCCTTAAGATTACATTCATTAAGGATTAGATTTAGCAAAGACCTAAAGAGAGAAAGGAAAAATAAACCTCTGTAATTGATACAAACCACAGCAAGAAGGAAAGCTGAAGAGCAACAAGTGACATACAGATCACCCTGTACTTACTAACACAATTAGCAACATAATGCTGCTTACAAAACAAAATGATGCTTCAGGGAATTTCTAAGAACACTGCTCTTGACCATTTTTCCCCCCCTCTTACATGATATAAAGCACAGAAGGAAAAAAATCTTTTCTGAGTAGGTTCTTCAGGCAAGAGACAATCCTGTCAGATAACTCAGCTCCGGTACCAAAAGTTTTCAGTTAAAGAGCACGAAAAACACACTGTAAGGCCAGAAATTCTTCTCAGCATCCCAGGCATTAAAAGGCTTTCTAAAGGAGAGAGGAAAACAGTCTTTCTAATAGAAACTCCTATGTTGGGGATACTGCTTCTTTTTTGTTGTTGTTGCTTGTAAAAGTGAGACCGTTACTCACAACCAGGGCAAATATTGCCAATTGCTCTGTGCAAAAATAGGACTGTTTTTTAAACACAGAATCCTTTGCTTCTCAGCTGGCTAGAGAGCAAAGGGTTCCTCCTCGCTGCCCTTGAACTAAAGTCTCCTTCAGCAAAAGGTGAGCCATCACCAAGTTTCTAAAGCCAACAGCCTGTCCTCCTCGCTGCTGTAGTTTAATCACCCCTGGCAACAACCAAGGCCATCCTTCTCAGGCAGAGTAGACTGACATCCTGCCAAAGCTTTTATTTTTAGGAAGACTAGCACACTGACAATAGCACAGAGCAATCTCAAGAACAGAGCCCCGTGAATTAGGCTGAACTCGCTGTTGCTATGAGCAATAGCATTGCAGCACCATGGCCACTTCTGCAGTCTAGACGGGCAACGATAAAACTTAATATTCTAGCCCAAATAAATGACAAATACCCCACACACTCATTTTTCTCGGTAGTGAGCCCAGCCAGAGATGAATCATGACCCACACATGCTTCCCAGGCTCACAGCACTAGTGACCACAAGATCCTCTCTGCCTGAGCTCCCCTGAGCGCTCTGGTGTACCTGCTGCCCACACATACCAGGGGCTTTAGTGGAGCCCTGGGTTCAACAGACACTGTTGGCTCTTCCAGTTATACACTGGAGACAAACTTGGAAAAGGCTGCAGTCACTTTTTAACATAATCTGATGAATGCTTCCGTATCTTTGTTTACAATGAGTTATTGTTACAGAGTTCAATTAACAGACGCTTTCTCAGAAGGGAAAACAATGTGACAGCTAAAAGCAATGGCAAACTGTCCACCTAAGAGCACTTCTCAGCAGCCTCAGGCAGCCTGTCACAGCTGACTCTTCATAACTCCAAACTTAGCAGATCTCATACCTTAGGCAATTAACCTGACAGAAAGTAAGATAAATGAACAGCTTAAGAGGTGCCACAGAGAAGTCACAGACTGACAAATTCTTCATAGTAAGACAGCACTCACACACCTTTCATCTGAAAGTGGACTTTACCTGTACCAAGAGTTACGTTTTAAGCCCAAGAAAGGCATTGCCTTTCTCACTACAGTAGGTTCACAATACAGCAGAGCCACCCTAATTGCTGACAACTATGCACAGTGGCACCAGGTCTCACTTACCCTCAGCTGAAGGCTCTTATCCTTTCCCTCCCACCAGCTGTCACTCTTCTCCTACTACCATAACAAGCCAATTTAGGCAGGAACCCATCAAAACACAGGGACAAGCAGGAAGGCTGTCAACTGATCTAATACTTGATATCTAAAAATCAAAATTATGGTTGGCAAAACTGTCAGTCTTCTACAGTCCTGCAGCCCTCTGATGGGCATATATGAATCAGTTCACCATTGGCTCACAGGCACCAGTGTGAGAGTGGAAGAGATACAGGGTAGTAGTGCAGAATGAACAGGAAAGAGGGATGAAGGATAACAGACGGCCTTGGCTGTACTGTTTTCCACATGGGCTTTTTTGTTTATTTGCCTATTTTTTCCTTTTGATGGAATTCTTTGCTTGATTCTTTTGGTGGAATTAACAGTGCTTTTCCTTCCCCTGAAGATGCATGTCTTCAGGTTGTTTTGATGAGGACCCTAACATGTCAGGGAGCTTGGTAGAGTCAGAGCCAGACACCATGCTGTGCTTCTGTCTCAGTGAGGGTACAAGGCAAGAGCCCAGGCACTCGATCCAAGTTCCCAGACTTCTTGCCCCCATTCAGAAGCATATTCTTTTACTTCAAAGCATGCATCTGAAACAGCAGATGGCCAAAATCCACTGAGCCCTCTGACAATCACCATGTTGGAAATGTTCAAATATGACTGCCCTACTTGAGACAAGAAATAGGATTCAATAACCACTTTGCTACTGGTAATATTCAAAAGGTATTGAAGTCCCAGAAAATGTGAAATAACTCATTGCTTTATCAGGAGTCAATCAAAACCTATTTCAACTGTGTAAATTAACTTATAACACATAGATTTATTTTTTTACTGTATGTATATGTTTTATATATATTATACAGTAATGTATAACTAATAATGTATAACTCTGCAGTTATGTAGAGTGCTACATAAGCATTTGCTAAACCAAAAACCAAAACAATTTTCTAAATTACATATAAAATGGCTCCTTTCATCTGTTTATTCTCATAAAAATTTCAATACGAAGCCAAAAGAAAACAGCTGCGTAAAGTATTTTCAATTGCAAGAGACATGTAAGAAGGTATTTCTGCCCGTGCTGGAGGGCACAATCTGCAATAACATTTTGCCTTCCAGATAATGACAAGAGGCATTAAAAGGACAACTTGCTCTCTAATAAGCTTGCTTGACTGGTTGAGCATGCACATACATAGATAGTGCAGTTTTGCCAACAATAATTTTAATCAATTTTTACATTTCATTCTAAAGTATATTAATTTATGGCCTTCCTAAAAGACATTTAGCAGACAGCTAATTAAATTCAAGCCATTAGATTTTAATTAGAGATGATTAAAAAAAAGGTCTCAGAACAATTCACACATCTTTGTGAACATTATGTGCTCGTTAGCAGCTAGAACAGCCAACAAGTGATTATAAACACAGAACAGGACTAAGCAGCATGATGCAAAATTGAAAACAAGAAAGTCACACAAAGTTTCATACTTCAAAGCTAAAGATTCTGGGAATGCCCTCACCACGGCCCAAGTCCAGAAACCCACTGTGCATCACTGCTTGCCACAAAAACAAAATCAAAGGCCAGCTAGCAGTGAATATCATAATACATAGTTTAAAAGGTTGATCTGAGCTTAATCCTCATTAAATTCTAATAAAATCACAGTGCCTTCCCGACCAAACAGTGAAACAAATTAGAGGTCCAGATGGAGCCTCCCTTAATAAGGCATACGGGATGTCCCAAAGAGCCCATCCCTGCTCCAACATAAGGTGCTGGGCGACCTTACAGTTCTGTGCCACCGCTCCGCGAGAAACCTCCATGCAATAAAATGATGCTTTT
Source organism: Sclerurus mexicanus (assembly GCA_013396755.1). Taxonomy (NCBI): domain Eukaryota; kingdom Metazoa; phylum Chordata; class Aves; order Passeriformes; family Furnariidae; genus Sclerurus; species Sclerurus mexicanus. Next base: position 593,373 of record VWZF01003565.1, on the reverse strand, counting down.
ATTACTTCATAATAATTGTTTTTTTCTACTTCCAATAGAAAACAATTATTTCTAAATACCGACCTCACGGGGCCAATACTCTGTGAGTTAAAAGCAATATCGGTGTGCTTTGATATGGTGATCAGTTCCTCTGCTGGGTAAAGAGGTTCATAAATATTAACCATGGCACATTTGCATATGTCACCCACAAGCACAATCTTCCCTCAGAAAACCGAGAACAGAACCCGTACAATTCCTCCATGTGTCGCTTTTTGATCGCCAGATATAAAATGGCCATGGTAGTTACTTGAGCAAGGACAGTATATCAGGCAAAGAGTCAAACTACCAAAGCATAGTGTTAATTATGGTGCACCAGTTTGGTTTGGACAGGTGCCCAAAATGCTGGAGTTGACATTTCAAAAACCTGAAAGGTTAGGATCACACTCAGACGCATTTAAAGGAGTCAGTTTTTCCAGAAAATTGAGAACTATTCACAATTACTACAGATTTCACAGGAGTGACGTAAAAACAAATTAATCTGATTTTTAAGAGGCACAGATTCTTGTACAAAAGATGGAATGAGTCTGGTCACAAAATCCTGCAATAGATGCAGGCGTGCTGACAGCAAACAGAAGGCATATGATTAGAGCGGCAGGTAGGCAGCACTGCAAAGCCAATGGTCTTACAATCTGCAGAAACAGGAACTTACATGGTTTACAACTCTTACATTTGGACGCATTTCCAGTTCACACTTGTGATCAGAACAACTTGGTACCACTCGCAATCTGTCCTCCAAACCACTGAGAAAGTGGGCTGGTGGAGTTTGGTTTTTTTTCCTCCACGAAACTGCCGACAATCTGCCGCAGCCTTAATAAAACTGAAGGGAACGCAGCCTGTCAGTTTTCTGGCAATATTTAGATGTGCAAGCAGCAAATATTTTCGATCACGCCACGGCTCCAGGCAGAGGAACCCGATACGCAGGGAGCCAGGAGGGCTCCGCGGGCGCACGGACTGATGCTCGGGCAGAGGGAGGCGCCGATTCCCCCCGTAACTTTCCCGGGGACGCCCCCGGCTTCTCCGGGAGGGAGTGAGAGAGCCCCGCGGAGCCGGCCCGGCAGCTCCGGGGCACAGCTGTCCGCGCTCTCGCTGCCACGGCCGGGGTCCCTCCTGCCCCGGGCCAAAAAACAAAATAATATTTAAAAAAAAAAAACAAAAAACAAACAAAAAAAACCAAACCAACCTAAAACAAGCCAGCAGCCCAAAGCCAAGCAACTAACTCCGGGGGAAGCGCAAACCCACGGCGAGGGAAGAACAAAGGAGGCAAGTGCAGCCGGAGCTCCCGCAACAGATGGTTTGACGCCGACCAGATTTCGCGCTGGCATCCCCCCCC
>VWZF01003565.1:310371-591926 GCA_013396755.1 Sclerurus mexicanus | reverse complement strand
TGGCAGCCGCCGCTTCCCCTGCGGGCGGGCCGGCCCCGCCGCAGCCCCCGCCGGCGGGCAGCGCAGCGCGGCCACCGGCGAGCAGCAGCGGCTCAGCCTGCCTTATGATGAGCGTGTGCTGTCGGGCGGGGTGTGTGAGAGTTAATCGGGCGACTTAACCTAATGATCCCGGCCATCAGAAGCGGGGGGGTTTCGTAGCTGAACCTCAAAAGCGTTCGTTCACGCTAGTTCGGGGAAGTTTTTCCCCTCGACGTTAAGCCAGAGGAGCTGTCACTTCTCTGCCCTTACATTTCTTGCAGCTGTGCATGAGGGATCACTCCCTCCGCTCCAGCCGGCCGGGTTCCTCACCGTCCCCATGTAACTTCCAGCTCTGTGCTTGATGTCGAGGGAAAGGAGAAGGCAGGAGCAGAAATTCGAGTCAGCCATGCTGCATACCATCTAATTGCCTAGCCGAGAGCGTTTCGTATGTTAAGCAACATCTTCAAGTTGCATGACGCATTTTCTCCTTGGTCAGGAAAAGCTCCGTGCCCATTGCAACATCCTGTTTTGCTATAAGTATTTTCCTGTGATGCGCTCAAGCGCTACTGCTGCAGTCACACAGAGACGTGCACTGTTGCCTCGTGAGCACGTCCCTGGCATTAGCCGTGCCCTCTAATGACAGGCTGGGGATGTTGTTGAACAGGACTGGGGAGAACACGGTGCTGGAGAGCAGCACAGACCTGTTGGTAACAGCCCACATGTCCCCAGTACCTTCCATCCGCTTAGGGAAAAGCATCGTTATCTCGCTGATCTGCAATTTAAAATAAACCCAAGAGGTTTATGCTTGCTCACATTAGAGAAAAGCGCCTTGAAATTTTTCATCAAAACCTAATCTCCACCGGATTTTCCAGCAAATTTTACTTGAACAGCTGCCACAGCAACGAATTTGATTGCAGCTGCCTGCAAACTACAGTAATAATCCACCATCGTATATCCCGTAGTCATGTCAAAAAAGATGGCCTGCAATCGGTCTGACCGTCATGAGCCGTCATTAGCAACCAAGGTCTGGTCTTAATTACTAACAGGTAATTGACTAACAGACTTCCTACCTGTGCCTGGGTTCTATTGCTGTAGAACGGCTGTACAGACTGCTTCCATGGTCTTTTAGCTATGATAGATGGGTGCTGCAGTCAGTCTGGTCCAGCCAAAATTCCCTTTAAAATACTTCACTTTACAAACAAAACCGAGAAAAACAAGGCACTGCAGCTCCAGTTTTATCTCCGGAACCCCCCCACCCCGTTTATTGCTTGCCTCAAGGCAGGTTTGGAAGATACTCAAAGCATTGGGAGTACAGAGAGTGAAACCTCCTCAAGCTAAGAAAGGAAAAGTGCTCCAGGAATTCGGAGCCTGTGCAGAGTTTCCTTCAGAAAAAGGGCCTCTTCCCCTGAGGCAAGGCCTTATGTAAATTCTTAGGTGGGACTTGTGTGCATCAGCTGTGCTGTTTTGTTAAACAAAAAAAACCAAACAAACAAAAAGTAAGCCCAGCTGCCATCTTCACAACCATTCTTCAGACGCACCCGGGAGTGAGAGATTGCAAACATCCTTAGGTTTGTAAGTGAAGAAGTGTTGCCTTTATTTTATAGACTGGAAACTGAGACTCAGAGGTGAAGATGGCGCCATGGATCCTTATCCGGATGTATAATTCCTATTGAAATTGAGTAGGAACATGAATGAATACTTTTGATTATCTCTGTCATGCAGAACTTGCATGGAAGTATATAAAAAGATTAAAGAGGTGCAAAGAAAACTAGTTCTCCATAATCTTATATTAAACATGAGTATGGTACTGGAGTACTGCTAAAATCCAAAACTTTTGTTCCAATATTTTAAAAGTAAAGCTATATCACTGCAGAGTTAAGGAACTGAACAAAACTCAAGAATTTAAAAAGAAAGGAAGTTTAACGGTTTGTGACTTGTTAATTAGGAATATCTGAAGAGCAAACACTATGAAGAACTTAACAAAATATGGCCAATTCCAGGTTTTAAATTCTTATGTGTACTTCTGTCTAAGCCAACTTCTGCATGCTGCATAAATTTAGGCAGGGTTTTCACTGGAGCATTAATTTATTGGCTTGTTTATAGTGTACACAACAGATGTAATTGTGCTATAGACAGGAACTTCAGCAAAAAAGTCTGCAGTAAATATATGGTCAGGTGTAATCTTTAACAATTTTACTTGGCTGAGGAGCAGAAGAACTTGTAATTAAAGAAAAAAGTACTCTGATTTGTGTAGGTTTCAGACAGGCAGCAGCAAATTACATAACATAGCCTATAAACTGATAAACAATTGAAGTGTTCCAGGTGCAAACCCTCCAAAAGGGTGATTTCTTATCTCCAGTAGAGTACCTAGTGCTTAGCCTGGAGGAGGGAACAGCTGTATAGGGTTTTAAGGGATTTAATTTCTGTTTCTTTGTTGACTGATTCAAAAACATGAATCAGAGAGTTGCTACAAAGTTTTAACAGACTCAGCAATTGTCTCCTTCTAGTTTATATTTTGATACTAGGGAAAGATTACACTAGTCAAGATCGGAATATCACACCTCAACTTTCAAATCAGCTAAACATCCAGTACTTTATTGCACATAGAGAAAGTAAGTAGAGAAAGAAGAATATGACACCACAAGACAAGAATTTTACATCAGTTTGACAGATTCACAGTTTAGGTAATCTAAATTCTTGTCTGCAGCCTTCCCTTTCACTGCATTGCAGCCCAACCCTTTGTGACTCCCACTGATTCAGGAGGCATCCGGACCGATGCTGGGTCAGGCAGAGCCTGAGCTCTGCTTCCCAGAATAGCTGGTGAGCAATGAGCTGGTGTCTCAGCTGCAGTAAATCAGTTTGGTGTTATTGACTTCACCGGACAAGGCTGACATACCCTGTTTGAGGACCTGGACATACCTATGGAGTCTCCTCCTTACTAGAAGAAAGTTACAGGGAATACAAACCCCAGAAAGAGATCACCCTGAAATACACAGTGGAGGCTATACACATTCCAGAGATACTTGCCCAGCCCTTGAAGGAAATAGTCTGGTTTTCCCCCATTGTTTGATTTCTCTGGCACGTTTTCCTTGAACTGCAGGTTTTTGAACAGTACTTCTTGCAAGAATACCTGTGTTTGTTATGGTGGTTTTTTTCAATTGACATAGTTTGGCAGCCTTCAGCCTGGTAATTGTTTATAACTTTTTGGTGGCTTGAATGTAAATTACATTAAAGCATTTTTTTCCACTAAGGAAACATAAAAATTATTAACAACTGAAAATGAAATTGCTGAGATTCTTGTATGTGGACTTGGGAGCCTGAACCTGAGTCACTTCATCTTAACAGTTAGAAAGAGAAATGTGCTTCCCACGGTACTCCTCGCTCTGGAGTTTTTCTGGTGCACCTCTTCAGGGTGAGCAGCAAGAGCCCAAATGCACGGCAAGGAGCAGTAAGGAAGCCCCAGCCCCACAAGTCTGATCCTACCTTTCTTCTGCTCTCACCTGCAGACCTGGGAATAGGGGGAAGAGGTGATGCTATTTGTAACCATCTGTGCCCCACAGCTGGTGGTGTAATCAATGTAGGATCTCTCCCCATGCTCCTTTGAGATGTTGTTCCTTTACAGATATGTGGCATTTTTTATGGTGCCTTATTTTGAAGAGGAACAACTTTGTTGGCTTGCCATAAGGCCTGGGTTATTGTTAAATCTCCTAAGCGAGTCTCAGGTTATAAGAAGTTCCCAGGGGTCACTGATGTAAGGGGAAAAATTTGATGCCTGACCTAGAGGAAAATTAAATTACTCCTTCCTGATTTATGGAGGGTACTTCTCTTACCTCCAACACAGAGTCTCTGTAGTTTTTCTTTCTGAGCTGGGATTTTGCCTCCCTCAAGAAGCAGCCTAAGGTTCAGTCCGTCTAAATTGCCCAGGGGCACGAATCAGCACCTCTGGTGCTGAATGGGCTGGAAGGCACTAAGAGTCTTGTCAGGGACTGGAGACAAACTAAGAGAGCTTCTGTTAAGGTTTTTAATTATGTATTTAACTAAAATATGGCATGGGGTTTCTAAAATGGGGACAAAATAACTGATGTGTCTATCTTCATTAATGTTGATAAAGACACCTAGGTGCTACTGTATGGTAGATGTTAAAAGCCAGACTTCTGGATATTGCTGTGTACCTGTTTCACTCTGTTTTATTAATTATTCCTAGAGGTCTGAGGTTATGGTATACCTAAGTATCTCTGGGTCTTCCCCTATTGTCTTCTAAGGTAGGAACAGAAATTTTCTTCCAAAACCAAAATATCAATTTGCCAAAAGATTTCAAGGGGCTAAATTCTGTTTAGGTAGACTTGGTAGTAGTAGGATGGATCATAGTCTTATTTCTATAGTGCTACTGCTTCATTGCTGATTAACATAAAAACTCATAAAGAGGTTGACTTTTACAGCTATATATAGCTGATTTTTGTCTCCTTCAGCACATTTAGTTTTTCAGTTTATTGTAAACAGATTTTGATGACAGTTTGCAAAGTGGTTCCTAAATGTTCAGAAATTACTTCATTTAATAGTATAAATACAATTTCCTGGCAGTCAAAAAATCCCCAAATTTTTAAAAGATACTAATGATTTGCAAGGGTCTCCATAATGAAGACTTAATAGAGATGGCTTTGAGGATCTGCTGAGCATCCACTCCCTGAAAAATCCAGCTTACAGGTTGCTGCTTTGTATTGATTATCCCAAAATGGCAATTCCAAGCTATTTGTGAAACTTGGTCAAGAACTGCATCGTTTCCTGGGGTCCTCATTAAATGCACATCTTAGTTCAGGTGGAGAACCTACAAATCTCCATTAGCTTAAGCCAAATTTCACATCGTTACATTAATGTGTTTAAAAAATGGCAGTCTACTACAAATCTGACTACTGAGTAAGAGAAAAATAGCAGAGTTCTAGTGCTAATTCATTCAGCAGCCCTGGTGGGAAATGAGCAGATTCAGTGTGATTCTTAAGCATTTAAAAATTGGCAGAATTTGAGCGGAGATAGTTGAAACCCTGCGTGCACAATAATTATTTTTTTTTCTCATGAGTGGAAATGTTTAGCATTTTAACTATAGAGCATGTTAAAAATTTTATTCTGCAACTTTCTATTGAGCTGATATTAAATGAGAAAATCTGAAAAACATTTCAGAAAGCTGGAAAAATAACATCTTATCTTCCTTCATCTTCCCCTAATTGGATAAGTGGTCTGGTTTGTTGTTTTCTCAAATTAGTGAGCTCCTCATGAATTCATACCTTCTTCCAAGCACTATAAAAGTCTAATGTCTTACATAAGTGCTAAGTTAAGGATTTAGCTGAGGCATAAATTGGTGTATTGGCTTTGTATCAGCCATTTACACTAGGGTGCAGTTTATTATCTGCCTCAGGAAAAAATGTGCTTCAGCTTGTACTCAGGAGAACCATGATGAGCTCTGGAACAATCCCTTTTCTGTTCTCCTTACTTAGAAAAATTAGGAAAAGGTAAAGCTAGCAGGGCAGCATTGTTAACAAAGGGTGCTAACTAGCAAGTGTTAAAGCTGTAGGAAGAAGAGCTGATTTTTAGACTGAGAAGTTCATGGAGATCCCCCTTAGGGACAGAATAAATTAGCATTACATGTGGAATTTATATTTTTTCCCTGACTGTTAAAACATCTCCCGTAGCTTTGGATTTTATATAGATCATTATCCACAATGAGAAGCTGGTCTACACAATAACCCATGTGCACGTATATGTATCTGTAAATAAATACACTCATACAGATCCTTCGTCATCAGTGCCGGTCACCCCTCTGTGCAGTTCTGTTTAAGCTATTACTCTGCTTGAACACTTGTCAGTGGAAGGAAGTGCCTGTAGAGAAGTGATACATTGCTGTATAGTTTCTTGCTGTGAAGTGTTGATTTTAAAACAGGCTGGCAGTTTGCAGCTGACCCCATAATAAAATTGAACAGACATGGTTTAGGAGGTTTTGTTTTTCTTTTGTCCTGTTGTTATGCCCAGTTTAAGAAATCTTTTATTGTCTTTCAGCTATGCCATACTCAGCAATAGATTTATCTCTTGTGTTTGGCCTTTTCCCCTCTGGGAGCTCAGGATTCTTTCCCATTTCCATTTCTACATTTTTAAGCTGTAACAACAATCCTACTGCCTACTTATTAGCTAGCAGGGCAGGTGGGCAATGTGTTTTTTTTCAGAAAGGATAATTTTAGCACCCTAATTCAGTGAGCAGCACAGTGTTCATTCTCTGTTTTACACACCAAGAACACCAGCAAAGATATTAGTGTAAGACCATAGGCTGGAAAAGGAAGACAAAAAACAGGTCAGCATGGTCTAAACTGAAATAAAGTGGAAAGAAACTCTATTGCCATTAAAAAACATTAATCTTGCAATAATATGTTATGTATAGATAACTTGGATTAAGAGTAAGGCTGCTCTCTGAATACCAGCAGTACACAACTGAGCTTTTAGGCATTGATATCTTCCATGTCTGCTATATCAGACATTTACTTTGCTACTTCATGCTAAAATGTAGCTCTCGGAAGGAGCTTCTGCCAGGCTCTTGGACACACACGATTACTGCATTTGCAGGATGGGTCACACAGAAATGGTGTATTGCTTGCAAAGTCTGATGAGGTAACTAATTGTGTCTTTGTGAATTAATATCAGGGCCATCGCAATCAAGAAAATAAAAATTCTGTTCTTGGTTCCTTAATAGCCATCAAAACATATGTCTCAGCTTAGTACCTCGTGCTTTGAGAAGACCTTCAAGGTTGTTTAGGCACATAGGGGAACGGCAGCAGTGATAATTGACCTTTCTTTGGACCAAAATTCTAAAGATGAGTCTTGCACCATGATTCCTAGATGTGGATCCCTAGCAAATATAACCAGGGGAGTTAGATTTTCTGTAGTCAAAGGCAGTAGATTGTTACTTATTCATAATAAAGCTGTCTCAGGCATGCAGTGTGTAGTTGGGGTGAATGAACTCATTTTCAAATAGATTTACCTCTGCCTGAAGAATAGTTAATGAAGCACATTTTTTTCATTTCCTTTACCTACCCTACATTTAGTAATTATAGTTCCTAATTAATGACATCAGTAGTTGAACTTTGGCTTTTGAAGCACCAAACCCATGCTGTGCTGTAGACACATTTACATTCCATTTATGCAAGTCACCCAATTAAAATGTACTCATAGAAAGTATATAATACACCCAAATGAATACATTATTTCCCCTATTAATCTGCTTTCTTTGCTTTTCAGCACAAGTGAACAACCTTTCCCTTTACCCCAAATGGGAATTCATGTTAAAAAAAAAAAAAAAAAGGCAAAAAAACCCCACCAACAAACCCAACCCTAAAATAGGCAGCAAAAGTAAATTAAAGGAAAATTTCTCAGGTCAAATAAGTAAATTAGCATTCTTTAAAAAAGACTTGGGAAAAGGAACGCTTTCTTTTTAGTTTTGCTTATATGACTGCATTTAAAAATTGAAAAAAAATGTGGCAGAAGGGGAAAGTAATTTGAAATTTTCCATGCTTCCACATGAAAACAGCAGATGGCAGCAATAGAGACAGTGTGCATCCAAATCCAGGGTTTGTCTTCCTCCCTTGGGTGAGTAGGCTTTGCATCATTTTTTGGCTAACATGTCTTCTAGTTGGTCCTACAAACATAAGAAAGTGGAAAATTCTCTTTTCTTTTAGGCATGTGATCTCAATATCTGTGATCTTCATCCTGGAAAGGTATTTCTTGGCTCAAGCCTCTCTGAACTGGCACTGAAGTATCTTTTGTCCTTTTATATGTTTTATAATGATTGAGAAATCGAGCTTGAGGCAAAGGTGACAAAAGCAACATGGTCTTTTCATTTTGTTTTAAACATAATATTAGTGAATAAGGACATTTCTTCTTCAGAAACATGCTTCTCAGAGAAAGTCCTTTGTGTGACAGGGCCACAACTACCCAAGTTTCCTGCTGGATACAGGGAATGCATTAGGCTGGAGATGAGATATGTAAAAATTGCTGCCTGAGCATCATGTGATGAATAAATGGAGTCACAGGCAAAGGCAATGCCTCTCAAAAGGCAAAGAAAAATGCCATTCTAAAACTAACATTGCCAAAGTTGTGAGACAGGCATTGAAGATAAAAGTTTCGTTTAATATCCTGGTGCTCATAAATTCATCCTTTAAACAGCAACCAGAGGAAGTAAGATTTCCACATGTAGTTTAGGGCATTGACATTAGGTTCTGCAGCTCCATATTTTCAGAGTTATAATGTGTTTTAAGGCAAGACAGCTTGAACTGTGAGGAGCAAGTTTCCTTTAGGACTTCACAGACAAGGAAAGCAAGAGCGTTGTGACAGTACAGAGTTAAATTTAGCAAAAATATATCAAGTTAACCATTCCTGTAACATTATGAATTGTGCTTCATGCTCTATACATTCATTTACCACATTTCAGATCAGTCAACCCAGTCCTCTTCAGAGAACATTTCTGAATGTTTCTAAATGTTTTTTGGTTGTTTTTTTTTCTTTGTACTCTGCTAGTTCTTTCACTATATTCTTTTCTGCTATGAGATGTAAGAGGTTTTTTGGCTCAGACAGCCCTGCCAGGTTGACTGCCTTTTCCAGTCACAACTAATAGTGATTTTCTGAAGGTTCTCTGTTTCAAATTTAAATGAGAAAATTTCTAATGTCCTCATAGTGACTTCAAAGTTCCAATCCTATGTAAGTTCCCTGTTCCTGTGTAAGACTTGTAAAAGTTTCCTCTCTTATTCTGTGTCTCTACATACTTTGGTTGAAGTATGCGTGACAATGAATGACATTTTCTTTCTGAATAAAAGATACATCAGACAGATTATATTGGCTATAAATACTATTTTCCTCTGCCAAATCAAAGGATTTAGAGATGTCTCCAGCATTTTTTCATATGGAAAACCTGTGAACTCTTCCAGCTGTTAGAATAATGAAGATCAAACTCTATTTTAAGTGTACTTTCTACAAAGTCTGTCAAGCCAGAATCTGGCTGGGAGAGGACAGGTGATGGCATAGGAAAGGGGAAATTCTCTTATTTTTTTATTGCAATGTGATTGCTACTGTATTTTGAACTTAGTAATTTTCAAATTCCCAGGAAGTCTGAACTGAATGTTCTTTTTTGTCGTGTGCCTCCCTCCCTATGCCATCCTTCCAGCATCTTTCAGAGTGGGGGGTACCAGTTATCTGTAATGACCATGAAACTGGACAAGACCATTTCCACTCATTCTGCCACAGCACACCACACCAGTAGAGTGGATGAGAGGATGGAGTCTGCCCAAGTCTTTTACCAACATGGAAGAAGGGGATGAGCATCCAGTCCTCTGGTATAAGAGGAGACTGTAAAGGTAACAGGTAAGTGGAAAAGGCTAAAAGCATCAGGGACTAGTAGACCTTAGTTAGAAGTTCAAATGAAAACATCTCTACATGGGTTGTATGAGTTTCAGGTAAAGAAAGCAGTAGAAGTTTGATTGTGATGGTAGGTGTTGGGAAGGGCTTTGACATTATTCTAGCTGGTTCCATATCAGCAAAAACGGGACTGATTTTGAGGACTGCAAAAAATGTATAGAAATTAATAAAATGGCAAGAAAAATACAGGACTGCAGCAACTGAGAGAAAGAAAACATGGAGGGAAACATTAATTATGTCTGACAACTGAAGGAATATAGCAGCTTTTCTTTAACAGACATGGAGTCAAGTTAGTTATCTTTTTCTTGGTTTCTGTTTTATGTTCATAGGATGAATACTGCTGAAAACATGCTGTGTAATTCAAAGGGCAAGTGAAGAGCTGTATTTGAATCATTTGTGTACATAACCAAAAACATGACTCGTGGGCATTTTGAGTGCTACTGTCTTTCCTCAAGGTCCAGAGAGGAGTTGGTAGGCAGATACTGCCAGTTTTTCACTCCGCTCATCTGTCCATTGCTTGGACAATTGCACCAAGCAAAATCGAAACACTGCCCTACTCCAGCAGCAGCACTTTGTGCCCCTTCCTACTCAATTAGCTCTCACTTACGTCAGTGTAGGATTGTGAAAATCCTGACTCCATTGTATGTGTCTCACAACTGGAGGAAAACTATGTGATGCAAAAAGGGACTTTCACCAAAAAAAAAAAAGGCATTTCTTGTACAAGCTCATTCCCTTTTAATAAAACAGCTATGGGGGTTTTTATATACAAACTGTTATCTGTAAAGGTTACTGGAACCACATTATAGCTAGAACGCAAGAGTATGGAATAAGTTTGAATGTAATGTGAGCATACAAGAGTTGCCTGTGTTTTATTTTTTTCTCAGCATTCTTCCTGTGTTCAGTTCCTGTATTGTCTATACTGCTTATTTAAATAAATTTGATCTGGATTTCATTTGGAAAAAAAACCAAAACAATGAGGGCCATATATACCTTTTAAGATAGAATTACCATTTTAGTGTTCCTACTGCTTGCTATGTGATTGCAAGTACAATTTATCCTCTAAGTTCATTTCAGCAGAAGACTTTGAATCACCACTGGAATGCTTGAGCAGAGAAACTCTACCAGCAATGAAGTCTTTCATCAAAAAGAGCTCCTAGTAGTTTTAAGATTGCATTATGGCTTGGATTGATTTTTTGGTGACTTTTGTTTGGTTTCTTGCCATTATTCCAGCAAATACAAAGATCAAAGAAAGAAAGACGTATTGATTGGCTTAGACCTGGTCAAAAGTTAGATTTGTGTCTTCTAATGTAACTAACATTTTACAGATGTCTTGGTTCATGTTAAAGCTAGGGATGCATGTAGATTGAATTATCAGAGGATTAGAACCAGCTGCATTTGGTTTAAAAATATTTTTGTGCATATTCTCTCCAGTAAAACACACAGAGCAGATTCTTACTGTAAGAATTCTAGCAAATGCCTGAGAATAAAACCCATGAAGAATAATTGAAGATCTGCCCCTGTTTACTGCTGGTTACCTTTTCTTCAAAGAAAATATGTACATGGCTGAACTCATGAGTTCAGATCCATAAATCTCATCTTTGGCTGTGAATTAACAATAAAAAGTATCAGATCTGAACAATGTAGTTGAATAAAACTAGAATCCAGCCCAGTAACTGTAGGAAATCCACAAGACAGTGGGAATGACTTTCCATTTTCCTGCCTTACTTTTTGTGCACTTTCATAAAGGTATTTGGAACAATCTGATTCTGATTTTGTAATGTTTTGCACTGACTCTGCACATCTCTAAATGTCTACACCAGATGCAAATCAATGAAAAATCAGCACCAGTGAACAGTGAATTCATCTGCTAGCAAAATTATACTTAATTTATCTACTTCTTCGTATTCTGAATATTAAAATCTCTTCATAATGTTTCAGGACACACAGAAATATCAAACAGTACTAAAAGATTCTGTCAAGATTTTCATTGTTAAACTAGATTTACTCCATTTTATTGAATTTATTTAAAGCTCTTTGAAGACACTACTAAAAGAATACTTAAATTATAAAAGTATTCCAAAGATACATATCATTAAAGTACTGACATCCATATTTGCAGCCAAGTTACTACCATTAACTAGATAAACAGAACTAGTTTTTCTAGCATTAGTACTATGTAGTTTATCCTATTCTAGGTTCTTAAGTTCATTACTTTTGAAATAATGAAAAACAAGGATAAATTCTTGCATAGTACCCTTGAAGTCTTCTGTTATTGATACCCCCGTACTATTGATATCCACTTATCCAATTATGCTGAATGCTCATCTGCACAGAAAATCATTTGCTGCAAAATTCAGAAACCTTTTGCTAAGTTAAGCTCTCTTTGCATATATGTCTTAGATATTAAAATATATTATTAGTGATGCTTAGTTAGACCAGTTAAATTTTAAAAGGCGATTCTTTTCAAATTTCTTACATGGGATAATCCCAACAAAAAAGTTCAGGCTTACTAGGCATAAATGCTTTGTATTTTTATTGAGTTCAGGGGATATTTCTTTGCAGAACTTTTTTCCTGAAGCAGATCACTTACGGTAAAATCAGCATGCTTCTACAATACATGTTTTTCCCATAAACTTCAATTCCCTTTACAGTTTATGTTGATGCTTCTGAGAAATAAGGCTTTGTCTTGAATACAAAGCCAAATCAATCACTAATTTCTCATCCATAAGGTGTATGTTGAGGGCCAGCCTTCTCAAGTCAAGCACAGTTTTGCATCAGATATTACAGCCACAGAATTTTATTAAAAGTGTAGCTTTAATCTTGTATGCATGTATTTGCCAAAGGAAAACACAAAGCAAAGTTTTAACTCTGGCTTCATCTTGTCTTGGCAGTCTTTGTGGATTGCATTGGAGCTGTACTGGTGCAATCCGGTTCAGCCAGTTAAGTATCTCTCCCTGTTTTTTTGCTAATTACCTTTTTAATTCTCAGCAGTAGTGAGGGCAGTCTGACTTGCTGCAGCAAACTACAGTGAAAAGCATTATTCAACTCCCAGGAGATTCTTTTCTGGAAGTCCTATTATATTTTTATTTTTGAGTATTAGTTTAAATGGAAAATGTGGCTCTTAAAATTTCTCAGCCATACCAGAGAAAGCTAAAAGGCATTCAGGCCCAGAGTTCAGTAACAGCCTCCATACTTGCGCAAAGAATTATTTCAGGTTTTGCTTACTAGGAATTTTTATTATTTTTAATCAGGTGTCTCATCAACTTTTACCAGGCTTCTACTCATAGAATGAAATCAGCTTACAGAAGGCTTTAACAAATGTGTGTATTTTTCTTCTCTTTTGGTCTGTTCAGTTTGAATTCAGCTTAGGTTTCTGAGCTTTCTTTACACCAGGGGATATGGAAATTGCTTTAACTGATACATTAAATTCTCTTATAATCAGATTCCATAGTTTCAGGCAGAAAATACTTCTAATTTCATAATCAATGTTACACTCTGAATAGGTTATTACAGGAATAGTGATATATATAAAATTCATTGAGCCTTGCATTTTAATATTTAATACTCAATATTCTATTAAATGCATTGTCTTTCAATACAATATATTGCAATAAAAATCTATAACTAGGCTTTATAGTCTTTTCTATAATGCTGGTGTCTGTCTTAAAAAAAGGGTGAGTAAATAATTAGACATCCACAGAACTGTAGCAACTTCCAGAAGCTGAAATTGCAGCAAAGTGTTTTTATGCTGGAATTAGAGCAATTTCTGGTTTTGAAAAATGCATCTCTCAAGGTGATTGATCTGATCTGCAATTTGGTTGCACAGCACTTAGAAAGAGAGCGCATGGATCAGTGGAGTACACACTAAGCTGGACCACAAAGAGCTCAGCTCTCTGCTTCTTGGGGCACCCTCAGCAAGAGCCCCACTTCTCTGTGTCCAGATCTGATGGAGGGATTCCATCTCTTCTTATTCAAATAGCCATGATAAATGGTCAACAGCAAGAAAATACATCTTGACTCACCAATATATTATTAAGAGCAGATATTTCAAACTTTGTGTTCCAGCCTTTAAAAAGCAATCCAATTTGTGGAAATAATTTTCCTGAGTGTTTGTTTGGAGTTTTTTCCATCTCCAAAACACTGGCTGTTAGTGACAGGTCGCATAAGTAGGTCTAATTAACAGCTAATGTAAATTAAAATATTGCAGAGGGGAAAACTACCCATGAAATTTTAGCTTAGTCTGCTAACATAAGTATGAAGTAGGAATGAAGAAATTTAAATAACAGCTAAAGACATATTAAAGAAAAAAATCTAGGCCAGCTCTTCCTCTGTTTACTTGCCAAGACTGAAAGACTGGGGTTTGTTTTTTTTGTTTGTTTTGTGTGCACTAACCTCTTGGGATGTCATCACCTAATCATATTCATGAACCTCCCAAAACCTGGCTGACACACATCTCCATCCCAAGAGTCTCACAGAACATAATTTAATCTCACTCCAGAACATAATTTTGCAGAGAGGTGTCAGTCAACATGGGTACATTTTTTAAATGAAAACCATGTTTATACTGCCTCAGTTTCCAGAGTAGCAAACTTTTTCAATGTAAATACCAGACAGTAATAAAAAGGGGTAAGTCTGATGTTGATTAACTAGAGGTTTTGTTTTAAAATAAGCATGAGATTTAATGATTCTGAGTAACCGTGTTCAGAAATTGCTTCACTGATTGTTTCATGAAGAGGGAAAATGGAGTACAGGGAAGGCCAGGTTGCACTATATAGTGGCTTACATGATTAAATATGTTATTAAATAATATATAGCATATTATGTGATGCAGTTCTAGACTTATAATATGGATCCTGAAACTCCCTGGAAATTGGTAATGCTCAATAACTTGTACATCTGGTTATCTATGGAGTTATTCAGTTATGCCCATGGGAGCTTACCTCTAGGTATTCCTTTGCTGTTGCTGTTTTCTGGTTTGTTTTTTGTTTGTTAAATCTTGATGCCTGTTGTGAAGTTTTCTGGAGCATTCACAGATTATAGGCATTTTGCTGGTAAGGTTATATTTCTGAGGGCTCTGATTCCACCTGTGGGTTCACTGGTGAACTGTGCCTGTAGGATACCCTACGGCCTTACTTGGGTACAAAGGCAATACAGATAAAATTATCAGGCATAAACTGGTAAGATCATAGTCAAAGAGACCAGGTAGGAAGCAAGAAGCTTCAGGAGTGTCAACTGGGAGCAAAGTAGTGGTCTGGAAAAGGAAATGTGCTCATTTCTCTGGCGGCAAAACTTCATCTGCTTTACGGGCAATCTTGTGTTGCACCTGAAGCAGAATGTGAAAGCTGACCTAGAAAGATCTGGAGCCTGAATTGAGGTGGAAGCCATCAGCAGAGCAACATCTACCTCTGCTAACTGGGGCCACAGTTCTGAACCCTCCATTGACTTTTTGACTCTGCAACAACATCTGTTGGAATAGTTTAACAGGAGCACAGGTTTATTTTTAAAAACTACCTAGAAATAAGAACAGCACAAAATTCATAAGTCCCTTGCAGAAAGAAAAAATGTGAGGTCAAAACCAAGAATCTATAATGTAAATATGCCAGTGAAACTGCTCCATATGGCTTGATCCCAGTTCCCCAAGATCACTGACAACTTCTTTTGTGTTAACTGAAATGGACTTCAGATAGGACATGGTAATAATTAGAGTACAAAATGTCTGGCACTCTTAGGAAAACAGGTGGATGAATCCATAACTAAGCGAAAAATGAACTTATGCATATTTATTGTGGACAGCTGCAGGCAAAATCCCAATGTTTTAACCCTATACAGCCTTTGTTATGTGCCTACATTCCTTTGCACTGACCACCTGTTATTTATCAGTTGCACCACACCAACATTGCCTTATGAGGAGGAATTGGCTGTGATTGATATGGACACTATCCCCAGCTCATGGCCTTGCCTGAGGGACTGTCAAGGAAGTCAGGGACATCTGGTGTGAGAAAGGACTACAGGCAGAGTGTGGCCCTTGAGTTTGGAGCTTTTTTGAAATAAATATATGTGGCTCTTCATCACTTCTTTGAAAAGGAAGACAAATTCATATAGTAAGAGAAAGAAAACCAAAGACACCAGATCTGGTACCACACCCTCCACCCGTGAATGTGCTTTTCCAACCTTTCTTGAACCAATCAAAACTGTCAGGTGAGAATTTAATGAAATGTGGTTTAATAATTTTTAACAAGACTTATTTCAGAGATAAGCAGACTCTGCAATAGACTACGTAAAAAAGAAGTAAGGACTGTGTCTAGCACACAAGAATAATTTTCATGAAAAAAATTGACATAACAATACTGTGCCACCAATTAGTTCTTGATCTTCTCTGTTCTGCTGATCTGAAAAAGAGTAGGACTGCTTCCAATAAAAATGGGAGGCAAAACTTTACTTACTCCAGAAGCAGAAGGCTCAAACTTTAGAACACTCCTTTCATTTAACCCACACTTACTGACAAATGTCTAAATAACCAATATACTGTACAGAATTTGAAACAGGCATTCTAGAAGATTTTTGGGAAATATTCTTACATGATTTCAGCAGTTCCTTTCCACATTGTTAAATTACCACTTACCTCCCACTAAATGCACTGATTAGCTTCAGAATCATCAGAAGGTTGTGCATTAGACCCTGTAATTGCACTTGAAAAATATAATTAAGGATGAAATCCTGATTTCTTTGAAATCAATGACAAAGCTTCAATTTTGTTTAAGTGTTAATTCTATTGATTGCAAAGAAAACCTTCCACCAGGAATTGAATTTAATTTATATAAATATATCTTTGTGTACATAATGACTAATGTTTCTCCATTATTGTTAAGAGAGATTAATTTTTTTCTTTTCCTCAGTCTGCCAAGGCAATGCTGAGATGGCCATCAATTGTCAAGATGGTCTGAATCTGAGTCTGGTAAACACAGTTGGAGTTTCACATTTCAGGCACTGAGTGTTGTGAACATGGGAAAACATACCAGGGAAACATTTTAACATCCACCTCCTAATCTGTGGTAGCTTAATTTATTTCTCTAGGTGTTTCCCTGTATTAGAAAACCACTGTGACTCAGCCTATGTGCTTTCACTGTTTGAATAAGTGACTTGGTAGAAGACATTCCTTCACTGTCTTCAAGTTTCCAAACTCCTGTATCTTATTACAGTTCTACATGTAGTTGTTGGAATATGTAGTATAGGATTAAAATGATACCATGGAACCTCCAAGTTCCTTATTCTTCTTTCCTTCCTTTTAAGGGGTCATGATTGAATTCAGAAATAAATATCAGGCATACATTTTCAGTGCCTATTTGTTTATATTAATATTCACAGTAATCCCTGCAGTCCGTTTTGTGATATTATTCTGGGATGAAGAATGCTCCTCTTTCTGTGTTGGCTGTCAAATCAGTTTTTCCTATATTCTTTCTAAATAGGAATTTATTCCTCACCAAGCGCTATCAGTCAAAATCTAAGATATATTTTGCAACCACATAGAGTTTGGTTTTAGTGGGACAATTTTTTATTTGTAAAAATGTTGAATTAGAACAGAAGCTCCTTAAAGAAGACACGTGTATGATTGCTGAAAGCTACTGCTGGGCTAATTCTGTATTGAATTAATGAGTTTTGAAGTGTTACTACTCTCTGGAAATATTGCTCCCTTTCATGTCAGAGAGTTGTGTGCTCCTACTTGTTCACATTACCAGGTCCTTTTCTTCACTGCAACAAGAATGGTTTCTACAACAGGGCAACTTACAGTAAAGGGATTGGAACAGCACAGTGAAATACCAGTGAAGAAAAGGCACTAACTGGTTTTGCTGTCCTTTGTTTTTTTCTTTTTTTAAGACAGAAACAGGTCAGCACAATACTGATGGCTAACCTTATCTCTTTAACCCCTCCAGCATATCTTCAGTGCTTTGCACCCATGAAGGTTATGTGAGGAAAATGAAGCACACAGTAGAAGTATGCTTTTCTAACACTAACATGAAGCATTGGATTCTTTGTATTGCACATCAGCTGTCTCATTTTGAAAATAAAATGAAGATAATGCACTGTGCATCTGCGGCTGGACAGCACAAGAGAGGTCAAGCACAGTTGCATGACATTGTATTGAACCCTCCTCAGGACCTGCCATGACCACTTGCTTTCATCTAGGACACAGGGTGAGATGACAGTTAAGAAACACATTTCTCTGCAAACTGCTTCTTCCCTCCCCCCACTTGGTCATCAGTACAAAGTCTTGGATTTATGTACTCATAGGAAAGCTACCACTTTTTCTTTATACTCCCTCTTTTTTCTGCCTCATATCCATTATGCATTAGGGGCACCTGGACAGAAAGCTAGTAATGGATAGTTGGTGCTGTGCAAATTCACACACTCCATTACTGCACCGTATCTTCCCTTCGTAGTGAAATTATAAGTATAAAATCTCCATAAACATTTTTCATTACAAAGTCTTCTCTCCACATGTAATAACAGCTATTTGTGTGACCATATCTTAAATTTTCTGACATTTCCCATTCCCGAGGTTTCCTTTTAAATGTAATGTCTTCCAAATTCTTCTAAATATAGCTGTTATTCTTAGTCTCACATTAAGGCAGGTCTGTCTATGGTAAAAATGGCGCTATACAGTTATAAAGAGACAAAAAGATAATGCTGCCTGGCATACAAAAATGTTACCTGGCAGAAAAAACTAGGGAGATAATTATTAGATAAGAACCTCGCTTCCTCTTTTGCCATTGTAATGCCTTAATCACATCAATGGATTCCCTGCAACAGCCACCCTCACAGCAAGCTGAGCTTTATTCCTAACCCATTGCAGGAAGTGTGGCTGAACAATAGATCCCTTGTGCTTTCTCCAAATGGGCAAATAGATGGGAACAACACCATCAGATCTGCCTCACCAGTTAGCTTCAAGTAGCATTAAAAATTACTGGAATCTGGATCCACCTCTGGTGCACACAAACCTAAGAATATTTCAGCTGCACATAGTGCCAAACCAAAGCTATGTGTTTATTTGTACTTCCAACGTAATTCTTATTTTCCTCCTAGACTGTGAATGTATGGATAGTTTTATTTATCTGTGAAGAAGATATTTTGCAAGAATTATTTCTATACCAGCAAAGTAACCACAGTTATTATTTAAACAATGCTATCTGGAGTTTTGATCTGGATGCACCAGTGACACCATTAATTTCTGTTTCATGATTCATTGGATAAACTTTTTTATTTCTGTGGTCTTTTAATTTGTCCCTTTACTATTTTTTAAAGGCTAACGTCTGGATTTGAGGAGCTTCTTAAAAAATAAACTTCATGCTCACTTCTATGCTGGCATCTTTCGGAGTTTTCAGTCTTCTCTCCTGTGAGCCCTTGGAGAGAGATATAATGTGTTTAGCACAACAGTGTTTTATCCCATGCTCTGCTTCTCAACTGTACATTACATTGAATTTTCCATGTCTCCAAACTGTTCCTCAAGCAAATTGCATATGCTCTCCCCTCTTTATAGTTTTCC
The DNA here is from genome assembly GCA_013396755.1 of Sclerurus mexicanus. NCBI lineage: Eukaryota > Metazoa > Chordata > Aves > Passeriformes > Furnariidae > Sclerurus > Sclerurus mexicanus. The sequence continues at coordinate 572,920 of VWZF01003565.1, read as the reverse complement.
CTTTGTTATGTGGAGGAGGTAACAAAACCTTCCCTCACCACAAAATTCCTCTCTTGGTCAGTAGTTGTCTTTAATGGTGTTACTTGTAGCCTAAAAGGACCATTGGTCTCCCTGAGAGGCAACAGAGTTTATCTGTTTGGCTCAGCCACTCTTCCTTTTCCACACAGTCATCCCCTCAGTTCACTGCAGGTGCAGGAGTTGGACTTCTGCATAGGCAGACCCCTAGTGAAAGAAGGACACTTGAGCACCAGCTCCTGGTGTTATCTTTTTAGCGGTGCCAGCCTGGCACTTGGCTCCTGGCTCAGCAATACCTGCCTGAGACAACATTTTGTCTCAGCCTACCCCTTAGTCTCTCCTAATCTTCCATTACAACCACTCACATAAACCTTTTATGATTTTCTACAATATCTTCTCTTTCAAGACAAACAGTCTAGAAAAGAGACTTTTTAGGCAGAGTTTTTCAGAAAGAGGATCTAAAAAGGAAGTGATTATAAATTAAGCAAATTTGATTCCTGTTTGGAATTGTGGTACAGTTTGTAGCCGTTCTTATCCAGCAGTGCCATGCACAGAGGGAAATCACATGTACTTACAGAGGGAGAAAAGGATTTGGCTGTCTCCAGTGCCTTCAGCTGACTCTTAGGTATATTAGCCAAAAGTAGGTTATATTTTTATCCAATTAAAAAGCTAATTATACAAGACTTCTGTGGCCCATAATTGCCACCTCCTTGCCATTTCATGAGTGAGTTGTGCTGCAGGCGGGAGGTCCACATTCCCACTGCTGCCCCTGGAGGTGATGCTGGCAGCCAGAGTTCTCCAGGCACCTGGGGAGATGGGAGGTTGGTGGTAAGCCCCTCTGCTGCAGGGCTCTGTACCACTTAGCTGTGGTGAGGCCATCCCAGGTCTCTGCTGCCACTGTCTCCATCAGGCCCATTGCCATTGGCCATCAGGCCATTGGCTCTGGGGCCAAAATGGGCTCCCGAGGATCCTGACATGCAGCTGAGGCAGACACTTTCTACTTCTCCAACCCAGGGCTTTTAGCATCAGACTTCATTCATATGAAGGCTGGTTTGTTTTTTTTTTTCCCCTGTTTTATCTTCTCCCCTGACCCTGATGTCCATCAGAGCTGAAGCAAGAGCAGAGACCCTGAACAGTCACTGGGCTTGCAGGGCTGGATCTCAAGACATGGAGCCTGCAGCCTCTCGACCCCATTTTGCAGGAACATCATCTCCTTCACAAGAGATACACAAAGAGAGGAAATAGTCCTTATTCCTCTTCTCCACAGTGCACACATGCTCCAGAGCAGCCAGACTATGGCCTTCTGGTTTTCATTATGACTAAATGCTGGCAGTGTGGTGTGCATTTTTCAGAAGGGGCACATTGTGTATTTAATTTATGAAAGTAAAGAGAGGAAGAGTCTTAGTATATTCCTTTTGGTTCAGCAAATTTTATAAATGCAAGAAATGGGGTAGTATTGTGTCATGTCTTCCAGTGCTTATTAGCCAAATGTCTGTGTATATGATGTTGAAAAATATATTATAAAAAAGACATGCAACAACTGTTTTGTTTGTATATGTGTTTGTGTACAGAGTCTTATTAATACTTCTGCATAAGAAGGACGTATACCTAGAGGGGAAAAGACCCTGTAGTGTGTAAATGCTATTTAAGTTCTGAAGCCTTGATATTTTTAGCACCTTCATTTTTGGAATAACTTCTACCATAGCTGTACAAAACAGAGATACATAATACGTGCAGAGAATGCAGGAAAAGACTTATTTTACTTCAGCTATGCATATGTACTGGGCTGCATAGTACAGCCTGCGTATTGGGAACTGGCTTAGAACTGAGACTTGGCAGTACATGGGTGTCCACAGGACAGATAAACCAGCAGTTCATGCTGACAGACACTGGTCTCTGCTACAGAGCTGTAACAAGACCTCACTTGTTGAAAAAAACCTCAGGAGAAACACAGGATGTCATACACCAAATTTGTTCCTGTTTTCTCGAGATTTAAATCAGGAGTAATGTTGTATTTTGGGGGGGTTTTTTATCCAGCAAGGTGAAGATCTATATTGAAGAAATGGGCTATCTTTGATAAGTAAAAACTGCTGTCTGCTCTGTGCAAGTTTTTTGCAGAAGAAAGGTGGGGAAGTAACGCTTGAGTCAGCATAAAAAGCACAGGCAGAAAATTGATAAACAAAAATCCACCTATAATTACTGATGGAAAAGAGAATGTCTCCCTTGCTTCAGCTGAAGCTAATGTTGCCCATCATTTGTTCTTTTTTTTTTTTACACAGGCAGCATCCTGGACTACACAGCAGTTACTTCTGGAGAAAAGGTTTTTTCCCTGAGAAGTGCCAGAACTTCGGCATGTGAAGAGCATGTCCCCTCAGCACAACAGGGGCTGAAGCTGAAACACCAGCCCCATGCATTCAAAAGTCCAAAGGCACATCACAAAAATCATTAAACTGGTCTAAAAATCATGAGATAGAAAAATACCAGCTGTGCTATTCTTTCTGTTTGCTTTGGATTGTTAAAAGTTTTCAATTTAGTTTCAACTTTCCTCTGCAATCCAGAGGGCAAATGAATTTTCAAATGAAACCTACAGGACTCTAGAAACCAGAATTAAAAAGCAAAACAAAGCAAACAAAAAGATGACAAACAAAAAACCAAAACAAAAACCAAAAACACAAACAGTAAACAAAACCAAAACCAAAAACACCGCCCCCCCAAACCACAACCAAAAAAAAACAACAACAACAAAACACCTAAAAAATCCCCACCAAACTTTCAAATGGCAGAAGTTAGAAATATCACACTTAAAATATTACAAAAGTAGCTGTGAAGGATTGGCTTATTACAATTAGAATGAAGAAAGAGAACATCAAATTAATTCCAGAACTTGATACCACTGACATGATGAGGGAAGGTAAGGGACAATATAACTTGCTAATATGACACACATGTTTGCAGCAAATATATTATAGCAAAGGGAGGTTGCCAAGGACTTTAAAAAGCACACGCAAATATACAAAAGTCCTTCTATGAGAACAGAGCTAAGCATCTCTCTGCAAATTCTGGAACTAATCATGAGGACTGTATTTCTTTCTTCCTTAATCTCGTGGTGAAGCAGATTGGGTGTCAGCTTGGGAAGTAAAGCCTTACTGCCACCATGAAACAGTATTGTGCTTCCCTTAATACTTTACCTCACTCTTCCCCTTTAATTGAAGGAGCCGTAGGTACAGACAATATTTTTTCTTTCCTATTCTTTCTTACACATCTTTGTTCTTAAGATTTTATGTGCACATTCAGGGATGTTGAAGGTATAGTTTGTAACTAAGGGTGTAGGCTGTTGAATGTTGAGGACAGAAGCCAAGCAGCAGCAGGGGAAATGCTGGTGGGAGTCTGTAATCTCTGTTTTGTTTAGGAGGGATGGACATATGTTGTGCCCAGGTGGGCTTACCTCTAGTCTGTGCCCCCATGAATCTTATCTACTTGTCATTTTAATGACAAAACCAATTAAATACATTCAAGTGAGAACTCTGATGTACTTTGAAACAAAGGGACCATACACATACAGAGCTGGAGGTTTCCCCTGTGCAAGCAGACACTCCAGCACAGCACAGATGTACCTGCACCAGTGATGCCAGAGCCTGAGCCCTGACCCAGAGAGCTGACCTACCAAGCATTGCTTACCAGGTATCATAAGGGTCTGCAAGAGCAGGAAATGCTGGCTTTGAGCAGTGGGTAGCCATATATTCACTCCTCCAAGAATAACCAGTGATTCTTCTCAGCTAGCAGGGCTTTGCTGGAGATAGCTTGGGTGGGTACTGCCCCAGCCAGCCAGGAGAACCTGCAAGAGGCTGCTGCAGACACTGTTTTCCTGGGGATGGCTCCACAGGATCCCAGATCTCCCTCTCAAGTAAGAGAAGCTTTAGAGAGAGCAGAAAAAGAAACATACTTTCACAGCAGAGAGGAAAAGAGAAAGATCAGGAGTGTGGCACTAAACAAGGAAGGAAATCTGATGGGGGGAAAAGAAAAGCTGGCAGCAGGAAAAACCAAATCCAAGTACTAGCCTGTGGGTTGCTAGATTATCTGGGAAATTAGGATAATAGCTTCCCGGGTAGTTACTGTGGAAGAAATACAATAAGACTCCAGGAGACTCAACAGAGACTCAGCTACAAAAAATAAAAACAAAATGATAGACAGATGAGAGATCCCGTTCTGTATTGTGCAAGAGACCATGCTTTAGGATATGTGGTGATTTTTTATGTCTTCAGTATTTTTCTTTCCCCCTCTAATCAAGACTTTTCTGTCCACTTTTTTCATGGGTTTTTTTTTTTCCTTTTGATTCCATGTGCATAAATCGTCAAGGCTGGCACTGTCTTGTTGACCTCATCTGCACTAAGAAGTCTCGTGCAAAAGTACTCATGATATAGTGGCAACATCTGAACCATATTTCACACAAATGCTCATGTATCATTGTTTGTAACACTGCAAGCACATGATTGCTAAAGACAAGTACAAATTACCCTGCTGGAAGGATAGCTGGTGAGATTTATGTTGTATTGTTGCCTGTTCTTCCAACTGGAAGTTTTCTTTATTGGTGCAAGTATGACCCCTTCCCTGAGTAATACACTACATGGCCAGACATATGCAGTCCAGCCTTTCTGCCTTCATGGTGCAATACCAAAATACGCTACAATACCTGACCTAAATCCAACTGAACCAGCTCCAGAACTGGGAACAATTTAGCTGCATCAGCACAGTGGTATGCCCAGACTAATTAAAATAGGGCAGAGGCTGCACTGATACAGCTACATTGTTCCTGAAACCAAGATATTATCTCAGCAAAGAGCTTCACTGTGCAATACAGATACACTCTTTTAAGACTCGTGAGAGATATATGGACATGTTCTTCAAGATTCAGAGACAAGCACCCATGTAATAGCTTTCACCTTACCTACCTGTTTTAAATATTGGCACAATCCTAAATGATTTTCATCTTTCCTCCCAGGTTTTCCCCTACATTCCAACAACTGCTGAAGAAAAGCAAAAACCCACAACCAAAGTGACTCAAGGAAGGGGTTCAGAAAAGTTCTCAGCCTGTTCTTGAAAAATTTTTGAAACAGAAATTGTCCGAAGTTTCCCACTAATATTGGACATTCTCCCTTGTTCATTACTGTTGAAAATGTGGCCATTTTCTCAAGGCTGGTAATTTTTTTCCAACATATGCACTGACTTAGTCCTTTTATTATTAAAAATCTTAATTCTTATTAAATCTTACTAAAAATCCTTAACTGTGCTGGTCTTAATTTTCTTGTTCCCCTTTTCAAGTTTTTACAGTGCTTCATAAGATGCATTTCTGAAGCATATTTTTATAATGAACTTCCTTTATTTCTTTCACTTGCTATTTTTAAAATTTCAAGGCTTCTCTCTACATACCCTGTGAATAGTGACACTGCTAGAGTATTCTAGCTATGCTGAATGTCACACGGTTCTTTCCCTTTCATCATCATGGGTTGCTGGCCATTTTCTGCCTTTCACCCTATGAAGAGTAGGCTTATCCTCTTCCATGTAAATGTCTGAACCTGAAATTTGCTGAAGCAAGTGATGCTTTTCTGAGTAGGTTTCCTCAGGTAGTGTTGGAGCTTTCCAGTGGATCTAGGCTCAGCAGACTCAGCAGAACCAATAGAACAGGCTTCAGGGAAGAAAATACCACAGGCCAAAAGCCCTGTTACTGCCCACTGTGTGACTGCCTGTAGAAGCCACTTGGGAAATTTAAAGCAAATCATACCTGCAGAAACTCAATTGGTGAATGGTCTGGTTCAGACATTAAATGAGACACCAGAATACCTATCCAAAAGAGCTGATATTTCCAACAAATGTAATTAGTATCAACACCTATAAGTCTCAGGGGAGAGTTGTCATTAAGGACTGTTAGGAGGGTGTACACAGGAAAAATCAAAAGTAAACCCCACCCTTTCCCATCCCATGAGCCAATCATGCTCATCTTCTTTTGAAGCTTAAGCATCTCCTGGAGCCAGCAAACAGAAATGATGTCTTCTGCACTGCCCCACACAACTGTCTAGGCAGCTCCACAGGCATTGCACCTGTGAAGTATGAGATCAGATATATACTGAGAATATTAATCAATAAAATACAGTTGGAAAAACTGGCATTTGGAAATGGATAGTATATAGGCAAAACAAGCAGAAAGTGTATTTAATAAGGTAGGGTTTAATTTATTCATCTTCACCTGCAATACCTTTATAGACAAAAATTGTGCAAGTGGCGTCTGTCACAACAATATGGAGAGAAGGGAAGGAAATACATTTCTGACTCAGATGGAGAATGTGTCTTATAATCATGAGCTTATTTAAGGACAACAGTCATGTAATTGCCTCATTGAGGAATCCCCTCAAATATGCAGCTGTACCCTGGCAGCAGATCGGGTCTCCTGGGCCATGCTTTGCTTCCATGGGTATCTGCATGCTTTCAAATTTAAAAATAGCACAGGAAATTGCATCTGCCTGTACTTTAACTTTCTTGATAAACCCTAGACAGTCACACCTTGCATGAGGTTAGGGGCAGAAAGGAATCCTTTTCCACCTTAGTCACAATATCAGATTCTCCCAGCACATCCTGAATGTCTCCTGACCTAGGGGAACAGAAAGGGCTACCCTGGGGCTGGAGACCTTCTCTCACAGCTTGTCAGTTGAGATGACATGCAGTATCTCTCCTCAGATGATCCCACCAATACAAGTCTCCTGGGGTAAGCCCTCAGGAAGTAACACAAACCAGTATTCCCAGGGAAGAACATGCATATATGTAGCTTCATGAGAAGGAATTTTCTGTTACTTGACTTGCCTTGCCTCTACCATCAGTCCAGGCAGAAAGCCATCTTTCAACCTGGAATATAGCTGAAATGGTAATTCTGCCCTTATTTCCTCCTGAATGTCCTTCACACCAGTTTTGATGAATTACTCTGTCCTCATCATTTACTTTGTTGCATATGACATAAAATCAGGCATTTTCATCTCTTCTCATAAGGAAGGTCCACAGGTCTGTAAAAAATTTCATTGCCCTAGTCTGAACATTTCCCTTATGTGTCCTTTGATAAGATTATATACTTCATATAAGATAATATACTTCATTACCAACAATAACACACCAGGACATAAGAGTGATATCTCCTGTTATGCATAATAACTCTTGCAATCATTTCCAAGAGTAGTTGTTCCTTCTCTTTATTTCTTTTTTTCTTTGTGTTTGGGTTTGTGTGGTTTTTTTTTTCATTTGGTTGGTTGATTGTTTTTTGGGGGTTTTGGTGGGTTTGTTTTTCTGTTTTGCCTCTTAAAGTTTTTTCAAAATTTAATTTGATTTTTTTTTGTGGCGGGGGAACATTTTTTGGTGGCATTTTTCCAACACTGGTCTTCACTAAGAGAAAGAAAGAAAAAGAAAAAAAAAGGCTGCCTAAGAACAGCTTTGCAGCTATCTTTAACCCACTTTGTACAATAGCCACTTCCAAAAGTAACTTCTGCTGTGGGGCTCAGTAATCATACAAATGCTGCAGCATGTTTAAATTGCTCTGCAGATGATGGGTAAAAGTAAGTGAGTTAGACATAAACGCAGAGAGTGAGTGAAAGAACAGGCAAGAGAGAAATGTCCTCAAATAGATTGTACGGGTCAAGTCATGCAAGTGCTTTTATTACTGCTGATTAATTCTGTCAGCTGTTATGTTAATGTGCTGCATGGCATGAGTGGGCACCGAGCAAAAGTACAAGGAAGCTGAGACTATTTTCTAAATAAGGATGTGGCCCAGACTGCTTGAAATTGTGTGTGTGTGTCTGTTCCTGGCAGAGTGATGATGGATGATAACAGGATGAGAATGAAATCTCTATTGCTGTGCTTTGGCAATGCAGATACATCTCTCTCCAGACTAAAGGAATTAGAAGCAGGTTGGGGTTTTTTTATTGCCAACCCCAAGCCTTCAAAAATCTTGAGACTATCTGACATTATGTACTTTTTAAAATAATAACTATGATTTCTGACTTTGGTTGCCCTTCATTTTCTGGACTGACAGCATTTCTTTTTCAATCCCCTTACTTCCATAAGAGCTAAAACTGTACGTAATAAAACAGAATGCCAAAGCCTTGCTGTGTGCCAAGAGCTGGGATCTTGGGAAAATTACAGACTGCATGAGCTTCTGATAACATTATGCATTATGTAATCTATCTGTAAGGTGAGACCTCAGGATGGGAAGCACAGTGAGAAGGATGTGTGCAAGCTGAGACAGGCTTCATTTGGGGAGATTCAGCATGCAGGAAAAGAGCACCTGAAAGGCTTTGGGAGGTGGTTGCAACACAAGCCTGGCATTTCAGCCAAGGAGGTATTTAAGAGAAGGTGAGAATTGTCAAAGGCATAGGTAGAGCAGCACATGGGCTGCTGGAGGCAGCTGCCAGCTCCTCAATGAGAAAATCTCCTGCAGGCGATGATGTGAGAGTGTGCTGGAGTGGCCTCTTCACCACCGTGCTGGGCAAGCAGCAGCTTTGTTCACTTTGAGCTGCATCCCTTCCTGGGAGCCTGCTGGGAGTGAGGCTGGGTCCCTCTGTCACTGTGGCACCTGACCCAGGCTGACTGTCACCCACGGCTGTCCTCACACATGTCCTCCACTCCTCTCCTCAAAAACAAGCTGTGAGCATTGCTGCAATGGTGGGAGTTATTCCACTGCTATAAGCGGTTGGGATTTTACCCTTAAGGAAGCACTTTTCCTCACCATGGCTCTAGCAGCAGTAAGCCAGCAGAGCCCACCTGGCTTTCCTGTGATGTGTGATTCCCCTGCAGCTGTCCACAAAAATTCCCTGCTTCAGATGTGTGATGGGGACTTGCAGTGCTGCCTGCAGGGCCCTGAGGAAATGGAACCTAAGGATAGTTATGGCATGCTCATGAGAGGATGCTCCCTTAGGGCTAGGGTAGGGTGACAGGTGGGATTCCCTGGGAGCAGAAAGGTGGTGTTCTCTCTGCCTCTGGTTTCAGGGGCTGTGAGTGGGAGGCACACAGGAATGTCCCCACTTTTTACCTGTGCTGGACCACTGCACATGACCTTCCCCCCAGAGCCCTAGAGGAAGACCGGGGGGTAACAGCAAGGGAAAGCCACAGGACATGGCTTTCCTGTGAGCTTCTGAGCCAGGGAACCCCCTCGTCATGCCAGCATCACCCCTTTCCTGCCCCCATGAGTGCTCCTCTCCTTCTGCAGCCTCTGAGTGCCTCACTGCTATGGCAAGGCGAGAGTCCATGGCTGGGGACATTTGCGTGGCAATAGCCCAACTGGGAGCCTGCCCTAAGGAACATGCTGTGCTGGAGACCTCCCTCAGAGCCACTGACCCTGTCACCAACAGCTTGCATCCTAATGTGAACTGCTAGTACAATAATAATCTTTAAAACATCTCTAAAGCCAGGAAGTTGATGTCTTTTTATACCAAAACTTTCACCGATGGTTTCCTCAGAGCTTATGCCCTCTTACACATCTGTCGTTCCTGCACCAGCAGATATCATGGCTAGGTGACACAAGTAACATTTGTGGTGTAAATTGAATCTGGCAGAACAAAGTCCTGTGAGAGGGTGACTTGTTAAATGATCATCTCAACTTCCCTAAACAAAAAATCCTTTCTGAGGATTGAGGAGTAGCTGGGGAAAGAATGGGCTGAAAGTGGTTTCAGACAGTGCCTTGAAAAAGAGTTTGTGTCCCTCAAAGCTTGTTCATCTCTTTGGAGTACACCAACTAGTCTAATAAAATAATTTGTCTACCCATAGAAGCCTTGTCTTGCTTACAGCCATAGCAATAACCATCTGCTATTGAGAGGTACGACTGCAATGAATAATGTGGCATTATTTGGGTGTCTGTTACTAAGAGCGCCTTGTTGTCCCAGGAGAGTTCTCTCTTGCTCTTAGTAGTAGTTTGCATGGGCTCTTGGGTTTGTGAGGCAAACTCAGAGCTGACTAATGCATTGGTAGCTGTTCAATTGCCATTTGCTCAGTAAAAGCTGCCCCATGCCCAGCATGCTGCAATTCAGCCCCGAGCCAATATGTCTGGTCAAGTGGTGCAGGATGGGAATCTTGACAGCCTCAGCTGTAATTGGTATGACTGTGCACTGCTGTAATGAGCAACAGACAATGCAAATATCAACTCACCGGAACTTGTTTTCAACAACACTGGTGCTGTTTAATAGGCAATCTTTTTTTTTTTTCCTCATTTCCCTGGGGCTATTAGGAAATTTTCCTTTTTTTTATTCCTGCTATGGTATGGATATGGTTGTAGATGAAAGAAGAATGAAATTATTTTATATATATATATAGGTTTTTATATATATATACATTTTATATATTTTTATAAATTATTTCAATACAAATACATAAAAATAATTTTTATATCCAAATTTCCCTGCAGGAAAAATAGGAAAGAATGAAAATACAGCTGGAAATGGAGCTGTTTCAAAAAGCACCCTTCTTTCTGAATTTCTCTGAGATAGTATACATTGCTATTCAGTGTGCAAATAAAAACAACGTCTTGGTTGTGGGTAGTTTTGGTGCCTGACATTTGGTAGATAAGTTTGTTATTTGTAAATGCATATTTGTGAATGCATATTGTGATAGTTTTTCTTTTTCAGTCCCAGGAAGGGGGCTGGGGAGACTGGATTTGAGTGGCAGGAAATTAAAGGCAGGCTGGAGGGGAGAAGAATAGAGACTAAGTTGAGAATAAGACTAGAAGGCTGAACATTGACAAAAGTGGGAAATAACCCCATGCACTGGCAGATGTTTGAAGAATTAATTTAGTAGCTTTCAGTGCAGCTAAAAGTGGTGATAGTTTTTCTAAGGGAAGCTGGAGTTGTTCAACAGGCTGTGGGCGCAGGCAACTTCAAACTGCTGGAGCAGGAGCATGCAGCACTGATGGGAGACGGCCCAAAAGAGCAGGAATGAAGAATTACGAGGTGAGATTGCATAAGGGAGGTGCTGGGTGTTATCAGAAGGCTGAGTCTCATTCTGAGTATCATTCTGATAATGAATTACTCAGAGGGTGGTCTTCTCCACCTCATCTCCTCTGTGTGTCTGTGATGTTTCTCTAAATTCAGCTTTGCAAACTTTCAGCCTTTTCAAGCCCAGTGAAGGGAGAGTGAGTAGGCTGAAGAGGGAGAACATCCACCCAGAAGCTGAGGAAAGATAAGCTGCACCAGTTCCTCTGTACCTCGGTCCTCTCACCCCTTCCAGAAGATGGGGAGCCATGAACCTTGCAGCCAATACCAAGGATCTTGGTACTGCCAAACCCTAAAATAATAACAAGTTGTCCTTCTGACCATGTGAGTTTTCTTGGTTTTGTCAGAAGACAGTCAGAGATACCTGAAAGTGAAAGGAAGTTGAAAGACATTTTACTCGGGACAAAAAACATCTTACTGCTAATCTTTTTTGGAACTAAAAATAGGACATGATAATATGAAAACTCTTTTTAATAGAAACCATGCTCTTTCTGGGTACTTGACCTCTTTCTTCTGGCAGACTACTTCAGTTTTTCTTATGCCTCCTTTGCAGACCCCTTTTTAAGGGAACATGGCTTAGTTAACCTCAGATGTCACATGTGTAGGAGAAGAGCCTTGGAATCTGATCTGCTGAAAGAAAACATACCCTAACTCTGAAAATTCATTTCAGAATATGGACTTTGGGCCCTGCCAGTTAAAGAGTAACAGAAGCAGAAGGGAAAATTAATGTTTTAAACTGACAGCTTGTATATTTTATTCCTAATGCAAAAAGACAAATTGCTACATGAGTGAGCATGCACCAGAATGTGATTAAATCTCAATCTAGTGCACTCACCCTCTCCACAGCAGGGGCTTGCACAGAGCTCTATTCTGTATGTTTCTGTCTGTTAGTGGAAAAAATAGTTGGTATTGTGTCAGAAAGCCAGGTCAGGCAACATATGCCCTTGCCTATCTGTTTGTTTAAATCCTCTGCAATATAAAATTTGAATTTGTAATGAAATATATACTAAAGCATGCCAGAAATATTTGGGACCACACTCAGCTAAAAAAGAACCTTCTTTTTTCACACACCTGCAGAAACAACAAGTGTAGGAATACTGTGCAGCTTGATTAACTTGTGAGAATGGCCATTAGCAGAATGATCCCATAAAACTGAAATGACTATTATTTCAGTGGAAAATCACAGTTTGTTTTGCACAGTACTGTAGAGCACCACCAGATAACTTGCATGCAAAATTTTCCCTGACAACTGCAGCAGCTTAGCTGAGTAAAAATTGAAGTCTAAAGCAAAGAGAGAAAGTCCAGTAAGCAGGTCCCATTGCTCATTCCGTGTGATGATGCTTTTCTTGCTTGATCCCTTACCCGTAAATTGGTGAAGATCCGTGTGAATATTTGAATAGGAGTTTTCAGGGAAAAACCCCCGTTCTGCAAGAAGAAGTAGGTGGCATGTTTCCCCCTGAGTCAGCCCTCAGTCATGCCTCCAGAAAGTCTGGAGGCATTGCTGATGACCCTGTCTTTCATTCAGCACTGACCCAAAGCCTGGCCACCTCTGAGTAGAGGGAGCAGGATCTGGGTCACTGATGATGCTGATCGACACCCTTTTCTGTGACTGTGACCCCGGTGCCAGTGAGGGGGCGAGGCTCTGGCTCACAGCCAGGCCAAGACATTTCCCTGTATGAATAGTGGTGGTAATGCTGCTATTCTGGCAAAAGCTCTGATTCACCCACTGTAGTTTCATTTCTGAAAAGTTTCAGATCAAGATATAAGTTACAGTTTAGTGATCATTGCATTTGTCTTTAGTGCCTTCAACTGCCCATTTTAAGAGTAAGACTGTGCCTTCTTCACCTATCACAGGTTATGGCTGAACTGGCTTTTAAATAATTGCTAGGCAAGAATTTCCATCTGTTGTTTTGCTGCATCCTTCAATTTCCTTGGTATTAGCAGAAGCAAAGATGAAGCAAGTGATGTGAGATTCAGTTACCATTGAGTTTTGATATCTTTAAAGAATTCCTTTCCTTTTATATCTGTGCTTGCCTATGTAGGATTGGAGAAATCATCTAGGCTTATAGATTGAACCAAACCAAGAATCTAAATATTTCACATTTGTGATTGTAATTCTGATTTTCTATGGTTATAATGCTTTGGAGAATAGATCTTTACCAAGATTTAAACAGTAGCCTAAGTTGTGTTTGGATAAAATAGAACTAGCAGAAAAGGATGTGCTTTCTCCATGTCTGGCACTAATAGATGGGCTGGCAAGCAACTTCTAGGCTACTTAGTCTTGATAAAAATTAAAGCAATAAGTCAGAAATTCTTTTGGATCATATTTCAGATGTTAAGACCTAAGGTGGAGTCAACAGACTATGAGTGAATCCAGATTTTTACTTAATATCTTAACCTTTGAAAAATTGTGTGTGTATATATATGTCTATGTTTATATATATATATTATTTTTCATGGAACCAACTTTGTCTTCTCTTTTTTGTCCATGTTTGTTTAATCTACCTCTATTACATAAGATGTAAGAAGGGTTGTAGAGAAGGAAAAATAAACGAAGATATTTAGAAGATGTTTAGTGCACACAAGGCCAGAGTTTATGTTTCTTCCTGTAAAAGCAGCGAGACTAATAAAATGTGCTGTTTCTGCTTACAAACCTTGCTTCAACTGCTGAATAATTGCTGTTCTCTAAATACCACGTTCTGGGCTCTGTGAACATCATGGCCATTTGAGGCTGTAATCATTAAAAATGGAGCTAAGGTGTCTCAAAAGTAGGAAAAATACATGTAATCTTCAGATCACAGTTTTTCTCAGGCTGGTCTTGGCATATGTATGTGTTTCTGAAGTTCTTAATGCCAGACAGAATCCGGAAAAATCTGAATTTTGTCAAGGTGCCATGGAAGAATCAGTAAGGCAAGATGCTGAAATCAATACCACTCAGGAAGAGGCAGTTTCCCATCTCACAGACGCCTAGTGAGGCACGTGGAGTTTTCCACCCTGCACATCTCTGCATTGCCACAGAAGGCACCTCATACTGAGGACAATCAACCCATGTAACAGTCCTGGAGGAGAAAAAGGATATTCTGGTTAGTTTACAAGTGCTGCAGAAGATCATGAGTTTTGGTAGTCTGATGCTTGTAAGTAAATTGGGATGCAATCTACCTATTTATGTTTCACTGTTAGCCTGGATCAGGGGTCGTGTAAACTTTGGCTTCGGGGGGCATTCCATCTTGTTCAATCTCTTAGATGAGCCTGGTGCTCATTGGCAGCTCAGCTCCGCTCTTAATGCGTGGGGCTGTCAGTTTGGCCACTGCTCACCCAAGGTTTCTCTCTGCCTCCCTGAGGGGCAAAGCAGTGGCCTGGGACAGAAACCAAGGCTTGGACGCAGACTTACTTAGTGTCAGTGTTTTTCTTTCCTGGTCATGCCTGCAGCAAGAACAGGCTTGTAGGCTGGATGCAGAGCACTGCAGTGGCACCAGGCCATGTATGCTGGGCTTCACCAGGGAGGGAATCCCCAGGGAAAAAGGTTATGAGAGGAACTCAGAGTGCCCTGCATCATGGGGGTTGCTTTCTGGAGAGGTCAGCAGCTGGGCAATAGTGCTCTAGTGCCTTGGGTAGGATTGCAGAGGGGCAGTGATGACAGAAAAGCAGCAAGGAACACAACCTCTAATTTTTAATAAAAGGAAAAGCTAAGGAAAGTGTAAGATGGCTGACAAAAAAGGCCTGCAGAAAAGGTGAAGCGCATTTAAGAGTTGGGGCAGAATGTGGTCAGACATGCAGTGTTCTGATCAATGTACTCCTTTGAAGTAGAAACAGGAGGAGGAGGACATGGCTTTGTCTTATAAGCTGTTTCCCTTGAAGTGGAGAAGAGGTAGGGTACACAGCTGACTATATAGGGCCTTAAGAATATTGTGGTGTGATCAGGGAAAGACCCTGATCAATGAGGTAGAACTGCCCACATAAGAGTCAGCACTGCATTGCCCTCCAGGCTGGAAGGCCCCCAGTTACATCCCTGAAGGCCCTTAGGGCAACCCATAGAAAACCTGTAAGGCAAGATGTTTGACCTAAACTGTGCCCTCAGACTCTTCTCTTCTTTGAAGAGGAAATTGAGGATAAATCAACCCTGCGGGATATATTTTCAGAGAGGGAAAGCTGAGGCAGCAGCGAGACATTTAGTCAATTGCACCCATGCCACTATGGATGTGTACACTAAAACCGATCAGCCTCTTTATATATAATTTCCAAAATACCCACAGAGCTGTTTAAGGTACTCCATACATCTGGGACAGCAATGGATCTGTACTTAACACTTCCAGTATATGTACACATCTATACCCTATCATTACTAAGCAAATTGATGAACCAGCCATCTGACTGACTAAAATGCTTGGATGTTGAATGAGACACATTTGCAGTGCTGCTAGGTTGGTAAACCAGTGTGAAAACTGGCTTAATGTTGTGTGGATTGTAGTGAACCAAAGCTTAGATAACTGTGGAAGATGAAGACTGCTGATGGCCACATTCCCTCTTCTTGAGGACTTGAAAGAAAACTCTTTGAACAAGACTTTTGGAGGATAGTGTCAGCTGCTATCCTCTCCTGGCAGAGAGGAAATCCACTTGATACTGGCCATAACTGTGGCTACAAATCTGCTTCATAAATACTTGTCACTAGACAGGGCTTTTTAAAAAAGTAGCAGCAATCAATTTGCTGAGTGTTTAAGCTTGAGACATTTTTGTGGTCAATGTGTTCTTAGGGGAGCTGATGCTTCCAGGATGTTGTTACTGGAATACTGCAGCTGTGCTTTTAACTCTTAGTGGACTGGAAGCACTTTATTTCCCTGTTTGTCACCCAGTAGCTTTCACATGGAATTTCATAAACAAGGTGCTGCAGAGCCCTCTGGTTTAAAGAGTCAGCAGAGCTCTTAAGCTCAGTGCTAAAGTGCATTGTTGGATTAAGATAATGTCTAATAACCCCTTGGAGAATCATATCTTAGCTGCTCAAAGTTTCCCAGATAATAAACAGCAATTCAAGAAAGTGAAGATTTCCACTCACCATCTGCCTTTTAACAAGACTTTGAAAGGTTGCTATGCACCAATGTATTCATGCTTCCTGCAAATACCACAGGCTGGGGGTACAGACCATAAGTAACTGTACCATAAATGCACTATTCACTTCATTTTATTGGTTTATTTATTTTTTCCCTAAAAGCTGTAGGCATCCAGTCATCCACCAGATATCAGATGTCTCTGAGTTTCAGCTCCCTGAACCCAAAGCACTGGCGTTTCTTTGTGTAAAAATAAACATAATATTTTCTGTCCATTGTGATACCTGGGACGGAGCCTCAGGACAAACAGGTTACATTTGAAACACATTTCTCTAAGGGAATGTGCTTGGTCTTGCATTTGATAAGTTTCAAGTCATTACAGATCTACAGAAACTGAATGATTTCTTACCAAACCATGAGACATTCTTATCACTTAATTGCATCTTGAACTCTTCCTTAGAAACCTGGAGCACTAATAGAAAAATTATATGAAAAGTCAGAGAGAGTTTTGTAATTTAAAACAAAGCCAAGCACTCTCTTATACCAGCTCCTCTTACAGCTCCTTTCCCTTAAGCAATACCAGTGTTCTAGAATTATTTCTCCCATTTTCAAGTTAGCAAAAAAGACAACCCTGTTAGAAGGGCTATTCATTTAGGGCTTGTCAACAAATCATATATAGAAACTGAGCTTGAATTAATTAAAATACTGAATTCCTAAATGAATTAACTAAATTGAATTAAATTGTCTTGTGGATACTATTCAACACACCTCTGTGGCTGCTAGTGCTTAATCCCTTCGGAAGAGTAAAAGCACCTGTGTGGGACTTTAATTTAGTTTAACCAATCCCCTTTAAAGAAATGTAAGAATTAACTTTACTGAGTGTCCTTATTTGTACAAGAACATATCCCTCTCAGAGGGTAGCCTGAACTTAATCAGTGTTCAGGCATTTCTCCTGTAGTGACTGTTGGGCTTAATTGGGCTGATTCTCTGCTACTAAGTGAGATATTTTTTCCCCACCTTGAAATAGAGGGACGAAGGGACAGATTCAAACCAGGTTTAATTGGGGTACATGGTGTACCAGCTGGCAGGTGATGCCTGTGGGTGCAGGCTGCCTCAAAGGAGGAGGTCAGACCAGGCAAATAAGTGAAGGAAGAGATGGCCCTGTGAACAGCTCTTCTGCCTCTTTCTGAAGAACCTTCCCCCACTACCATGGCTTAGCTGTCCTTCCCCCTTCCTTTTTAAAGCCCCCCCCCCCCTTTTGAAGGCTTTCTGGCCTTCCTGTAATACTTACCTTGCTTATCTCTTCAGATAACCCTTGTTCTAAGCACTGATAAGGGGGAAACAAGGCCAATTGTAAGGGTTCAAGGGTGGAAAAGCAGCAGAAGTTATTCCTGGGGAAGGATTTGCTGCAGAAGTATACTTCAGGGGAGAATTTGACAGGAGCAAGGAAGAAAGGGAGCAGATTTTAACCCTTGCATACAGAAAGAATTGAAACAGATTTATTTTTTCCTTCCTTGTTGGCTGTCTTCACTTGAAGATCACTCGCCTGCTGTAGGACAGCTCTTAAGTTGTTCAGATCCAGCCCCCTCCAACAGGGAGAAAGCCTGTTCTACAGTTACATATGGACATTGCGAAAAGTGAACATTGCTGGGATTTATTCTTGTATGTGCAAAGCTTAGTATTGAAAGCCAGTCTACCTGCTTGTGATGGAGTTCAGCATGGGAAGGAGTGGCAAATTCCCTGAGCAGCCTGTGCAAAATGGAGGTTAGGCTCTAAAGGCCACTTCAGCTTTCCAAAAATGAGCTTCAATAATCTGTGAGACATCATGGAAGAATGAAAGCAAGTTTCAAAATAGCCTTACTTTAAATAAGAACATACTTTGGCAATGCTACATGAAATGAAAACTGACATACTTGACCATCATATTGACATGTTCATCAAACCACTCAACAGACTGCAAATATCCATGCAGACTCAGTGCCAAAAGCTGGAGCAGACAACCAGATGTGGAACAGACTGTGGCTGAGCCTGTCTGCTCACCCAGCAGGAATGGAGAGAGGCTGCTTCACTGGGGCTACAGTCCATCAGTTCCTCTCTGGACATTCTCAGCAACAGACACACCAGCATCTGTTCTCCTTGTGAGATATTTTGGGGAAGATGTTTTCTTCTGTTGGCTGATGGAAAGCCCACTAGGGAGAATGTTATAGCAGGAGCACAAGGAACTCTAGGATGGGGAGTGGAGATACAAAATATCAATCCTCTGCGAGTATTCAGTATCATACAAGCATGGGAAGCTGAGTGTGTGTTTACTGGATGTGAGTGTTCCAGCACATTCCTTGATCAGATGTCTATACCTCAGGGAACTGGGCTACTACTGAGATTTTGTACTATACCAATTTAAAATTAACTTCCGTAAGAGCCACTTCAGACTTGTATTAATTAATTACTATTTGCGCCAATAAATTTGCTTGCTAAGATATTTTCAGGAAGCAATATTTAGTCCAGTCCTGAGCAGCCTAAAAATCTGCTCTCTATATATATTAAATATGTATACAATGTCCGCATGCAGGTGCCAAGACATAGCTTAGGGCTCACAAATTCCACAAGCACAGGAATAATAGACATGATTACTGTAAACACACTGCAAGCAAACATGCTTAAAAACCTCAGGGCAACATTACAAAGACCCCATTCTTGACATTGTTTTCTGAGCATAGTGGATGTTGGGAAATACGTGCCTTGATGCAGATCACCAGGTATCCAAGACCCGCAATGAATGTGCTATTAGTCATTGGCTGCACTTGTTCAGCTCTGAGTAATGATGAAATGCTGTGAGAATTGTTTAAATCATTCAGTTACAGTAAAATAGAGGCTAATGTCAAAACAAAGGGACTGACGAGAAGTAACAATTTCTTGAGAACTTAGTGATACTGCCGCCTCAGTTTTTGGGTAGTTAATGTTGTGTAACAATGCTATTTAGCTCTGCTAACAGTGAATGGCACAAGCCAGAGTTCTGGTGAAGCTGCACCTTCAGCCAAGCAGCCAGACCCCTCTACCTACTCCCTTCCTTGAAACCCACAAGTCTGTCAATCCAGTTTGTATGGGAGTTGTGTTGTGGAAGGTCACTGACTTTCTTTGGAAATCACCTGAGAGAAAATAGGATGGGTTTGGAAGGTAAAGGGAATGCAAACAAGCTGAGGAAAATGGAACAAAAGAACCCAGCCTGCTGGCTCTGAGGGGGAAAGCAATCATTCTGAGTAACAACAATTTTGTGATTGTTAAGAGAAGTCTAGCTAGTGTTCTGTAAATATTAGTACGCACAGAAATATGGCTCCAGAGTGAAGAACACAGTCATATGAACATTTCGTGTTTAAAGAACCAAAAATACGCATCTTGCCACACACTTAAGAAGGGAGAAGTTTGACCCAAACAGTAAGAACTACATTGAAAAACTGTGATTTATGAATTGAAGACTCACTCCTGAGCCACTGAAAAGCAGCACAGGAGACTGTGACACACAGTTTTATAGAGAGGGAAATGGAGTGACATTCAAGTTTGGCTTCAGGAAGCTGTACTGCTCCCCCCCAGCTCCCTGCTGAGTGAGGTATGTACTTGCCTTCATCTCACTGTCTCACCCTTCTTGTCTGCTTACGCTGAAAACTCTTCTGTGTGTATCTTTTCATGTAGTTCATATTAACCTCTTCCTTAACTTCATTTAGCTGCTGCTCAGAGTCATTTGGTTTTGATTACTCTTAAAATTGCATAATAACAGAAAATATCCCAATGGAAGTAAAAAGCTTTTGGGCCAGAGCTGACATTCTGCTTCGACCCTTTTCCAAGCACAGAAGTGCTTTGCCTTGTCTCAGACCAAAAGCTGCCTTGCGCACGGTAACTGCACACTCCCAACATAAAATGGCATTTATTTGTCCCATAGGCAGCAAGCTGAATCCAGAGTTACCACAGGGACAGTGGTGCTAATACATTTAATTGTAAAGATAACATTTTTCTGTGGTGGGTCTCCATGCTGATAGCCTGGGCAGGAGCTGACCCAGAGTGCAGGGAGCTCGCACACATGCTACATCCCACTCCCTGCCACGGTGCCCCATCCCTGCTTCTCCAAGACCAAGGAGATAGTGCCGGCTCCATGGAGGAGATGGGTTTTACAACTCAGACACTCCCAGAACCACCTTGTCACCCCCAGGAAATGCTGTTCTGGGTAAATGAATCTTACCAGACTTTGAAGTCTGATTCTTGGCGATTCATGGAAGAACATGAGGTTGCCCAAGCTCTGCAGACAGCGTGGGGCTGAGTTCCACACGCAGGTAGAAAAATTCATTCTTTCAGAAAACTGTGGGCTTTATTCCTGTTCATGAAATCACAGGCTCAGCCCAGCTATGAAAGAATCCAATGTAATGGATGTATTTTATTCCACTGGTTTATAAAGAGACAGAAGAGGGTGCAGATTTAACAGAGAAAAGAAGTGATCTCCTGCTGTACTGTGGACTTACAGGAAGATAACACACTTTTCTGCACCCAAAGTATCTTAACTATACTCTTTATGTTTTAAAAAATCTGACCCTGGGCTCTGGTATGCTTTTTAGACTTACTTTGCAAAATAGAAAAATAGCACACAAGAGTTATTTCTGCCTTTCACAAAGCAATTCTAATATTTCTTAGCTTGAATCTTCAGACGTGTTCCCTTCTCTCCTTCCCTGCTCCCTTCGTCTGCACAGGATCCACATCATAAACTCTGTGGTTTGCAACTACATTTTTTTTTCTTTCAGATTATTCTTATCCATTGTACAAAAAAATCCCTTTAACTGCTCTCCAGTCTTTCAGGCTCATCTCAGTGGGCATATTTGCATTAATGTCACTGTGGTGGTGCAGGAATCCTTTCAAGGGAATTTGACTGCAGAGGCCAGGTGATTAGTTTCAAAATTTATAAAAGGTTTTGCATTTCCTTGCAAATATGGCATCTATATCATTCAAAAAGCAGCATTTTCAGTATAGCAAACAGATAAGCCAAGTTTTTAGAAATATTTTCCACCCTTTATATTACAGGCATGCTGTATTAAAATTGATTAAATATGAAAATACAGAGGCATGTGCATTTGCATATGTATGTTTGCATGGCCTGCTCTAAGGTTCTTTCAAGTGAGTATAATACCATCTTTCAAAAAAATTGCAACTAAAATGCAAAACATCAAGTATTTATCATAAAGAGTTTATTGAACATTTTAACAACCATGTCAGGAAAAATAATAAAAATAAAGACAACTCAGACCTATGTATTTGTAAGAAATACACCATTTCTACATTGCAAAATGAAAAAAGGACTCTCCCCTTTTTCAGTTTTATATCCTACTATTCCTCCATAAATTATAAGTGGTAAAAGGTACTGTGCAATGTCCATAATTCATTATATCATCATATACTGTCCAATTGGGAATATTCTAACACCTTCTTTGGTCATCCTTTTCTGAGCATAGCATAATAAAGACCATGAGATGAGCTGTTTTCATTGTAGATTAAAGCCAAGCTTGGAGGTAGAGGAGGTCAGAACACCCCTTCTTTTTCCTGATGAAATTTCCCTGGGGACACCTCTTTCAAAAAAACTCCAGGAAAAGCAAAATTAAATTCTTTATAGCACTTCTTAAACAGAAATGCTTGTTATGGAGTCTATTCACAGGTTCATTTCAAAAATGCAAAACCAAAATGAAACATCTGTTTTGACTTAATGCCACTTAATTTTGGCATTTGGAAATTTAAAGATTTCGCCTTTTGAATTCCCATGCTTTTTCGAAAAGCAGGCTGTTCTTTTTCCTCCTACTACTCTGAAACTTCAAATCTGGAAAATATTTAGAATAGCATGTAAATACTCTCTTTTCCCCCTGCTTCCCTCCCAACTTCACTTTTCTGCTGTTTTCCAACAATCTCCAGTTGTAGGGAAGATGTGCTTGTTAAGCAGAATGGAAAAAAAAAATCATTATATAGAGTAAAGCCCAAAGAATATACAGGTGTTTGCACTTGTGTGTCTGTGAGAAAGATCTTCTCTAAACTTCCTATGTCCTCTAGAGAAACAGACTTTGAAATAAAATGCTTCAAGCCATGTGTTTGTCTCCCTTGTGCATGTTGGTCCAAATCCATCACTGGACTGATTCTCTTTATAGCTCGAACTGCACTGAGGAAGCATTACTGCTGTGGCATGGTAACTACATCTGTGAAATAGGAACCATCCACTTGAAATAGGAATAGCACTATTTCCCTTCCTTTCTAAAGATCTTTAAGATTCATGGAGGAAACAGAGCCCATAGAATAAGATTGCATGACACATTTGCTTTGCAATTACTGATGCTCACAGTACAGAGAATTTCAGCACTCAGAATAAGGTGCAAAGAAAGAATGAGTGAAAAAGCACATTTTTTTTCCTAAGCAGGACTGTTTCTGAAGAATTGCCATCGCTGCTCTTCATCACTGTTACTTATTAACCTGTTGCCTTGCATCTGAGGATGAGATTACTCCATTTGAAACTATGCGTTGGTTTGGGATGACCTGAAGTCCCCAGGAACCAGCAGTGGTCTCCTGGAAAGTAACTGAGGCTTGAAATGTTCTTCTTTCTCTCCTCTGGCTTGAGCATGTTCACCTGAGTATTTTTTGCTTTCCTTAAAGGGAGACAATCCTGATTGTTGTAATGGACACGGATGTGTGTGCAGGTACAAAAGTGTCAGCAGCCTTTGGATGTTTCTGACACTGCTGAATTACCATGCAGAGTGCATGGGGGTAGTGGGAGCCAGAGATGTTCTTCATGTCATGTCTACTTTTGAAATGGTCTGACAGGATTTATAAAATAAGAGTTTGGTCAGAATGCATGACCGAAGTACAGCAGAAGGCAGCTTTTTTGGTGATCTCATTCCATAAGTGACTAAATACAGATTTATGAGCAATTGCTTGTAATTTTATTTTGTTCTCTGGTTATCTTCTCACTCTCTCTAAACCAGGAATCCTCTTGCCAGTTGCCTATGCTGGTATCAGAGCTCAGAAGACATGCTTTGTGGTGGGTCTGGACAGACACTCACTCCCTGTCATCCCTAGAGAAGTCTGTTTTGAGTAACACTATATCTTGGAGGAATGGTAGATCAGCAGGGGCCACTCTGCCATCTGCAGTATTTGAAGGAAATTTCTGCCATGTGTCTTTTGGCCAAAGAAACTGACAATGCCTTCTCTCAGCACAGAGCTCACTCTTGTTGGCAGCAAAACAATAAATGTAGAAGTGTTGCAGTGCAAAGAGATGGAAAAGTTAGTTTCTTACTTAGCTTCCTGGTCATTCTTTATACTATGTATAAATCATTTCAGAACAGCAGAATCCCACACCCACCTTGGAGGAGCATTTCAGCAGTAATACTCCTGGGCTCTTTGATAATCTTGAACTATTTGTCAATATATTCATCACATATTTTGCCTCAAATACAAAATTATTCTTCTGCATTGCATGCTTTGTTTGTACTGAACTTTTTTTGATCAAGCTGGCAGGGCCAAGGAAGGATGAGCAGAGATAATGCACACTGTAGTTTTCCTTCCTCCAGTGGGATAGACCGTCTTCTTTTGCTACAGCTAAGATAATCCAGACTTCTGTTCCAGTCCGTGCTAGCAACCAACAGGCACAGAAGAACAATCTGGTACCTAGAGACTTGATGAACTGCAGAGAGGAATTAATCATGTTTTGCTTCTTTCTCATGGTCCACAAGGCTGATAGAGAGTAAAATATGTGGCACGGCTTACTGTGATAGCTGAAGCTCCTCCCCGGCGGGTTCTCTTTGTTTTGCTTTACTATTATGTAGACTTCATGGTTAGTTTCAGCTGAAGGAGTGTTTGGAAGTTAATTGGGTTTTATTCCAAGTAATTTTATTGTGCCATGGCAGTCATTCCTAAGATGTCTAAGGTGGATTATTATTATTAATGGATATCCTGTTCCAGGGAAGTTTGTGTTTTACAGTTCAATTCAATGAGTCAAGCTTCAATCCACTATCGCATGAGTTTTCATAATAGTACGGACTGCAAATGCACACAAGGAAAACATCCACCAGATCTACTGGCAGCTGAACACGTAATATTGTGGAAATGACCAGTTCTCTGCAAGGTAGTGGCAGGTGGTAGTGGCTTTCACTGGCTGTAACTTTCCTTTGAAAGTTAAAATGCTGCCTGTCAGAAGTGTCAATCTATGTTGTCATTTAATGTTCTGCAATGTAATTATTTTCCAAAAAAATTCCCCAAATAATTCAAATTGTCTTTTGACCCCTGTCCACTGGAGTCAATAGAGTTCCAGAGAGAGCGACTGAGATTGGGATTTTGCCCACAGTCATGATTTACCTGGAAATGTCACTTGCTGCTCCTGGTGACTGTCAGTAAAAGCTGACATTGAACTAGCTCTATATTTAATAAGAGTTGCTACAACAGACAAGGACAAATTATTCCAGAAAGAGTGGTTAAAACATGCTCCTGGGGGTTTTAGGGTAGCATGGTGTAATCCAGCCCTGGGCAAATCTGTTGCCCTACTAGTTTTTTTCCAGTTGGCTGTTCTTAAGTAGATTTGTTCCAGCTTTGAACAGAGGTGCAATAAGACTGGAAATAGTTTACTACACATATATCTCTAAATCTGAAAAGGTAATTCTGCTGCATTAATAGGCTGATATAGAAAAAGGTACAGTGTTTTTTCTGTAATGTTCTAGCTGATGGTGAATGTGGTAGAACTGTTTTGTGGAAATTAAATTTTTTTAAAATGCCTATTATAATTGACAGAAATTGAAAAAAAAACCAACAAAAACAAACCTGTTTTTAATATTAGATTGCAAAATATGGAGTCACATATTTAACACCTCCAAAATTGTTCTTCAGACATATACATCTGTGGAAGTGCACAGTGGTGCATGGTACACAGGCCATGGTACACAGGCCATGGTACACGTGTTCAATTAACCAACAATTGTGTATGCCAATCTTCACAGCATTTGAGCCTTGCTTTGCAAAAGTCAGAAGCAAGTACTGAGGATGTGGACAGCCTGTATTTTCTACCCATAAGGCTTTTTAAGGTTGAGTGCTTGGAAATCTTGAAAAGCCAAGGCTTGGAATCTCAAGTATGCCTTTTTGTGCCACTTGTGAGTTTGAAAATACTAACTCCCAGGCTGTGCAAGCAGTTGGGGTTTTTTTTAGATTTCCTAATTAGATCTTAAACTTTGTGTGTGCATGAAACTTTGTGGACTGACTACTCAAATATTCACTCTATTTTTTGAAAAATAAAAATAAAACCCCATGGTGTGATTCTTTTAAATATACTTAAAATATATACTTTATATTTAAAAGATATCTTTTAAAAAGTTCATAAAGCTTGTAGCAAGTACCTGCTGAATCACTATTGCAATGAAGGGACTAAAAGTTGAATTGTCATTAAAGTTAAGGTAATCAACAAGTTTAAATAAACTGTTGAATACCTTTGTTTCAATATACCAACTTTTCAGACATGAAGTACCAATTTAGCATACATGCATAAAAGTCTGCTTTATTCTCATTATTCTCTGTGTGTCAGTGACCAAATGGAACTGCTCCTTGTGGTAAAGTTAGGAAGTCCTAGAGGGGCTTGTAGGAGCCTGTAGGATCAATGTCTTAGGCTTGAGGTGTTTTATTTTGTATAAGTGACACCTAAGTGAATAAAGTGTAAAAAATTAGTTAATTTGCTTGGCTTTTACACAAGAACTTAGACATTTCACAGTTCTTTATTACTAATACTCACTGTAAGTTTTTGGGGAGATAAATGGTCTAAAAAGAAGCATGAAGATCTGGTGGTGAGATCTTGGGACAGAAACAGCAGTAACCACAACCGTGCTGGCAATGTGTTTAGAAATATTCAGGTGTTTATTAATAATTTCATAAATTGCTGATACTGGGCTGTATCTGTTGTATTAATAATACTGATTCTGAATCT
This sequence comes from Sclerurus mexicanus, assembly GCA_013396755.1. Lineage (NCBI taxonomy): Eukaryota > Metazoa > Chordata > Aves > Passeriformes > Furnariidae > Sclerurus > Sclerurus mexicanus. The sequence continues at coordinate 546,872 of VWZF01003565.1, read as the reverse complement.
ATAGTTCAGTGATCACTCTGCAAACCACTTCAATATTCATTTGGTTTAAACTATGTGAGATGACTACTTGTTCAAGGTGATGTGATACACTTGTTCTTGATGAGCAAATGTCATAGTATGGTTGGCACATGATTGAAAAGGCATGATTTTTGATCCTTTACCCTGTGTAGCAGTTCTCATGTACATGTTAACTTAATTATACACAGTAATTCTTAAATTTGTGATCAAATCCTGATCACTTGGAGAGAGCAGAAAAAATTAGAAGACACCAAAACTAATTTTCCTCCATGTATGACTTCATTTTATACCACTCACAGGAGGAATGTGCTTAGTAGTGAACAGTGCAGCCCATAACCAAAATGAGAAACAAAACAACCGTGATAGATTTTCTCATGAGTTAAAAAAAAATCCTTACAGGTAACTAGTCAGATTTCACAAGTGTACATTGACTTAAAATATCTCTGCCCTTACTTTTTCAACCCCCGGTGAGCTCATTATTGGTGCTTTCATGAATACACAGTGTACCACAAAATAAAATCTCTTTTGAAAGCCATTTGTGGAGTTTCACGAATGTCAGTAATGAAGATCTTTGCTGTTCTTGTGTTCATCTAAAAAATTTTACATCAGCAATACTTCAATAGAAGCAAAACAGGAAATTAATAAAACCCCATGAAAATCTTTTCAGGGTATATTACTTAAGTTGTGAATCAGATGAGGAACTTGTCTAAACAGATTAATTTCAACAGTACATAGCTTGTACAAAGTCATTATGGTGTACACATACCTTACCACAGCCAAAGTACTTTTGTTCTTTAAAAGGCTCTATTAGAGGTAAAAATCTGTAGAGACAAGTTGGTGAGCAGCCCCTGAGCCCCTTTGGGTGCCACTCATGGCTATTGTGGCCAGTGAAAGGCATAGCCTTTTATCAAAACATCACATCTAAAAGGAGAAAGTGTTTGCTTGCTGGTTTTTTTTTTTATCTTGGGGCTTTTTTTTATTTTTTTTTCTTTTGATGGCGATTTCGATGATTCAATCTCCAGACATTTGAAGAAAATAAAAATGTTTGAATGCCTTATGAATGAGTCACAATGCAATTTTGGATCTGTCTGTTGGCATGACAAAGTATCCATTGTAGAGAAAGGATTTCCTGATCTTGAAAATGCTACTGAATCATTGGCTTATAGAAGCAAACTTTTTTGCAAAATCTCTGCCATTAAAAAATATGTTTTTAAGCTTTCCATTCAAGACACAGCTTGTTTTTCTGTCAAGCACTCTCAGGAGTATTTACTCTGCATTTTCATTGTTGTAAGTTCCTATTGTCAGACTGCTTCAAAAGGAGAAAGAAGCAACAACTAATCTTTCATGAAGGCAGGCAAAAAGATTTGGAATTTGCTACCTGGAGACCATTTCTTTAACTTTCTTGAGTTTTTGACTTAAAGCAGCATGTATTTCTATTCCAAGAAGTCTTATTTTTTTAAGATCTTGCCTAGCTTTAAAAAATAAAAAAGGAAAGAAATGTAGAATGCTTACCTATTAACAAAATAAATAAGAATGTAGCAAACGGAAACAAAAGTAATAAAAGAAAACAATAGCCAAGCAAACAGAGTAGAAATTAATGATCAATAATCTTGTTCAATATTTTTGAATAAATGGAAAAAAATCAGAGATCTTGATGTCCCTTCCAAAATTGCCTAGAGGCTGCACAGCGTGTCATGCATTAACTTTGCACTGTTTTCACACTTAAGAACATCTATGTATGTATGCATGCATGCATTATAACTGTAACAATCAGAAGTTTGGTATGTTCAAAACATTAGCACCGAATAGTTTTAAATATGTCATTCTTGTTGCCTGTTGGTCATTCTCAAGATCAGATACGGGAAAAACAATAAAGTAATTCTACCACACTGGGAAACACTTTGTCAATATATTTACTTAGTAAGAGTCTTGCTATTCCTCTCTTGAGATACTTGAGATAGGTTGTCTGGGTTTTATTTATACTTTTATGCTACCTAATCGCATTTTTAAAAAATTCTAACACCTGCTTTTTTACATTTAACATCAAATAACGCCTTGACTTGTTTGTGACATAGGAAATCAGTCTTGTGTGGTCAAGACTTGGACTTCAGGGAAATCTGAGTTGCAAGTGCATTCATAGTTGTCAACAGAAATTTGCTACCTCATTGCAAGATCTGAGACGGCTGAGAATTGCTTCTTGAGCAGGAAAATACTGAGCAGTATGTGAACCTTAACAGGTCAGTACAGAGCTGTGCTTACTACCTGTGTACGTGCTGTGTCTAAAGTGTTTCCTAGTTTGGACTAATCTCCAAATTCTAGACTACAGGAAAATTAGTTTTCAGAGATCCATGAATCACTGCATGTATTTGGTTCAGTATCTTCTTAGACTACCTTCTTTCCAAACATATAGGGGACAGCAATCAAGATTACTTTAACTCACACGTTTAGCTATAGAAAAGTCTGTGCTACAAGCACAGAAATTCTAATAAGGCAAGAAGGAAGAGGAGAAATGTTTGTTCCTGACCCAAATACAGTATATATTACATTGATCTGTGAAGAAAAAAAATTATCATGTTACCTTTCTTTCCTACATCAAAGAGTGAATATTCAAGGCAAAGTCATGATATGCAAAGTTTTCTTTAAATCAATGAAAACACGATATAAAAGCATTTCATATTTTCTTCCCCAAATAATTAGGAGTATCTTAGGGGTATGGAGGAGCCATAGCAATTTTTCAGAAAGGAAAAGGAATGTGAGTTTTATCTAGGCTCAGCAATATTCTAAACCTAAAACAATCTTGCATTTACCTAATTTTGTCTCAACACTACTGCTAGGCATGGATTGGCTCATGAGCGCTGCTGGATAGACTGTTGGCACTGAGCACCACCTTTGGGAAGTTTGTCACTTCAAACTGACCCAAGAAAGATACAGTTAGATTCCTCATGTTTGCCAATGGTTCTCATACTCTGGTATTTTATGATAAACCATTGAAATCAGTAGGGAATCTTGATCAGAGACAGCTTGTTTTAGATATTCATGCTGGGGATGGATGCTGGGGAACCACGGCACACAGCTAGTGCAGATGTGAGCACAGATTCCAGCTGTTGAGTGTGCAGCTATGAGACTATTCTTAGCTGTGAAGGGACACTGGGTGTAAAATACGATGCAGCGTAGTTTTTCTGCATTTCAGAGATGGAATGCCAAATTTGAAAGACACCCTATTCGAACAGCTTAAAGAGCAGCAATGAGGGAGCCAGTGGGTTTGCAGCCGCTGCCCCGGAGGACACCACAAAGGAGCCAACAGCTTGCGAACCTCCCTCTTTGCTGAGCAACCCGCACACACACCAAGACCACCCCAGCAGCATTTAGGTTAATGCCCATTGTTCAGGTATAGCATTAACCAACAATATGCACGCTATTTTGTGCCTGTGGAAGTCAGAACAACAGAATTAACTACCAGGCAAAGGCACTGCACAGCTTGTGCTTCCTGGCAGTATTTATGTTGGCAATGTCTTTTGGAAGCCAGCGTGTTTTAGCCAGTGTTTACCCTTCTGCACATAAAAGACATAGACACTGAATTTGTTTTCAATGAAGGTGGAATATGATATTCCATGGTCTCTTTTTTTTTTTTTTGTAACAGCATTTTCCTTGTTTGTTTTTTTCTTTCCCTTTTGTTTTAGCCATATACTTTTACTGCATTTATTCTGAATTTTTTCCCACATTCTTTTCCATTGCTTATTTTCACTAAAGCTTCATTTACTTTCAAGAATTTTAGTTTGCTATCCTTGTCTTAGTCATAGTATTTTGCTGTTGTCAATCTTTATAATTTTTTGAAAAAATTGGCTATAACTTTTGTTCACACAATAACTATCTGCCTCTAGTTTATTTTTGATTTAGTTGTATATAGCTAGGTAACTCTTACTTGTATATAGCTAGGTAACTGTAAGAGTGAATTATTATAATGTGAAATAAATGTATTTGTTGTAATTTCTTTTTCTTACTATTTCTCAGTTATTTGTTATTCTAAACACAAAACTATGGTTAAGCTGATCAATAATTGCTGAAGGAGCAGTAAAAAGATACTGGAGCTGTTGTTAGTTGGTATTTCAAATTCATAACTGCAGTGAAAACACTTCCCCCAATTTTAATTTTTTTATTCTTTTAGTGATGAATAGAAGGCAACTGAGCTACACAGACCTTTTCTCCATTCAGGGTACTTGAAATTCTTGGGTTTGTGGTGCCATAGAGACAAACCTGAACCTGACATTCAAGGTTTTTTTCTAGTGCTCCAAGCTCCTTCCTTTCTCGACAGCAATATTATCCCAATATGTTCAGACTGGCTCCTGAGATATATCAATGAGCATCTTCCATCCTTTATAAGTACAGTTTCCCTCCTATAGCAATCTCACATCTCTGAGCTGACTAGCAGATATTAGAGTATTCCAGTGATCATTAAACAGAAGTGCTAGTAAACATGCTGCAAATGAGTGCTTGTAATTCCATAGTAATTATTACAAAATAATAGGCTTCTGGGCCTTCAGATTGTTCCTGTGATACAAGCTCTATTCCATATCCCTTGAGGTTTCATTAATGAAGACATTCAGTACTGCATATTAGATAAGCCATTCAAAGACTTACTGTCTTTCTCAAAAGACAAAATAGTACTTTCAGTGTGTTGTTGGTTGGAGTAGCAATTTTTAAAGCACTTACAGCCATGTTCTTCACACTTACTGTACTAATAGGTTGTGTATAAGATGCCATGGAAAACAAACAAACAGAAGACCTTGTTGAACCATGCTATCGTTATATTTGTGTAAAAATGCCTGAAACTCCAAAAGAGCGTAAGGAAGGTTAAGATTCTGAGTTCTGCAAGTGTCCCAACACTGGTGTGAGGGGGTGACAGGGTGTCCTAGTTCAGCAGGTGGGACCAGTTATCACTGTGTGGGGGTGATCAAAGCTATGTATTCTACCCCCTCTATTCATTTCCCAAAAACAATGGACCATTTGCAGCAGCCGCCCAGGGAGTCGTTAGCACCTTCACACCCAGCCTGAGGAGGCGTGGCTGCTAATGGGCCATCAATGGTTCAACAATGTCCCATGACTCAGAGTTAATCACCCATTGTGTGAGTCCCCGCCCTGGGGGAGGGACTGGGTGCTCCCTGAAGGTACATAAGCGGGGGGTAAGAAGACCTCAGGGACTTTCTTGGATCTAGAGGAGCAGCAGGACCTCAACAGGAGGAAACCATCACTCTCAACCAGACCCCAGCCATCATATGCATCAACAGGTTCTTTACTTCCTTTTGCTTTGGACTTGGGGGAACCACGTGGGTCTCAGCATAAGGGCTAACAAACCCCTTTGGGCTTGTGCCCCAGGACACTGGGTTATACTGCTGGGTTTTGGTGAGTTGAAAGCAGTTTTCTCTTTGTGTCAGTGTATCTATTGTAATACCTTTCATTAAATTGTAATTCTGATTTATAATCCCTCTTGTGCTGGGTCCATTTCTCCTGACAGTTTACCCTTAAACCAGCACACAGGGGTCTGCCTGGGAAGACACCAGGGAGGCCAGCTGCAGCTCACTGCTTGCCTCTCCTCTCCTTTCCTGTCCTCTCTGCAGATGGGGCACCACCCTGCACCCACAGCTCTGCCTGGCCCTTGACCAGCTGTGGGTTTTGAGTGGCAGGAAGAAGGCAGCAATGAAGAAAGATGAGGAGAAGCAGAAGGAAGGAAGTGATGAGGATGGCACCTCCATCATCCTGATCTGGTTCACTGGCTCCTGCATTGCCACTTTTTTTTATTTGTGGTGCCACATCCTATGCGCACTGGGAATGGTCTCTGCCCACCATGCAGAGCCTGGGCAAGCAGTGGATGGGGGCATTTCTATATCCTTCATGCCCTGGTCCCCTTTTGATGCCCAGACGGGAAGGCTTAAAGGTGCTGGTCTGGCAGGTCACAGGGAGCCAGGGCTTGGGCAGCACCTCTCTCCTGCCCCCACCACAGGGCTTCAACCTGCCCCTGAGTCCTTCCCCATGAGGCAGGGCTGTGCAGATGCACAGGTCTGTCCACAGGCTGAGGGGCCTGATGCTGGTTCTCCTCTCTTTCTGCAGCTGCCAGTTGCTGAAAGAGCTGTGGATGAACACACTAGAGGGGTAAGCTGGGATGCTTCAGGAGCAGCCAGACAGGGAAAAAGCTCTTCAGCTGGGGAGAGGTGCCCTGTGGCTACAGGCAGCTCTCAGGCAGAGTTGCCTGGCAAGGCAGCTGAGAGGTGACTTGAGGCTCATGCAGTTCTCTGGCTGTCCATTCCCACTGCCCAGGACAAAAGAAGCTCAAGTGAGCCATTTGCCAAGCACCAGAGCCCTGGAGAAGGAGTTGAGCTGCTGCTGTGCTGTGAGTGTCTCTGCTCTGGGCTCTGTCCCTGAGCAGCAGAGGCATCAGTGCTCACCTTCTGCCACTCCTCTTTTACGCAGGGGAGAGCATTGAGCGCCAGGAGCCTAGAGAGGCTGATTGCAGACCTGGCAGAGGTGAGAATGGCTGCCTTTCCTCCTGCTATAGCTATACTGGGGTACCAGGGTTGTGTGGCTAGCTGAGTGCACTTGTGGTGGAGGGAAGGAGAAAGAGTTCATGGTGCCCCTTGGCAAGCAGAAGGATCAGGGAGCCCCCAGGAATCCCACCACATCCTTGCTGGTGGCACTGGGAAGAAGGGTGTTGCACAGGGCAGAGAGCCTGGTGGGGCAGCGGTTCCCAGCTGTGCCACGCTCAGGCTGCTGCTGGTGCTGGGTGGCAGCTGCCTGGTGGCCCTTTGTGCTGCAGGGCTGCTCTGCAAGAGCAGCCTGTTTCTTGTAGGCTGGTCCCAAGCAAGGGCCTGCAATGGCTTCATCTGACAACTGAAGTAGACATTGCTGGTCACCAGGTGAGTTTTGGAAGGAAAGACACCCTTGCGCTTGGGCTGAGTTGGACTCACTTGTCTCCTGAGTGTCACCATGCAGGTGTGGCCCCTGGAGGGAGGAAATCACTTGGATGAGCAAGAACACCTGCTGGGCAGCAGCCACTGGACACAGTTCTACAGGGACAGAGAGCCTCTACTGCTGCCCACAGCTTGGAGAAGGGCAGGGCAAGGTTTGGGATGGGCTGTACCAGTGACACACCAGCTCTCAGGAGCTGCAAGCTGGATCCACAATTGCAGCTGCCAGCTCCTTACCTGATTTCTCCTTTAGGCACCTCCATCTTTGCCTCCAAACATACTCCAGAGTGAAACAGAATCCCTGGCACCCATGGAACCACTGACAAGCCTTTCAACATCCAGAAGGTAAAGTGAGCTGGCATTGGCTCAAACAAGAACTGACTCCTGAAGATCGTGGCTGTGTTTATCTAATCCAATTTTGGGGGTAAAGGTTTGCAGGCTACTCCCAGGAAAAGGAAAAGAGAAGGAAAATATGTAGAGAAAAGGCCTGGCCCAGAGAGATGGAACATCAAGCAGCAAGGAAGAAGAGGAAGACGGAAAGATGACTAGAGAAGCACAGGAAGGTCTGGCAGGTCAAGAAGCCCAGGTGTGTCCCAGGCTCTGCTGTCCATCTTTCCCAACCCTCAACACTGTTGTAAGTCCCTGGCAAGGGATGGTGCTGAGCAGGGTTTGGCAAGAGCTCCATGGCAGCTCCCCAGGGGCTCTCCACCAAGCCCTGCTGCGTGGCATGGGGGCAATGGGCATCTCTGCACATGCCTAGGGCTCTAAGGGCATCCATCCCGCATGGGGATAAAGGCCCCAGAACCAGCCACTGCCAGCAAGAGCTCTCTCTATTGGGCCACAAACAAGTCCTTGTCCGCTGCGTTCCCCAAAGAGAGGGAAACCAAGGCACACCAATTCCTACCTTTGTGGGTTCATTTTCTGATTTTCTGACTCTGTCATTGTAGATGCCATTTGCTGTTGCCAGCTCAAGCTCTGGGACTGGTCAGCCTGCACCCCCGCCCCACAATGGATCTTTTAACAATTTTGATTGCACCTCACTGTCACAACAGAAATAAAAAATTTTAAAATAGAGGCACCCCCAAACTAAGTTCTTTATTAAAAAAAGAAAAACTACTATATAGGGGACTTGATGCCTTTGACCTACAAACTTCTCTGATGAACTAAATGAATCTTAGCCATCTGTTTTCAGTTATCTGTCACAAGTATGTATTTCTTGTAGCTTAATCTTTGATTAAGCTGAGAAGGGAAATGAACAATTTAATTGAATTTCATTTCTATTTGCAAGATTTATTCCCAGGATTAGAAGCTTTCTGCTCTCCCAGGTCACAAGAGCAGATGAACCCTGTGTCCTTAAGTCTACTCCTCTGTGGATTTTTGCCTGCATCATGAAGGATGTACATAATCTAATACCACTGATGGCATTACATCAGAAGGATCAGGGCTGGAAAAGCTTAGAGAGCAAATTGTACTCAGAGCTGCATGGGATACTCAAAGATAACTTGCTTGCTTGTCGTTTGGTCTGGCTCTAAGAAAGCATGATTAGTTCTCCTTTTCAAGCTCACTACAAATTTTTTTTAAGTTTAAGAAAAAAAATTCCTCTCTTTTTTCCCTTTATAACCTTTCTAAAGCTGCTGGAAAAGTGCAGAGTTGTCTTGGATAACCAAGTACACATGAGAAATTATGGGTATGCCAAAATCCATCTATTAAAGGAAATTATTTGAGATTTCTCTAGAGATAACACTGAAAATTTAAAGTGTGGTTGGATTTACTCACTATTGCTGCAAGGTAATTAAGAATGGACTATGGATAAACCTTTGGGCAATACAGCTTTTTCTTCCTCATAGCACATGGTGGAAGAATTTATTTGGAATCACTCCAGATCACTCAAAGACGTCATTTCCTCAGCTTCTAGGGCAAGAACAGCAGAAAGTTGTTTTAATCTTTCCAGGTAACATAGTTATGCAACTTCAGATTTTATGAACCTTCATTCCTTCCAGCTAAAAGTACAATTTAATTAAACATAGGAGAAGGCTGATAACATTAATCAAAGGTACATGAAAATTACTCATTAATCTGTTTCTTCAGCAATGAACAGATGAAGAATGCCACCTAGAGTTAAGGTCAGGAATCTTGGTCTCTTACAGGGTACCCAGTTTAGGTTGCTACCCCGTGATCAAAACACGAAACAGTTGCTAAGAGCAAGGTAATTAATTGCTGAGGCTGGATGATATTGCCATAAATAAAATAAAAAATTTTACAAAGTGTTTGCCCTGTAAGCATGGACATTCATTCATTTCTTTCTTTAAGAGCATATGCAACTTCTTTCATGAGCATATATGATATTTTTAAGAACACAGTAGACAGTGCTGGCATCCAGGCTGTCCACATGAAAACTTACAGCAAGGATGGTGAGAAGTTGAAATAACGAGAGGTGCTTTACAGCCTTTTCCACCATTATGCTACAACAGAGAGAGAGAGAGTTGAGAGGCAGGTAATTTAAGCTGAATGCAATATGCTAGAAATGGAAGTTTAATTTTTTTCCTAGCCAAATAATATCTTAATACAAACCATTCACTACTTTGAGATACCTTGCAATAGTGACAATAGCTGAAGGCAAAGTTTTGAGTCTTGAAATATGAACTGCTAGAGCCAAAGGAAATCTAAAATTAAGCATTTTATTAATCTCTCTTGTCTTTTTTGAAGAGCTCCCAGTAGGACAGCAGTCCCACTGGCTCTTTCAATTTCATTACCTCAGAACAGTGCATGTGATGCAGTTCAGATACTGACTGCTTGCCCTTCTGATACTGTCCAGCTCTGAGCCCTCTGCGACTCTGCTTTGCTTTCCAGGCAGAATGATTCATGTGCTGCTTCAAAAAGATGGGTCACACAAAGAGTATCCAAGACTGTGCTCTGGGCAAACGAACACAGTGTCTGAGGTTTCGGTCTGTAGGATGTTTTCCAACTCTTGACAGCAAAATACTTCTGAGCAGAGTTTGCACAAACAACAGTCCCTAAAATTCTAAAGTTGGCCAAGCTATGAATTCTTTGGGCATTATTAAGGTGATTAAACTTGTGTTGTACCCCAGGACCAAGTTGATGTAGTTTTTCGGAATCAGAGGAGAATAATGGAATTGCAGCTTTATTCTCTGTTTTGGCTACAACTTTGACTTCAGTTTAATTGTTGGTAACCTAAAACCTTTCTGCATATTGCATAGAGAACTGTACCTTTCCAACAGCCTTGGTTTGAAGCTCAAAATGCTGCCATGCCACAATGGACTCCTCCCCAACTCAGATCATCGCTGCCTACGGTTGAACGATATGCCGAAGTCCAGGGTCCTCATCACAACTCAAACATCAACTCCTGGCCTTGACTGTAGTGACCTGATTTACTTCTCTCCCTCTAAAACAGAGAGATAAGGCCTGCTTTGAGAACACTGTAAAGTTTCAGGTATATAAAAGGTTATACGAAAGAACTAGGAAGTGCAGTGTAATGATTCAATAGACTTCTCCATAGCCCATAAAAATCTTCACAAGCAAATCAGTCCCAAATGATAAAAACAAGATATAACACAAAAAGAATAAAAAGAAAGTAGTCTTTTCAGGTCATCAGCACTTTTTCTTCTTTTTTTTTTTGTTGTGTGTGAGAAGACCTTCAATGACTGGGTGTTGAACAGTACTTTACCAATGGTTCTATTGCCATGAGTCAGGCAGCTGGCACAGAGATCTGGCTTCCTGTTTTGATTTGAAAGGTTGGCTTTTTGTAATCTGTGTGTTGCTAAACCAAATCTTTTCTTCTGTGAGTCTTTGCATGATAACTCAGCAGAGACTACAAGGCTATTGCATGTTATGCAGCGCTCTCAGGGTTCTCAAGAGTATTGTAAAAAGTTGTGACCTTTTTGTTTTTAGTTTAAGGCTCCATTTTCTGGAACACTGGCATTAAGTCTCTTTAAAGCTGAAAATAGGACCAACAGTTTCAAGATCAAGGGCAAGCTGATCCCAGGATGTATTTTATATTTTGACAAAATGCTCCTGAGCAGAGCCTAGACAAAGCACAAATCTGTAATGCTGATTCGACTATTGGTTCCACAGAGAAACTGAGAAAATCTTGCATTTGCATTTGCTTCCTTCAGAGCAAAGGGAAGAGGATGGGTCGAGTTATGAGGCTGCCTGTATACAAACAGTCAAGAAAATAAGTTTATTTTGGAAACTGGGCACCTCTTGCTGTCTGGTATCAGGTAGCAGGTGTGTGTACTTGTTGCCTGCCAGGCTGGAGTTGGATGGACAGCTCTGTGTAGCTCTGTCTCTCCTTCCATTCCTTCTTTTTCCGCACAGTATTATACACTGGTTACATGCAAGGTCAACCCCCTTGTGTTTATAATTTCATTTATGTTGTTGGGAGATACATCAGAGGCTTGAACTCTAAGAATCACTTTATTACCAGACAAGCTATTCCTCTAAATTTGTCTGACTTCTGTTTCCTTTAGTGCAAGAATCACGTAGATAAAAGCTGAGGACTTGGTAGTTCCCCTGCAAAACTGCAGCTGCCAGTTTGTCTGCAACTGTGCCCCCTCCCAGGCAGGGTCATTTCCTTCCTCAAAAGGCCAACCACCCAATGCCTGCGTGCACCAGACAGGCTTTGGGAAGGAGCTGGGTGCTGCAGCGAGCAGAGCGCTGTGATGTGGCTGAGTTTGGCTCTGCTCAGAAGCTCAAGTGTTTCCAACCATGCTGTCAGCATGGTCATAGCTGCTTTATCTTGATAAGAACTGAGTCATTTTTCAATGGGCAATTACATTATTTCTCTTTTTTTCTACTTCTTTTAACAGGTTTTCTGTAGCTGAGAATTTATGTTTTGATTTGAGCAAGACAAAAATTCTGGGGAGAAGTAACAGCAGCTCAGGAACTTTTTTGTCTCATTGCAAGCCACCAACAAAACACCCACACTCTGAAAGTCAGTCTGAGAGCAGGCACTAAGGGGTGCTCTGTCATTCTCAAGAATAGGACAGAGACAAAAGATGTTAAAAAGGGGGAAAACCAATGCTACCTTCTGGCAAAAATGGAGGTTGTCATCACAGATGTGTGTTTCTGATTGAAGTTTTTTGGAGATGGTGAAAAAAGAGTATAAATTTGTCTATCTCAACATAGGAAATGCAGGTTGACATTTCTTATACTGTTTTTTACCCTATGCTGGTTTTCATTTAGTCATGGTTGTGCTCTAACAGATATTAGAAGTTACCTTCAAGGGATACCTCTGAAAGTTTTTTTGTTTGTTTGGGAGTTTTTCGTTTGTGTCTTTGGAGTTTTTTTAGAATCAATGTTTATTATTCCAAAAACTTTGAGCTGGTGAAAAAAATACATTCAGCTTGGATGGTCATAACCTTTCTGTGAAAAACAGGGAGCTTATACAGAGAAAAATGAGAGTTAAATGTGAAACAGATTAGTATAAGACCATGAGGTGCACTCATGTCTTCACGAAACCATGTGGCCATTTGCATTTACATCCTCTCTAATACATTCATTGTTGAAGCCTAGAATCTGTCAACAGCATAAATCAATCCCCTGCACATATCACTAAGTTCAAGTTTATTATACCATCAAGGTGGGGCTCAGCTATCCCTGCTGTCATGCTGCTTTAAATAAGCAAATAGATGAAGCTAATTTCAATATCATCTGGCTTTGGAGAGGACTGTGCTCTGTGCTTATATTGCAAAGAATTTGTGCTGGATTGGATTGGAAATAACAGATCTGAGTGGGGAATTTTTCAAGTGAGGCAGAACTGAAGGGGAGTGTAAACTGATACTGAGTTTTTATATAATGCATCAAAGCTTTGGCATGGTTACTGGCTTTATGAGTGTGTAACTCTATCTCCTAATGTGAATTAGTTTCACACACGTGACAGAGCAGTGAGTATTGTGCTTTGCTGCAGAGCTGGGCATTATCTCTTGGGCCCTGGTGCACTGAGACCAAACGGGTATGACAGACATATCCTAACTGTCAGATTTGCTTATTCTTTCCCTGTAAGAGGGAACAGGCCAGGCATTTTTCTTGTGGTGAGACTATATGAAAAGAATGACACAATTCAAGTAGGGATAAAACTAATGACATTTTATGAAGACGGTTTCAGTACAGTTCATACTTCCCTCTATGACTGCTAGAAACTTCTGTAATTCTTCCCTACATTTTATAAGTGTTCTTCTGAAATGTCAGGTGGATGTGGATGTTTCCCCTAAAAGTTGCTGCACTTCTGAACTCAGGAATAGTTTTAACTTTTTCCATTTTCTGCAGATCAGTTTCTCAACATTCCTGCTAGGCAGATGGAAAACTTTCCATTTCTTTTTAGAGACACCATGAAACAATAGAATGAAAGAAAAGCTAAATTTCTATTTTACTAATTCAACATTAATTTACATGGCAGACCTGCTTTTAAATGATCCAAATAAAACTCTGTGATTACAGTTAAGTGTAATTATCGGTTTGGGTTTTTTTAGTATTAAATATTCGAAATACCTTTAATGACCTTAATTCCATTGTTCTTGGGCTATGATGAAATATTCTGTCCCTCTTGGCTGGTTATGTGTCTTATATGCTCATGGTAATGTCTGATGGTAGATCCTCAGGACAGTTAACTATTTACCTTGAAGGGAAATGAGTCCAAAGCCCCATGCCTAGGACATTCAGCTGGGAGACCTCATTCCCTGCCCACCCTCTGATTTTTATCTTAAAAATGTCTACAAACAGAAAAAAATATTCATCAGAAAGTCTAACTGGCTAACCACAGATTCGATGACAAGAGGGGAAAACATTTCTCTCTTAAATAAGAAGTGGAAGTTCAATGTCCTGGTCTTAAAGAGCTGGTGGGAGATTTTAGCTGAGATCTCCCACAACTTAGCTAAGATCTATGGTTGGAGATGGAGGAAAGGGGAAAACACCCTCTCTTTCCCTGTGTTTACTGTTCTCAGAACATGCATAGCAGGGAAAAGGCCTAATTGTCCTGGTGTGAAATCTGCAAAGCATTTGGTTGCACAACAGGGCTTCAACAAGTTAAGGACTCAGGTCTTGGGTGCTTATGTTGGACACTGCAGCCAGAAACTGATGCTGAGTAAATATGGATTTTTGTAGAGTTTGGGAAGCAGGATAATCAGCAACGTGGCACTTTGGCACCTGAATAGACACGGCCTATAGTAATAAGTGCAGTTATTCTGTGGCAATTATGCACTTCTCATCATCAATAAAACCAGGTGTGCTGTGCTCAGTGTTCAGTCCCTAATCACTTCCCAAACTCTCTAACAAAAAAAGCTCATCATGAGCACTAATTGAAGAAATAATGACAGGCTGGAGGGTAGCTGACTAGATGGATGCACAATGGTGCAAACTTTATTTTCGCTTTCATTGCACATCTTTAGCCCCGGCCTCTGTCAGCAGTATCAGAAAGTTATCGCTTTTGGCATGCGTGGATTTGCTGCTGCAGACCTCTGTTCATCAGAGCTCCCCATGAGAAGCAGCATTAATTAGCACTGCAGCTCCAAAGAGGACACCAGTGCTGAGTGAGCAGTCAGAGGTGATAGCAGCTCTGCACCATGGGGCTATCCCATGGCTTGTGTGGGGAGAAACTTTCCTGGCAGGCAGGGTTGTAAATAAGCACACACTGAGCTGTCTGACTGCCAGCCCTGAGCTGTGGGATATGAGATAGGCTCTAGCTGCACTTACATGTGGACACAGGAGCAATGGTCCATCGGTGACTGCCTGCCTTTATTATTAATCACTTGCTAATGTGGCGTGTTTTCCTAAATTAGTACCAAAAAAATAAAGATGAGACAATGACTAATTGAAAAAGGATTGGTTTTGTCCCTAATGAGCCACTTGGAAGAAATTCTCCTGTATAATTTATCAGTTGGCTAATGACTGAATATAGCTTTGATAATGCTGACGAAATTGCGCTAAATTCATCCCTGATATAACCTATGGAATTGCACCAGGGAGCAATTTGGCCCAGTCAAGCTATTTCAGACATTTTAACTGTTTCAGTATCAAAGGGGCAATGAGTAGGTGACAGCAATTGATGGAGTCTGAAGGGTCCTTCAGACTGCTTAAAATGAGTGGGTTTTTGTTTTGCTCCTTCCTCATGTTGGATCTACAAACAATACTAGAAAAACTAAAGAAGACACTCATTTAGAAAACATTGTATGTAGCCCTTTGTTCAACATAAACTGTAGTCAGAGGAAATAATAACCAAAAAATCTAAAAAGAAAATTGCACATGATGTTGAAGTATAGATCTTTCCTGTTGAATTGACTTATCTTCTAAAAATAATTATTGTCATTTCCCTTTCAAGCATGGGGAATGTAACTTGTCATCTATAAGAAACTATTAAAAGGAATTATTTTGTTGATTATAATCCTGCCAGAAAAGATACTAAACTTTAGTTATATAATAAAAGAAAATGAACTAAGAAGCAAAACCTCTTCTTGATCCTTATTTCCTCAAGATCTGGGTCCAAGTTTTGTGGGTTCTGTGGGCTTTTGGTTTGGTTTGGTTTGGGGTGGGCTATTTGTTATTTTGAAGGGTGAAGAAAAAGACATATTGAAGAAAATAAGGGACCCTGAGATAAAAGAATTGAGTCAGTTCTCCTGCTGCCTTTTATCAGTGTAGGAAATAGAGTCAGGCAGGATTTGGGAGGAAGGTGTGGATATGACTGCACAAGAAAACCAGCAATGGCAAAGAGAGTTCACTTTCCCTAACTGGGAACAGTGAGAAGTCCTAATGACTAGGCTTTGCTGCAATAGGTACTGAGTAAACAGTAATTTTAAATTTAACATTCATTTCCTGATAGTTTGTTCTTAATAAACAAAAAAGTCACATAATGGGGAAAAGAAAGAGAGATATGCCAAACTTCATTTTCTGAGTAATTAGGATGTTTCCATCCCTACTGTGTCATGCCACTTGTGTCTTGAAATGTTGCTGTATATCAAGTACAAACTCTGGAAGTCAGCTGAGTACATTGAAAGATGATGGATGTTGCTGCTGCAAAGTTTCATAAGCCACAGTATATCTGCCATAATTATCCGCATGTGGCAAACATAAAGGCCAAATTCAATGCTACACATAAATAGTGCGTTTTCTGAGTTCAGAGCAAGCAGAGCAAAACCACCGTCGTGTTGCAGAGTTTTGAAGGCACTTTGGAACTGGCATTTATGGGATCAGAAATGACGCTTAGCACATAAATCCGGTGTGACACAAGACAGCGGGTTTGGCTCACCGCACAGCTGTCTTACGAAAGCTCCAAATCCTCCAAGTTTACAAGGATAGTAAATTCCTGAAACATACCAGTTACTAAGCTGAAGAATTAGACATTTACAACTTCTGCTTCCCCGCGGATATTCCCCGGGAACATAAACCCGGGCGTGCGTCAGGGCTGCTCTCCCCGCGGGCGCCTTTTCCTCGCCGCTCTCCACGTGCGAGCACAGCGATGCTGCACATGGAGCAAGACGCCCGCATCACTTCCAAACGCCACAGCCGGGGCGTTTCATCGGAGACACCTCCTTGGCTCCTGCCGCTTCTGCTTTGGGTGAAGAATCCCGGGTTTCGGCTCCGCCGTCGGATTTGCGGTGCGCGTTGTCCCGCCCGGTCCGGCGCTGCCCCCTGGCGGCCGCTCCGCTCTCGCCGCGCTCCCCGTCCGCATCCCGCCCGCATCCCGCCGCTCTCCCTGCCCGGCTCCGCAGCACACGTGGTGTTGGAGTGTAAAGAATCACCTTCTACAAACCAAGCAAAGAGAACCACCGAGCCAATGAGCTCAGAGCCGCCTTTCCCCACGGTGTCCACCCCATGTCCCGCCCTGTGTCCTGCCCTGGCCTTGCGCTGCGTTGAGGTCGGTGTGGAGGATTCACCTGTGTGTTTATCACAGCCTCCATCCAGTAAGCGCCCTTGGTGACCTGGGTTACCGGCTGCAGACCCTCCCTCCCAGCCCCCAGATGCCGGGTTGGCAGCAGGGCCCCGTGCTGTGAGCCCTCACCCACCGGTGCGTGTGGGAAGGGGGATTGCAGGCAGAGTTGGTGTGGTTGGCACCTGCCCTGGGTGCGGGGTGTGAGTGATGGGTCGGTGGTGCTGGCGCTGCTGAGCAACACTGAGACTGCTGGCAGCAGGCGCTGGAATTCCTCTCCTGTCTGTGCACAGATCGACTGGAGCTGAGCAAAGGGATTCATAGATCCACAGACAGATTTTGTGCCCAAAAGGGACCATCAGACCATCCAGCCTCATCTTTTGTATTACACAGGCCACAGAGTTTCACTCATATCTGCACTGAGCTTCTAATTTGTTTACTGAAATCATCTTCCCCAGAAAAGCATCTACTCTTGATATGAAAAACAAGAAGTGGGGAATTCACCATGTCCTTTGAAGCTTTGCCACAGTAGTTGATCACTGTCACAATTAAAATGTGATCCTACAATATCATTTGATTTTTGTCTGGCCCCTGTGGTTGTATACAGGTCTCAATCATTCTGTCCTTTAAAGTGAAGAGTCTTGAATCCCTGTTGTTTGCCTTTTCCAAAAGTTTATGTGTGGCAATCGGCTCATCTTTCACTTTTTTCATAACCTGCATAGATTGAACTTTCTGGTTCTCAGTGTATTGTGCTTTCCCCAGCACTCAAATCACACTTGCAGCCTCTCCAATTTATCAACATGCTTTTGAAATTGCCTCTGCTAAGCAGTGAATATACAGACAGGAATGTGTGGTGCCAGTAGTGTTATCAAATATCCTTAAGAAGCTGGAATTTGTTTACCAGATGCTGCATTTCATAGAAGCATCAGCTACACTAGGCTGGTAGTTGGTTTTTTGCCTCAAATTATAAAGCTTGCATGTTTAAAACCCAATATCCAGGATAAAAGCTTCCTGCCCAGGCTTGGACAGCGTACGTCAGAGAGCTCTGCAGGTGTCTGATCGAGAGACTTGCAGACAAAAAGTTGTTCCTAAGGGACCACAGACTTTGGGCTGCAATTCAGACCTACTACTTGTGCCTGAAATAGCTCAAAGCAGATGTTTGATATGCTCAGCAAGGGCTTTTTAAGACTGAACAGAACCAGGCAACTGTAGTCTCAGAGTCAGGAGATCTCCGTTGCTGTCTGATCTAGGGGAGCTGCTCTGTTTGGTTTTGTGGGATGGTGTTTAAAATTTGTTTCAAATGCCAGCAGCTTACAGGGACAAGATTTGTCTTAGAGTTCATAGGAGTACAAGATCACAATTTACTTCATAAGTATATTTAAAGATTTAATTTGCTTGCTTTACCCCATTCCTGCTGACCAACATTTTCCTACAGATTTGCCCTGCCCTTTCTGGGGTTAGATGTTGTCTTGTCAGAGGTGTTCCAGGATAATATTGGCCACCTCTTGTCGTGATGCTTTCTGATTTTCTGTGTTCCTCAAGTTTCACACATCGTTCAGATTGTGCTGTTCCTTCTCTCTCCTTACCAACCTATTTCTTATTCAGCTATGGTACGTATTGGGCTGAGCCTGAGGAGTCTGTCCAAGCCTATTCATCCTTCTTTCAGGGTCATGTACTTAGCTTGCTCTTGCTTGAAAATTCACTTCTCCCTTTGAGGCAGAAGCTCCAGATATTCCCTAGCTCCAAGACAGTAACCAGACAGGGAGCCATTCAGGCACCTGGATGCCAATAGCAGAATTCATACCCACAGACGTAGAGTAGAAAAGCATGTATTCAAAAGTTTTGGCAGGTGACTTGTTGCAGGACTTTGCTGGAAATGTAAAGAGACTGAGTAGCAATTTCAAAACTTATTTTTCAAGCACTCTACTGTTGAAAACTCCCACTTGAACTCCTCTCTGTGATCAGATCAATGAAGGCACACTCAGGGATATTTGACTGACTAGATTAAGCAATTTTTCTCCAAGCTGTTTCTTCTGGTTTAGGTCTGTATGTTAAGGGTGAAACATACTGTGAATCTGATCATTTCTGAGTCTTATTCAGTCATATCCAAAAATTTGTAAAGAAAAGCAATCAACTTCCTCCCTTATGCAGTATAAAAATCAGATGATAATGTGATTCCAGTTAAAATACCTGCCTAGATAACTGCCTGATAACACCTTACTGGCTGGTGGTTTCAGCCGGAGCTGACTTGTTGGTTTCAGCAGTTTTCTGACATGATGCTATTTGTGCCTAATTACATGTTGACTGGTGGCTGGAGTCCAAGCTCTCCCACCATCCTTGCTTCCTGTTATTGGCTCATGTTTCGGCTTGGCCGCAGGCAGATCAACTGTGTCTTCTCAGGCAGGAAAAATCAAGGTCCACATGGGGACTGGCTTGACCTTGAACCATGCCCTGCCAAGCACTAGGATCTCAAGGCAGTTTGGGCTGATGACTTGAGACCACACTTGGCCATGGCTAATGAAGAGAGTCTGGGATATAGCTTGTGCAACTTCAGTGTATTGCCACTACTAGCCAACTAATTTCCTGAGCTGTTTCTTGTCTGTTTACCAGTGTCATCTCTTTCCACAGGAATTTCCAAAGTTTAGATGGTCCCTTCTACACTGGAAAAATGCAGTGGAGCAAGAGAGAAATCTGTACTTTCATAGCCTTTTTATGCTTTCATAATCTGCTACCTTTTGTACCGTTTCAGAGAAGTCTTTCATTCTGAGATTTCAATGAAGCATATAAGATCAAATTAAATAAAATCACATTCTAAGTAAATAAGTTGAGGCATAATTTTTATGATTTATAAGGTCAGTAGCCACCTGATATTTGTAACCTGCATGTGATTAACATCAATACTTTGAATATCCAGATAGCCTATACCCTAATACATAAGATCCATAGATTGCTTTTATATCTGCTGACTCAAAGTACTCTACACCTTCCAGTCATTAATATCTCCTCAGTCTCTGCATAAAAGTGAATATAACGGGTAGAATTTCCAGCTTCTGATTATGTGAAAAGCATAGGCAAAATCTAATGATCTTGTGTATGTGGGCTTTCCTGTGGCACACAGGCAAAAGAGATTATAAAGGGCTGCTCTGTAGCAGTAACACAGAGATGGGTAGGAGAGGGTCTTGAGTTTGCTGGTTACACAGCAACTGCATCCTGGTGCTGGGTCACAGATATTGAGCAAGACAGAACCCTGTTGCTTGGTATTCCTCCTTTTTCCCTGCTTTGTCACTAAGGAGATGGGTATTGTGATGGAAGTATACCAGTATTACAAATGAGGCATAGCCACAGCTAGAAACGCAGATCCAGTCAAAAAATAATGGTAAACTTTTTTCACTAGGACCGTCCACAGTTTAAGGGCACCATCAAGTCCCCTGGGGTTACAAGGCTGAGGGAGGTACAGAGCAGTGGCAGGAGTCTGGAGATGGAGAAGGAGGCTGAGGAGAAAGAGGCTGAACGGAAAATCAGAAGTGCAGATCCATCCTTCTGCCTGCCACCCATGCCTACACCTCTGTATTAGTAAAATCATCTCTGTACCTGTAAGATGAACAGATGAAAGTCTGCTTAGTGAGATCAAAAATCAGATGTCAAATGGGAGGAGTGTTCAAAAGCCTTGTGCTTTTATTGCACCTGGAGTAGATAATTAGCTTTTCTCTTCCTGCCCGCTCAGTTCACTCATGCAGTAACTATAAAGTTTTTGGGGTGAGCACCTGTTTGGACTGAATACTGTGAATCCTGGTCTGTGCTTCAATCTGCTATGTCATTAACATTAGAAGGCTGTTGATATTTTTGGTAACTTGTTTGTAATTGAATCAAGAATAAATGAGCCAGATAAATGTATGCAAAATGTTACTTGACTTTTCAAGACAAAAGAACATTTTTCAATAGGGTTAAACAATCCAAAACCATAATCCCAGTTAAATGTAGAATCAGTGATGCTTTGAACAAAAAAAAATACTTTCAAAAGGAAACTGATAGTAGTGCCAGATTGCTCAAAACCCAACAGCAACATGAAAAAGGAGTATTACAAAACCCAAAAAAGATCTGGCTGAGAGAGCTGGGGCCCAAGGCAAGCTGCAATTGTTTCGCAGTTTCTGGAGATAGAAATACCTTTGTCTCAGAGGAAATAGAGCAGACATTCTTTGTAACTGATTTCCTTCTGACTTCCTCTGTGCTAAAGATGCCTGTTTTCCTAGAGCTTTTTGAGAAACTAAATCTTTCTTCTGTGATTTCACACTTCAGCAGCTTAAGTCCAGCTAGTCTTCAATTATATCAAATTTTGCTTATGTTAAGAAAAAACCCCAACCCTACCTAGACTTCACTTTACTTTCCTTACCAGACCATTTCACCCACTTCAGAATATTCATGCACTCCAGCTTGTGCTTTCCCTTATGATCAAGCTGAATATTTAAGTTTCTGGTGGCAAAGTTCATGTTTGCATTGTTTTCTCCACTATTTAGTCTGGCATCCGTTTCAATATCACTGCTTTGTGTTAGAATTAGCAGGGAAAAAAAGAAGCATATTTATGCAGTACAATAGGTTTTTGTAATAATTTCCAGATGGCAGATCCCATCCTTCCTTTTCTTACTGTTCACTGAAACTCAAAACACTGTATAGAGTGTTCTGGACGTAAGGAAATAGGAATGAAAATCACCTCAGGGAAAGGTTGGTATGACTTGCTTTTCATGACAAATCTGTCAAAGAAAAAGAAAGTTAAAAAATAGAATGTGAGTTGGTAATCACTGAGGGAAGAGTTTATTAATCACATTGAGTTCAGAAAATGCACTAGTAAACAGTGCGTTGATAAGGTCATAATCACAGTACCTCATTAAAATGGACCCATTCCACAGTCTTTTCTTCAATCTTTGCCTAAATGAACCATTTAAAAAGCAAAAGTATTAACATGCTTGCCCAATGTAATTTTCTTTCCCTTTCAAGAGAAATACAGAATTTCTTCAGCTCACAGCAGAAGATTTACCAAGGCTGAGCTAGCCAGCTCAGGCAGCTGCAGCTCCTGCTGTAAGAACCAGAGAGGGACTCTGTTCCCATGTATGAGGGCTCATCCACAGAGTGCTGTTGCTCCTTGAGTGGCATCTTTTCACTATGCTCCAAGTTCCTTCACTGAGGAGTCAATAAAAGTCCCTCCTGGGCAGGAGAGATACTGAGATTCCCAGGTGCCTGCCCTGTCCTTTCCCCCACAGACTACATGCAATGTTTGAGGTTAACCCTGTGTGTTCTCTGACTCTTTTAACTGGTAGGTGGCTGCCTCTTGGCTTTTTGAGAGAGGGAAGATGTGGGTCCTCCTTCACGGGTAGGAAGAAGGTGCGTAGAAAGCCGTGTCATACTAGAGGCATTCAGCAGAGTGGAGTGGCTGGGTGGGAAGAAGGACACAAGTCCCTGTTCACAGTTCTGTTTGATAAAAGCCATCTAAGAAAATGTGTAGTTCCTTACTTCCAGAAGTTAAAGAAATACTACCTCTTGGCTGTTCACGTAGCTCTTGGTCTCTGACTTTCAAATACTGATGCCATAAGTTGATTTGTACTGGCTAGTATAGTAGCAAGAAATCAAGATGAAAGAGACTTTGTGACAAAGTAGATTTATTTTTTCCAATTAAAGTCATCTCTATCAGCTTGAGATGATAAAGTGACACACAGTTGCCATCCTGCTTTTCCGAGTTTGGCAAGGGCTCTCTTCCTGATGTTATTAAGAGGGAAAATGTATTTATTTCTACATGTGAGATTTATTTATTCCATTTCATTTCCATCTCCCTTTCATTTATCAGTCCAGGAAAGGAGCATGTCAGTTTAAAACAAACAAAATACTTGATATGTGGGTGGCTCCAGATTCACTGCAGATCCCTACAGAAGCTTTCATTGTGAAATACGCCTGTTTGGATGTGGTGAAAGCTGAGAGTTTTGTGGATTCCTGTTCCCCTCCATTTGGGTGACAGTGCTGTACTCTCTAATTGAACAGCATGATTCAGTATGTTTTGGTTTCTGCCTTGTTTCTTTTCATGCCTCCCATATCCTCAGTAGTGCTATCCTCTTCAAATCTGAAAGTACCTCCCGTTTAGCCTACAGATGTATTTTACTTTACCATTAGTGGGATATCCAGGAATTTAAAGGCCTCAGTGTTTAACCCTTCCATAATCTCACTTCTGCACAAGGTACATCATGAAGAGCTTCACATGTATAGTATAATCTGCTTGATGGGTAGTATTAAAGAAAGATGAACTCAGCAAAGCCTGATTTGGGGACCTTGTGGCTGCTTGTAAACTGGCCATTTACAGGTCACAAGCAGAGCTACAAGTCTGGAAGGAAAGAAAAAATAAAAAGAAATGCAAATTCTTTATCATATGTTGTTGTGGAATATACTATTTGCAGCATAGACACAGTTGTCACCCAAGAAAGACTCACTGTTTCTAACTTCTTGAAAGATACTTGATAAATTTGTGGGCTGTGTGTGGGCTCTTTTCTTCTTTTCCTGGCATAGATCCTATTAAATACACAGAGGGTCAAATACTTCTCTAGTCTTCCTTCACAGAGGCCAGCTGCAGAGCTTTAGTGTAACAAAGCACACTTTTCCCTTCTGCCATTTACCTCTGCGTGAACTGACAGCAGGCATTTGAGACCAGGTCTGTTCTCACTGACTGCAAACTGTATTTGCCTCCATCAACACACTGTCAAATGGAGGCTTTTCTGAGCAAATGAAGAAAATATATTATTAAGCACGTCTGTCTTTGCCATACTAGAGTTATTTCCATGTCCATGATACAAGGCACTGCTGTGTTTCAGTGTTATTTCAAGTTAGGTTACTTTGCGGTATTTCAAGTAGATGAGTTAGTAGAGTAATTATTGAAAGGAAGCATTTCCTGAACATAGATGGGGAAAAGACATCCAGTAGTTAGCAATTCTTGGACGTTTTGGAGTACATGCATAGATGTTAGAAAGCAAAGGGAAAAACTAGGAGAGAAGAGGGAAGCACTTTTGTGAGAGACTGAGTCAACTGGGAAGATAACACTGAAGGGTGTGCAGGGATCTACAGTTACTGAAATCTGCCCAAGTGTAATTTGAGGATATAGCTGGTATTTATTGATATTTAATTTATTATAATTGCTGCAAGAAGTGCATTTTTCTGTGTATGCACTCTGCTACTAGTTGTGAATTTGCCATCTACATGAGAACAAGGAGGAATTTAAGTGGAATAGTAAAAAAAAAATGATTCCCAGATATTGAGACTTCTGTTATATGTTCTTATCTTGTATGACCTTGCACTTTTTTATTTCAGACATCTAAGTTGTGGATTTCTTTTTTAAAGAATAGCTGGCCATTGACAGTTCTCCAGTCTCTCAGTATCTATCTTTCAAATTTAAAATTACATCAGGAACTAAAGAAGTATCTCTACAATGTATTTGTTGTAGCAAGCACTGGTTTTAATAGCTTTCACAAGGAAAGGGGATCATCTCCTAGCATCTACAGTCACATCCAAAACACAGTTGTACAGGCACTTTTGCTCCTTGGGGCATGCCCGAGGTGAACGTGCTGACACAGGAGAATCTGAGATCTTTTGCTGCAGTAGATTGTTACTTTTTTTAGCTGAAAATCTCTGAACAGCAGATTTAAAACTTCAGTGATGGAAGGCAGGAGAAATATAAATATTCTCTATTAAATAAAGAATTCCCTGAAGCCTACTGTGAATAACAATTGTGTAGGAAGAGACTATCAAAGCATGAGAGGGGTAAGTGCTTCTGAGGAAACCAGAGGTCTTTACGGTCTGAGACTGCTTGAACAATAAATATGCAATCAGTTCAGATTATATGGCAAACTATTAAATAGCATCAGTGTATTTTGGCATGGTGGTTGAGTTTAAATGCATTAAGCTTTTCAGTGAGTAGTAATAATACGGCATTAGAGCATTAAGAACACGATGAGCTTTGCCAAATCTTTGCTTTAGCTCTTTGCCTAAAGGCGTGTTTAAAAGGTAATTTCAATGTGGTTTTAACTGGCTGCAGTACTAACCCAGGAAGGGCGAGGGAACTCTGGCAAGGATTGTTGAAGTTTTGAGGTCTTAGATTTTTGGATTACTGTCATAGTGGGATGCAGCTGGATTATTATGTGAGCAGAGCTCTGTTGCAGCTTGCATGGCTGTAAAGTGAAAGGAGTTTCACAAACAAAGGGAAAGCAACAAGATAAAATAGAAAGTACTGGTGTGTATATGCATGGTCCAGAACGTTTCATAGCAGAAAAAGATGGCCCTTGTGCTTCAGTACCTGCTTATGCTCCAGACTGTGACTCTGCCACCTGAGGCCCTCTTCATTTTTAGAAAATACCCTTTTAGTCATTAGTTGGAGGCAGGATCCCAAAAACCTCTGGATCTGATAGTGGGATAAAAGCTATGACTCATTAGATGATGAAATATATATATTCCCTAGTGAATAGATTCAGAAAGAGGCAGAAAAGGGGGTTATGGGGGGAAAGAGGTCTGGCCTTCATGGCACTGTGTCTAGTCAGTGTTAAAGAGAAGCAGTTTCCAAGACATTTTGTAGCTGGAGCCTAACAGCACCTTAGGCTGAGGCTGTGATTCCAGATGGCTGGCACTAGCCTTGGGAATACTACTTTGGAAAATTCTTAAATTAAAAAAGCAAACCCCCAACTGAGAACATGTTTTGCCTTCTTGTTTTTTTTTGGTTTTGTTTTTTTTTTTTTCCCACCAAGTATTCCTGTTTTGAGAGCACAGGAAAACAGGCTTTCCATCAGATTCTGCTGGCAAAAGTCATCTAAGGGTGATCACCTCTGCTGTTGTGCAAAATTTCAAATTGTTGTTGCACATTTTAAAATTTAATCAGGTTCAGGTTGTGCTTTGGTTGATTTTCAGAGGGAACTGTCTCCTGACCAATGCAATTTTTGACTGCTTTTTCATCCTGATACTGGTGGCTGCAGTACTGCTGTCATTCAAAGTAATTTTCATTGTCTAGTCATCACAAAACTACACTCAAAACAACACCTTCTTCAAGAAACATTTTCATAAACTCAAAGTAATTCTTTTTTTTTTTTTCTGGCTTAATGAAAATGTTGTAAACTTCTTAGTTAATTATCCCATACAGCATTTCTACGCTCTAGCATTGGCAGGTGGCTGTACCACAACGTGAACTATTTGAAGTGATTTGCAACTTATTTGGGTATCATTTCTTAGTTGATATGAATAAACTATCAGGGCTTGGAATTATTGGAGAGAGACCTAAGAGCCACCTTTACAGCATCAAATCAGTCTTCCAGCCTGTACCCTCCATAAAGGGAGTGCCAGCGCCTCCAGGTTCTCTCTTTTTAGATCAATTTTATTTTATTTAATTTAAAAGAAGACATCGTGCTGTCAGCATTTGTTTGTTTATTGTGTTATCCAAATTTCCATATGGGCTACTGTATTCTGAGTATTATATTCTTCCTAGTTTTTCAACAAAGCATGGTATTCTTTTATTATCTTGAGGAGTTTTCTTCTGTGTGTCACCACACATTTGGGAGGCTTCACCTTGGGTTCCTTTAGACATGCAGCCAGATGAAATGCTACATAACACTGGCAGAAGGGACCTCAGGACAAAGAGTCAAGAATGTCTCATGATTTCTAAAATTTTTTTGGACTCTTCCAGGATGTAAAACCCTATGGAAGTATAGGCCACTTAGGAACTGCTGAGGCCGTGTTGTTTATTTAACTCATTTTCAGATACCTTGAAATTTATAGAAAATTTTCCATTATCTGAAGTCAAATTAATGTGGAATTCTCGCATTAAACACTTGATGGATGCTTTTATAAAGTCTAATGTAGTGCCAAAAATGTTTTGTTAAGCAAGTTGTTTTACCTGCGGGACCTCAAGCCTTAGCCAATGCCTGTGCAATCTACAACATATTGCCTTTGAGTTCTAATCAAGAGAATAAAATGTCTGTGACTTCTGCAGCATTCACTTATGGTAGCACTTTGAATTACTGCTTCTCTAGTGAGGAGTAGGTTGAAATATGTCATACAGTCCTGGAGCACAAGAGGATAAAATAAGATAAAAGTGAAAAACACAGATTAAATGATGTTGTTCTCCAAGCCCTAGCTTTTAATTTCTCAGCTTTGAGGTTAGTGTTCTAACGTTGCTTTTTCAGTGATGTCTATAAGGATTGTCTGTCTGTCTGTCTATCTATCTATCTATCTATCTATCTATCTATCTATCTATCTATCTATCTATCTATCTATCTATCTATCTATCCATCACAATTGGTAAATCAAGTATGCAAGCACTTTTTCTTGAAAAATATTTTGATATTTCATTACTTATTCAGTACAGCTATAAGAACGTTTCATATGAGAACGTATTGTTCAAAGCTGCGAAAGGAATAACATATATCACAAAATGACAGAATAAGGGCATTACTGCTGAATAGAGTATAGCTACATATAGAATGAGGAGGATAACATGTCAGAGATGATTTACAGACACCAGAACACTGCTGCAACGGAGTGTTTTTTGCCTGATAGAATTTTCTTCCACCAAACCTGGATTACATTTTATTTTCTTTTTTAACACAAAATCTCAGTAGAAATTTTTTTATAGATGGAATGGGTTTTGAGGGAAAAAAAATTTATTTTTATTGGAAAAACATCTGAGGTCTTATGCTACAAGGAGACTTCTGTAGTTATACATCTTTTGTGACTGTGAGCTTGCTGGGATGAGGTCTCTTGTCTCTTTCAATATGTAAGATATACCTTACACAATGGGGCTGTGTTCATCATTGGTCATCTGGTCTTTTGTCTACACTGAGCCTTTTAATGAAATATGGAATCTGCTCCTTTGGTTTGCTGTGTGAGTGAGCTGAGATAGCCTGTTCTAAAAGAAAGATGTGAAATGAACTCCCTCTTGGGGCCTTTGGCATTTGTCATTTCTCACATACTTCCATTTTAACTAAAATAAGTTATTTGGAGTGAAAGCACATGGTGCTTCTTTGTGCATGAAGAAATCAGTAACTTTGTGCATGAAGGAATCTGGATTTTAACTTCAGTGAACAGAGATTTTTGCACCTTTGTCTTGCAAATTAAGCCAAAGCAATTGCTATATGATTCTAAGCACCCATCATAGAGCACCCACACCTTAGCCCATAATGACTTGGAAACTATTATACAGGTGAAAGAACAAATTTGAAAAGTCTGAGAGTTTCATAATAATGATGGCCAAAACAGAAATGTGTGTGTTTCACAGGTATGTAGTCTATCTGTGAAAAACACGGAAATGTTGCATGGAGATTTTCATGATGCATTTGACTTTATGATCAAGTCATTTTAAAAAATGCTCTTTAAAACAATTATTCTCTGGTTTTGTCCTTAGCTGTTCATCAGTAATTATGTTCCGTTTTTCCCCAGCTAACCTGAACTCATTGAAGGTAGTTCATTTCTAAGCTCTCTGAATCTGCACGCTTTCCTTAGGAAGAAAAGCCTCTTTTCACAACTTGCCACTCCAGTCGAAACTGTAGCTATGAAAGATTTTTTATCATTTGTCCCCCAATTTTGTTCAAGCTATATGCATTCTGCTCTAGGACACTTGGCAGAAGTTACTGAATAGCAAATGGTGCATCAGCTAATTCAAACCTGGAGATAAAATAAGCAACGTAACAGTTTTTGAAAACAAATGATGTTTGGGTAGTGCTCCATGATTCGTAACAGATATGAAATCAAAATAGACATTAAGGAGGTTTCATCAACACTTAGATTCAGCCAGGTGGAACAGTGACTGCAGCAAGCATCCAAGGTCAAGGTAAGGCATAAAGACAAAAAATGACCTAGTACTGATGGGTGAACTTTAGTGAAGTTAGTGTGATGCCTATTTACAATCACCTGCTATTATAGAGATTGCAATAAGGGAGGGAAAAAACTAAAAACAGAGACCACTATGCTCTGATTCTCTTTCTGGAGCTGTTCCCACTGTAGCTGATGACAATGATGGCAAAAGAGCAGAAGAGCAAGAAAACTTTGACTTCTGTATAGCTTTGCTCTGCTCTGCTCTGCTTTATCTTCATGCCACTTCCAGTACTAGTGAGGAGTAAGGCAAATCGTCCTTTTGAAGATGCTGACAGAATTTTTTTCCCTCCTCCCGCTTCTTCCAATATGAATCTTCTCTGAAGGCAAAAGGAATAACTTCTGGAGGAGAAAAAAGAAAGATAAGTGAAAATGCTCATTTAGAAAATCCTTCACAATTTTCACAAAGTCATTCTTAAAGAAAGGACAAAGAGATGAAAGACAAAGGGATAAGAACCTGGTGTGGACTTGAAGTGAACAGCACTCAGATCCATTCCTGGGAGGAATTTCCAGATGGATGTTGAAGTGTCATGCATGGTATAAAGGATATCAGCAAGTGATTTGATATCTAGTATGCAGAATCAAGCTTTAATCCTCTCAGTGATATATCGGTAAGGACACCTGGCCAATGTCTGGAAAAACTTAAAGCAGGAGGCTCTCCTGTGCATTCTTTCAGATACTTTTTGCCCACTACTCATTCCTCAGAAATTGTTTCCTGTGTGTGCTTCATTTTCAAGTGCATAGAAATAGCAATTCGCTTTCCAGATCTCCATTTTGGCAGTTCAGAGAGAGGAAAAAGGTGTACAAGAGTACATTAATAAGGGCCAATTTTGAATCTGCCCTTCAGAGCTTCTCAAGTGCCAAGCAAAGCACAATGACATGAACTGATAAGAGGGCATGAATGAAGTTGAAATGTTGGCATTCATAAAACCAGGCTGTCTCATTCAAGATTAGATGAAGTTGTCTTAATTGAGGGTATCAGTGTGTCCTACTTATAGTAAAATGACAAAGAGATGAAGAGTGTGGAGAACTCCCTTCTATAGCAATATAGTAATATTCCTTCAGAAGAAACATAAAACAGCTTTGGATGGCCATTGCATATGCAGTTGGTGCAGTTTTTTGAAGATGCTAAGTTTTCTGATGCAGTCAATACAATATAACCCTGCAGAGAGTTAGAAGGAAGTAAATCTCTGCAGGTGTTATTCAGGAAAGCTTGTTCCTGATGATATAGCTGCCTCTGATCCAGGAGCTGCTGTGGCAATAGAAGGGCAGGATGGTGAATATCTAATAGAAAAGATACAGTTTGTCCAGAGAAAAAGTCTTCTTTGGTATTGAGATTTGCAAGGTGTGAGGCCTGTCCATTCTTCAGTTGAGCAGCTGGGCACAGGACATGTCCAAAAAGCCCACCTGAGACACAGAGGTGGCTTTTGTGCTAGCTCCAAGTTTGTTGCAGTATTGGGTTTTATGGCTAACAAAACTGGTGTAGGACAAGAAATTTTTTTAATAAAAGTGCTTAGTCTCTGAAGCAATTGTTTTGTGATTGCCTGGCAAGGACATCTCTACCCCAGAACTTTCCACTTGAAACAGAAACAGTTCTGATGTGAGTAATAAATACCCTACTGTAAAAGATTTGCCTTTTGCTCAATTTTTAGGGATCCTGTGCTTTTAAAGTAAGACAATCTGTCTTTAATAATGTTATGACACACAGAAATACTGGGAACAAAACGACCTTTATTTTCTGGCTATAGAAGTGCGACATGGTCTGAGGTTACAGCCAGTTACGTTTTATCCAGTGACTCTCATGGTTGTTGTTACAAAGCTTTATCCTTATTATCATCACAATGGTCTCGAATTAATTTTTTCCTATTCTCACAGTGTTGCAGCCAACAAGGCCAGTATCCTTCTGTGAGACACTGGAGTTATATTGTGTGGTTTAAAGCAGATTCTGTGAGAACCTTTAGCCCACATAGAAATTTTTCTGATTGCTTAGACTTATTCCAGTCTAAACCAATACCAGTGTTTAAAAAAACCCAACAAAGGGTATGAAACTGCAATGTTTGCAAATTGAGCACAATGTACACGTTTACAGAGTGTGAAAAAAAAAATCCCATCCATTTTACTAAGGCTGTATTTACAAGCCACCGGGCACTTTCCTCTCTCCTCAGAGTTTGGACATAGTCTTCAAATGATCCTTAGCTTTTAAAGGCATGAAAATAAATTTGGAACTAATACAGGAAGATTCCTGGCAGGGTTTTTCTTCACTCTTCCCTACGCAATTGTGAATTCAAACCAGGGCCAATGTTTTAGGCTGTGAAAAAGAAAGCTTATAAAAAGAGTACCACAATGTTTTGTGCAGAGTGTGTGGCCACAGTCATGTTAAAATAATAGCACAAGTATTATTATGATAAGTTGTCTATAGTAAGAATTTGCTGAAGTAAAATATACAAGTTTTAAGAGCTAACATTTACAATAGGACTGGTTCATATGCTCAAGAATAATTACTACACTAGGTAAGAAAATGAACAATCAGCCATGGCTAAGGATTTCCGAAATGTTACAGTCCAATTCCCACCTCTGTGCATGAACTTGTTCGGACAGATGACAGCAAGACATGATCTGTCCTTTTGCAGTCCAGTGTAACAGCAGAGCAGCTTGCTGAAGACCAAGGCATTGCCCAGCCTGCAGATGTCTGTGCATCAGGATCCAGCAAGCACATCCTTGCAGCCACATGTCATAATAGTCCTCTTCCTCAAGGGTCCACTGCAATAAGGTAGTGGAAAGCAATGCCCAAGTTGCACCCTTTCTGAAAACAGTGAGAAAAGAACTAAGAAAAGAAAGTCCCCATATTGCTCCAGAGGAATAGTAACAGCTTGTTTATCTCCAGGACCTTCTTTGAATGTTGGCATTTTAAGCAAAGAACTTGTTTTTTCCACAATTAGTCCAATCTTATAAACAACCAATATCAAAATCTGGTGGATAACTCTTATTTTATAACATTAAGGAGAATTCAAGGAAAAAAGAGAAACTGGGCAAAAAGATTAGACATAGTAGTACTGTTCAGGGAGAATGAATAATTGAAATATGGCACAACATATACTACATTCATTGGTAGTGAAAAGCAGAGTTTATTTTCTAGCACAGTGATATCCTGCACCAAGAAACATTGTCTCCTGATGTAGTGATTAGCTACAGTGGAGGAAAAGTTTCACATACATTTAAAGAGTTCTTTCAGTGGTTTGCACTGAATTATTTTCTAGGGTGGGAAAAAAATATCATGCTACTTCTCATCCTTCCAAACACTTCTTGTCCTGTTTGAAATTGTTTTCATTCTTCTCAGACACATCCAAATTTTATACAATATGAATTCTTTGCTATCCACTGTAAGACCTTCTGGCACTAGAAATTTATTTTACAGAATGATTTATAAAGTTGAACGTTCCAGTTCTTCCACATAGCAAAAGGCAATACTCAAATTTGCTTCGAGGTGCACAAGATCTTATAGTGAATAATTTCTGCACAGTCTCGATTTGCTGCTGCCAGACCAGCAAGAAATCAGGATAACATCGATTAAACACTTTCCACCTGCCTGCCTGAGGACAGACATGCCAGTGCTTTCCTAGAACCGATGACATTTGGATATCTGACAGATATGTAAATGTTTTGAAGGTATGTGGCAAACTGCCTATCAAACAGGCAGCAGCAAAGTTTTCCTGATATCAGTCTTTTAGCCCCCCCCAGACTTTTTCAGCAGCCCCAAAACACAGCAGTTGCAGAAACACAGCAAGAAAGAGCTCAGAGAGCAAGGATGGGAAGCAACAGCTCCCCATGGCACTTGGAGGCAGGGAGGAAACAAGGGAACAGCAGACAGCTGGATGTCTGGGCACGCTAGTTCGAGTTGTTGTGCAGCCCAGCGTGATCTTCTCTTCACCAGGACTGTCCCCAGCTTCCTTCGGCAATGGCAGCTTAGAGAAGGATGCTGAACAAAACCCATTTTTCAATCAAATTAACTTTTCTTATTGCTGTCTATAGCAATAAAGCTGTAGGAAGACCAGGGAGGGGAAAAATCCTGAAGGATTATACCAAACATGTCTTTATTCATGGGACAGACATGGGGATCCTGGTAGGAATAATGATAGTTTTTTTTGGCCACGTGCTTGATTATAGGAGATAAACAGATTAAAAGTTTGTGACTTTTAAAATAAACCAAGAATTTATGTCTCTTTCAAAGACGAAGCTCTTTGAAAAATATCTTTCAAAAGTCAAAATAGGTTTTTCTACAATTTCTGCTGTTCTCTCATTTGAAGGCAGTTCCAGTTGGTTTAACTGCAGTTGGTACTTGTGTGGATAGGAGCCAGCTGCCAAGAGGCTGTAAAGATTGACAGCAACTGGAGAGAAAGTTGGGAGAGGAAAAAGAGGACTGTGTTTCTTCAAAGTTTTTAATGAGGTGCAGCAAATTTAAAATGGTAAATGCATGTAGAGACTTGTTATTCAAAAGCCTGCATTGACTAGCTAATGGGAAAATCATGATTTATTTAAAGACGTAAGATTGGGCTCAATTACGGTTCAAAATCCACTTGTACACTGTGCTTTCTGTTTGGTGGAATGTATTTCTCTCTCCAGTAAGAATTAGGTGTAATCAGAAAATTATTTCACACAATCATTTGGGTCCCGGTATATTAGAAAAACCCAAGATGTTTTTGGCATCTGCAGGTGTTCTCAGCATGAAATAATCCAGGCCTGAGTCATCCCTACCATTGCCCTCTTACCAGGTGCCTTTTATCAAAGCAACAATATCCTTGGGGGAGTTGCACAGTCTGAGGACTAATAAATGCACCAAATAAGCCCCTGTGAATTGAGCAGTGTGGTGCCTGCTCCAGAATAATCACAGTGCCATGAGCAATGTCCCAAGGTGTATATTAACTAAATATTGTCCTGCAAAAAAAGATCATTGTGGCACCCTTTGCACAGTTATACATACCAACAGCAATTGCACTGGCTGCTGAAAATCTGTGTTTTGCTTTACAGTCAGCTCTCCTGGACAGAAAAAAAAAGTGCTTTTATCGCCTCTCCCAATGGTGTTGGTTTTGCAGATTTTGATCACGCAAGAGCTTTTCCGGAAGAGGTTGTCAATCTCATAGATCTGCAGAGGTGACCAGGGAGCTGTGTTCATCGCCTCAGGGGTGTTGATCCTCATGTCTGTTGCAGTGAGGGCATCCCTTTGAGTAGTCCCTGTTGCCTGCCTAGAGAAGGACTGCACCATACCTGTGGCTTTTCATAGATTCTTGTGCAAAAGTGTTACAAAATGCAAAGAGAAAAGATGCAACATGTTCAAAATTACCTCTAGAATTGTCAAGGTGAGCAACTGGCACTCAGTCAGAAAGTGGTTTATTTTTATGCTCAGGGCTTTCTGTGTCCATATTGGTTTGTGCTTTAACACCTTGAGTCCAGTTCCAAAAGAAACAGAGAGATATATCCATTTGTAGATACTTCAGAGTAATGGGGACAACTGGGAATATTAAAAAAGAAAAAAAAAAAAGAAAAAAGGAAAGCGGGAGGGAATGCAAACCCAGAAAAATATTATAACAAACTGTTCACTCACATCACTCACCTCTACCTGGACTCTTTGTGTAACCACAGTCTAAAAAAAGAGCACCAAACCATATTTACTAATGGAACTGATGAAGTTATTCTATTGACATTCATACCATATCAAAATATCTTTTTCTGCCTTTTTTTAAGGAAATACTAATGAAATGTATTGCAAACATAAGGCTTGCTTATGCTTGAACTTCTTCTGTGAGCATGGATCTGTTCCAAGGCTGTTAAAGTAAACGGGAGGAGTATCACAGTGACAGGACTGGTCTGGACCCACAGAAAATACAGCAAGTACTGGCAAGCTGACAAAGGAACTGTGCTTAGTAAGGTCATTTGTAACCTCTTCATGATGTGGACAGCTGTGTAGTAGCTCTATTGCAGAATGAGATCTATAAACCAGACATTCTAAATACAGTATATTGTTAGGCCATAGCTGGGAGAAGATTTTTTTCAAGTTTTTGGATTTGATAATTTGTAACATTAAAATGATTGCTCTTTATTTTCCTAAAAGAAATTCTCCAGACTGTAAAATTGTAAAGGATATTATTTTAGAGTTATGATCATCTTTCCTGTGGTCCTTCTTATGGTTTCTTTTCATAGCCATGATACAAAGGAGAATTTAGAAGATGTACTTTAGTGCCTGCCTTTCCAGAGTATTATTTACACCTACTTTTCAATGTATTGTTTTTTTCCTAATTAGAGATGCAGATACAAATTAGGGCATATGGGCTGTGTCCAATACTATTGAGTTCAAGCATGAGACTGACTTCAGGGGATTTTAAATCATTCACTTTGGCCAACCATTAAGATTACAGTGTTTTCTTGTGAAGTGTTGAAATGCTGGAATCAGTCTCAGATCAGATCCAGCTCTCTTGACTGTTTTAGCTCCTTGGCTAAGCCTTTGAACAGCTTCTGTTGAAAAGACAAGGTTTGTTACTGTCTCCAGCATGAACGGAGTTGGTTAATATCTGAGTAGTTGTAGTACAAGAGTCTAGAAAATGAAACGGAGAAATTGATATTCTTTTTTGTGTTGACAGTCTGCTTACAAAAACACAACCTTGTGTGAAGAAGTGGTGAACCATTAAAAAAAAACACATGCACCATGAACTACGGTTGGCAACATTTAATAAATGCTGAGGCTTAGGCAAGGAACACATGTTTTGTGTGAGTGATTTTCCTGTAGTTCCAAACTAAACGATGCTATTTCTTACAAACTTTCAATAGGAAATCACTGAAGGGTTAAAACTTTTGATTGATTGCTATCTTTCCCTCCCCATTTTCGTTGCAGAATGAGCTTCAGAGTGAGTAATTCTCACTCCCAGACAAATTAAGAAAGGAAAAAATGCCCTTTTTGTTACTGATATTTTGTAGCCCAACAAGTATTCACACAATAGAAGTATTGGCTCAGACATTTGGGAAATTTGACCACAATATCTACTAAGAAGTAAGCACTAGTAATCAACTAGTACATTATCTGAAGAAGTAAATTATGTGTCCAGCCAGACTAACTATGCTGAAATGAGTGGCAGGAGAAGATGTCAAGATTTTTTTCTTTATGACCTCCATTGGTATGTGTTGATTTTTTTTGGCACTGTCCCAGGTCCCAAGCGTATCCAGTTGAACGAGGGGAAAAGGCAGCAGATTTTATTGATTCATAATATGGCTTGCTGTAATGTTCTGAGGGAAAACAAAAGGCTTATGTTAACTATAAGGTACTGTAATATATATTTAACTGGTATAAATTATAAAGTTGTCTCTTCTTAAGAGTATAATATATAAGGTTGTTTCAGAGAGAGTCTGAAGTGAAAAATGATCAAAGTACTGTCCAAAGTAGACAAATTCATCAAATGAACTCAGTTATTAAAAGAACACAAACCTATGGATGAATTATTTGTCCCTGCTCAGTTTTAACAAAGGCTGCTAACCATTCCCACTTCAAGATGAAGGGTAATTTTGGACTGAAGACAAGCACCATGGCACATGATGTATTGCAGAATGGATCAGGTAACTTGACTCAGTTTTTCTCCTCAATGCTATTTCAAGCCAAACTTCCTAAGACTGGGAAGCATCATTTTCTGTAAAAGTTGGGTTCCTTTTGAGTTAATGTACTGTAGGATTTTTATAGATCCAGATAACTTCCAGAGATCCCTGACTGTCTCTCTTCGTGCTGTCCTGAAACGAAGCTACAGCATTTCTGGGTTTAGATGGTTTTTTTTAGTGCCTTCAGAAGGAGAGGCAGCAAAAGTTGGAGGCTGTCATGCAGCATACAGGGTTTCAGTGTGGCAGGGACCTGCTACATGGGGACAATCAGTAGGTTGCTCTGGGACAGACATAGGGCAACTGACAACTTGGGACAAGACAGAAGCCCTTGTTTGTGTACAATTCATGATGACCCTGAGGTACCAACATCTTAAACTGTTTGGAAGCATCCTAAAACTTCTGTTACCTCTTCTAAGCAACAAGAAGATAGTACTTCTTAGGAAAAACTGTAATTTGTCACATGCACTAATAATTTTAGGCTGAAATTGATACGTGACCAAAGTAAAAGGGCTCCAAACCTAATCAATTGAATTTAAATCCTGATTATACACATGGCATGAAGTGCTGTAAAATTTGCCAAACTAGCTATCTAAAATATAGCTAAAAAGAATTATGAATACCTAGGGTAAAATTTTGGCTCACTGAAAAGAGTTGGAATTCTGCCATTGATCTCAACATGTCTAAAATTTCTCTCTCCTTAGACTGCCCCCCCCTTTCCACTTTATTAGCCATTGTACTTGCTGATTGCATGCATTTTTATTTTACATGAAGAGGTTGTATTAAGTCAGAATATAATATTTCACAATTGGCAAGACACCCTCCATCCTGCAACTGCAGTTGTAGTTGCCTGTAGGGAAGCAGCGAGTGGCTAAGGGCCAGCAAACTGCAGCGTTGAGGAGGGGTTACAAGGGAAGCAGAGCAGCGATGGAGCAGAGAAGGAAAGGGGCCCCTGCCTTGCATTCTTCAGTGTGGGAGTCAGGAAGAAGCTGCAGCCATCTGTGCTCTTAGATGCTTCCTTTATGTAATCTGCAATGGTAAGACTGGCTGCTGCAGTGGTCATTCAGACTTTCTTCCCCCCCCCAGTCATTATCCACAGTGAGCTGCTGCAGTTTAAATTTTCCTCCAACCCCCTCACTGCATGTGTTGACTGTGGAGAGCCTGCTCCTAAAGCCGAGAGTTAGGTGGTCTGTGCTCCTTCTGCTGACATCTTTTACAAGGGGTGTTTCACGAACAGTGTATGACACTTTGCTGGTGACTGGAGAAATGCAGTAATAGCCGCACACAAAGCACTAGTGGCTGCACACAAAACACTACTTCTCTGGACCAAATCCAGCTTTCTGACTTATTGGAGTAAGGCCCCATCTCTTCCCTTGGCAAATCTTTGAGCCCTATTCTTATTTCTTTATAGGGAAAATGTTGCCTTTAGTAAAAGAAGAACTTTTGTGAAAAATACATTTGGTATGTTCACCGCTCATATTTCCCTGATAGCTTTTGTTAACCATTTCAAGGAAGATTTCTCTGAGCACAGAAGGCTTTCAGGAGGTAGGTCAACCCTAAAAAGCCACTGGGTAGAATGCTTTGTGCACCCCTTTGCTCACACCTGTGGTCCCAACAAAGATGCAGTCCTCAGTGGCATTACACTGTATCATGTTATATTTGCAGTCCTTCTGGAATGCTTTTTTTCCATACATTTTATCCACATTTTGGTCATATATTATCTGCCTGACAATTCAACACCTATAAAAATTTATGAATTTGTATTAAAAGCAATACTTGATTATGTCAGTGTTTATGAGGCTTCCCATGAGCCCTATATTCTTCAGTTGAATCTAGCTATAGCCCCTCATAATAATAATAAAACAGGCCATATTTCACCTTTTCTCTGTTAACATGACTCACTGCAAGTAATTACAGTAGCTACCAGCTCACACTTTTGTTGATTTTAAGGATTTGCTGCCTTCAAAGGGTCTTTGCTGATCTAAATACACATGGACATTTATTCTGTGGGCCTCCTTAACTGCGCTGGAAACAGTTGTGGCTGCATTTTTCAGTTTTCAGAGAACAAGGTCTGTAGTCATTCATGCAGAAGTGTGTAGTGACTCATAACGAATGTGTAATTGTGGGCTTATGTACTGATAAGAAAAAATTGACACCACTAGGTCCTTTGTGTTTGCAAATGCTCTGGACAGGGAGACTAACCAAAAAATATAAAGAAAAAAAAGCAAATCTGCTTCTTCCTGCTGCAGTAAGGCTCTTCCTATTTCCATCCATTTCTTGTCTGGATCAGCCTTAAGTACTTCATTCTGGGGCTTGATAGAGGGTTTTCAGGAAGTGCCAGCTGCAGCCCATACACTTAAGCAATAAATGAGTCCTCTTCTGGCTTTAACAAGGGAGGGTGTTTCACCTGAAGTTAATATTTTACAGTCTGTTTTTTGTATTGTGCAATTCTTCTATCTTCATTATCCAGTTTTTAAAGTCAAACCAAGGTATACAGTAAGACCATAAAGGACAAGTAAGACTAGCATTTTAAATTATACAGTGAGTCTATGGGATTTCTAAGATTTAATACTAGCAGTGGTAACATACAATTGCTGTTAGGGTGTAAGTCTGTACAACAGGCTTGCAATGTAAAGATTGTTACATCCTAGTAATGATAAAGTTGTTTCGAAAGTGAATCAGGGAAATAACTTTTATAGAGATAAATATATGCATATAATATAAACCATATGTCCACATTTTCCTAATTCTGAATAACCTAATTACTACATAGGAAGAACATGGAGGTACACAAATATTATATGTGAAACACAGAAGCAAATTTCTTTTATTTTCCATTTCTTTACTTCCCATAACATTGCTATAACATTTCTGTAATATGAGAACTCCACAGGGATAATTTTTGCTGGTTTGAAGGATGAGCTTGATAAAAGTTGGCTCCAGAAGTTATGGCTATACATAAATTTACAGCTCTTAGCAATGAATATGTAACATATACACAACTTTTAGCCAAGAGTTGTGTATCATTGTAACATTTTATGGAGACATAGAACTGTTATGATTCTTGAACTTTTTAGTTCCTTCTGTATTAGATTGTATCTCCAGGAAAAGAACAGATTACATGCCTAAGTTTAAATGATTTTGAAGTTTTAAATTTAACAGATGTAGATAACAACAGTATTACTCTCCAAAGATTTTTTTCATGACTCAAAATACTTTGAATGACTTAATTGTCTCAAGACCAGTGGTGTAAATACCATTCAGCATGATAGGTCACACTTTTTCCAAGTCACATTAAATTCCATTCTTAATGAAAGCATTTATTGCATTTACAAACCTTGAGATTGCTGGCAACACTAGTATGTTGCATTTTGGAAAGTCCTGCAAATCATATCCCCATAGCCCACACAAAAAGCAGGGATTTAGAAAATGGAGCAAAAAGGGAAAGAAATTGGTAGACTATTATATGGGTATAGATAAGCCTGTCATTCCTAGAAACTCTGTTGTTCTAGAGCAATCTTACAAACCTCTTCTAAAATTTGAACTGCTAAAAATCTGGGCAATCAGTGTTTTTGAAAACGATCCCATGACTCATTTAAAAGTTGGAATCTAGATGGATAAGAGTAATTAAAATCATGTAGGTCAGGAGAAGATTACACATGTTCCAGTAGAATAATCAGATAACCTTCCTCTTTTATTCAAAGAAGGATTTGGAATTTGTAGATTTTGTTTTGTAAGAATATTTCCTAAGCAGTCAGATGGTCAGGATATTGTAGTCAAATTTCTACTTATAAGTTCCCAGGAAAGGGGCTGAATGCACATTTTCCTTACCTACATAGTGTTCTGACTACTGGGTAGACATTGTTTCTTCCTCTTCCTTATCCTTGCAAATGTCATCAATTGTGAAACTTGCCTGTCACTTCTTTTGAGTTTCCTGAGCTTGATGCAATTCTCACCCGCAGTTCCTGTCGTGTGGATATTGCAAGAGTTGGTGGCATTCACTTGTGCATCAGAGCTAAAATGCAACACACTCCACTGTGCTCTTTCTCTGCTATTCTCTCTCCTACAATTTCTGCATGGCCATGTGAAGGCTTAAGGGATATTGGATGACTGTGCGAAGCTGACTTGAAGTCTAGCTGTATAATTATAAAACACACAATTTACTTCATGAACATAAATCATGCTCCTTTATGGGAAGAAACAATCAAGTTAGTGCCGCTAAATTCTATAAAATATAAGGAACTCATTTCAAGGTCAAGATATAAAGTCCTTCCTTTTAATTATTCTGCTATTATAGACTTCCTTTACTTTTATTGCACTGTAATTGTTGACTGGAGACAGTTTTAATTTAAAAACCCAGACAAAAACCCAGAAAAATCAGTATTAACCACTATGCTTCACGTTTGCTAGTAAGAGCTTGTAACATCTCCACCTAGTGGTTGCTTCTCTGACTAATGGGCCTAGACTGCTGCATCTCAAATCATGATTATTTTGTCTCTGGGACTCCAGGTTCTCTGAACATACATATCATAGATTGAGGAATTTTAGCTAATTGATTCTTGTATTAAAAAAATATAGATTTATATAATGTAGATTAAAATCAGATCTTATTTCATGCTTTTTATCAGATTAAAATATTGAATTTAGACAAAATCAATAATTAAATTCAAGGATAAATTACTACAGAGACAATAAACATACAGGACATCTGAAACTATTCAACTTGAAAAGAAGTATTTCTTACATGAAAACTGCCATCAAAACAAATAAGATGACCCAAGGGCTGGATCAAGAAGAGAAATTACTTTTTACCCATCAAAATATTTGCAAATATCCTCATATTTGATGAAAAGAATGCACATTACACCCAATAATATTCAATATGTTGAGTGGGAAAATGTTATTGTCCCTGTTTCACAAGGGGAAAGCTAACTGAAGAGACAGTGTGCCCTTTCACAAGGTCGCAGAGAGAGACAATGATGGAAAAGAGGAGTAACTCAGACTTTCTGTTTTACAGTCCATGGTGTTTTATAGTTAGATCTGCCATCTCTCATCTTGATTTGCTATATTAATAATATCAGGAAATTGTCTACTCAACTCTAAGAAACCTCAGGTCACAGATATTAACTCAGCACTAGTCGTGGAAGTTGAGCTGCTTTTTTTTTTTTTACTTTTTATTTTATTACTTGCAAATGTATGAAAAACGTCCCATGATATTTCTGGTATTTCCTTGATCATAGTCAGCCAGAAAAATTAGGACATTTGTGGTATTTTGTCACTTCCTGCACACACCAGAATTTTAAAAAGCCAGGATAGGCAAATAAACAAGTGCAATTGTGTTAACTGGGCTTTTTTAAATGTCTGAAATACTTTGGCTTGATATTCTAAATGAAGGTGTCCCAACCTCTTATTTCCAAGTTCCAGTTCTCATTGTAAGCATGATTTTATTTTCTCTTTATTTATTGTTTATGGCTACTTCACCTTCATCCATAGAAATCTTTCCTGGTTTTGTTGTAATCCTTTAACTTCCTCTACAGCATATCATTTGTGAAAAGCTACTCAGCAGCCTTCTGTAAAGCATCATATAAAGGGAAGATTAGAAGTCATTTGACACAATGGCACAAATATAAGCAACATTTCTGCATTTTGAGAGGTACCTTACAGGCAGGAAAGCTGTATTAGCTCTGGTCACGGACCTTCTCTTTTTGCTTTGTGACAGAGAACCCCACTAATAGCAGTACCTTTCTTTAAAAAAGAAGTAATTGCTGTGGTGGAAACTGAGGCCCAGGATGCTCTGTCACACTCCGCTGATGTTTCTTTTCATCTCTGTGACTCATCCTGAGATAGACAGTGATACCCAAAGTGCCCTTTCTGTTCCCTATTCCTACCAAGTTGTGTCCATTCCCTGAATTGAGAAGAACTATGAATGAAAACGAGTACTTGCCTATTAGCAGAAAGAACGAGAAATCTTTTATTTTACTTTATTTTCTGTCAGAGAGAGCTCTTTTTTTCCTGTCCTCAGTGTCCTGTTTTATAATTTATCCAGAGAATGTCTAACCTAGGAGGGCTCAAAGGCTCAAATAAATCTCTTCAAACTCCAGGCACCACAGGTAGCAACAAAACTTCCTCTAGCTGTAAGTTTAGAAATTAGATTTTTGTTTTCTATCTGTATAGTCTTCCACAGGCACCAAAACTTACGTGGAGCAGTTCTTGGTGGCAGCCTTGCAAAAGCATCAGTTTGGGTACAACTGTGGTTGAATACTCTGAGAGCTGATAACAAAAAAAACAAATAGAAGTGTTTTGTCCCCATGAGGATTTTGAGTAGCTGAAAATCCTCAAACATGACAGTCCAAATTAGTCCAAAGTGTTATGTGAAAAGGCACTCCATGAGGAAAAGACTGACAAAAGATGAAGTCTTTGAAAACTTTTGTGAAAGTCAGAGATCACCTGAGTTATATATCTGACAGAGGAGGAAAGGAAGAGGTTTTGGCAAGAATAGCAGGGGGTATAATATGGACATCTGTAATCTGTGCTTCCTAAGCAGGAGACAGAGTTTTGAGCTGGAGAAAAAAGCTGGAAAGAGGAGCTGTGAAGATGGTGGATGATGAGGAAAAGTGGCAAATGTGGCCAAATGGAACAAATTAATCTAGCTAAATATAGGTGTCTTTACTATAGGTAGCGATCCCAGCATCCTTAATGGGGAATTCTCATTAGATTACTCAGAAAGAACATATTCCTCACTCAAAGCTTTACACAAGTGTGTTCTATTTCTTTTTCTATTCTATTCTATTCTAAAAGAAAAAAAAAAAAACAAAAACATTTTTTTTAAAATATTCTATTTTTGAAAGAAAATGCTTTTCTTGTCTGCATGTGATCTAACCATGGGCTTTATAGACAATACAGAAGAGGCACTCTGAGGGCATGGTTACGTAAAGTAGTTGTGTAAAGTAAATCATAGACAAATCATGTTAGACTTTATCTTTGTTCTGTTGACTACAAAAAGAATGCAGATTGATATCTCAGATACAATATCTGAAGAGTGATCTGTCATTTAGACTAAAGAAACCATGTCCTAATCTCCAGAGGATGAAAATTGTGGTCCCTTTTCAGCAGTGAAAAAGACCTAGAACTTGCTGAAGGACTTCAGCTCCAGAGCTGCATGTCCACTTGCCCTGGCTGCCCTTGTCCATAAGTGCTGGCTGTGTAGCATGGTGTAACCCCAGCTCTGGTGTTCAGAGTAGTCCAGACCCTTTTGCAGGCTGCTTAAACATTAGATACTTGTGACATGAGACTGAGCACCATGACACAGCTGGATTTCTGAAACAGAATACCCCAAATAGAAAATGTGGTTCTGATGAGTGCTTCTTCTTGCTTACTAAGGTTTTGATCACCATGTGGTGACTAATCCATACTGTCCTGCTTTGCCAGCATGATTTCAGAATGCTACTGTATTAAATAACCACAGAGCTTTGAAGAGTAGAGCTGTTGAGGGATGGGTGGGAAAACTTTAAAAACCTAAAAAAGTTTGTTCAAATAACATATTCAGATCCTTATTGGGAAATAACTGGTCTGGAAATCAAGCCTCAGTGCCTCCTTGTCTCAGATGTTTGCAATGCTGAAGGAAAACCACACCTTTTAAACGTCTGCCCTGCCAGATTTCAGTGAGGCTCCAAAGAGTTTTTGAAATGTTTAACTTTTCAACAGTTTTGCTAAGAGAGAAAATTTCACCCTCTTCTGTGTGAAGAAGTCTGCCTGAGACTACTTAAAAGCTTGGCCCTGCACACTTCCAAACAGGACAGGTGCTTCAATGAAGGAAGCACTGCACAACACACTGTGGCTCCCAGGTCTACTCGATGTTACTGGTATGAGGATACTCTGTTAATCTGCTGCCACGAGGTAGAATAAAGTTGATGTTAGTGCCAAATGCACTTGTTTCGCTAAACCCTGCTCAAGTTTCATTCATCCTGTACACTGAGAAATGCTTAGAATGGTCAAAATCTCAAAAAAAAAAAACCAACACAAAACTAAAATGTTTATTTTTAATCAGTGAAAGTATCTTTGCTTTTTTGTTTTAGAAGCTTGTGGGCTGTGTGCACAAAACTCTATTACCCAGAGCATGAGTCAAGGAAATAAGAAAAGTCAACTCTGTGGTGTTCAGTAAGATCTGATGGAGACGCTAAAGGGATGTATCTTGTTCTCTGACTCCATTCAGCTGCCTGTGAAGTAGCAACAATGGCATTTCCCTTCCAAGGTGCTCTAAGGTTTAGCTGGTCACCTTCTATAGCACAGCTTGCAATACTTATGGTTTACAATACTGACTGGGGTAGAGCAATATTGTGACAAAAATTTGAAAACATGGTTTTTCTCTGGAGTTGAAAGGAAGTTCCACTTAAAACCATTGCTGGCACAACATGCAACCATACTGATTATGGAGATTTATATCTATTATCTCAGTTTTTTACTGAAAGCTGCTTCCTATAGCAAAGAAAACAGAAATCCTGTTTTTTTGGTGTTTATCTAAAATTATATACTTCTGCTAGAACACATATCTGGAAGTATTTAAATGAACACTTAAAGTTTAGAATTTGAAATTTGATGAAGCAAGATTTTT
Source organism: Sclerurus mexicanus (assembly GCA_013396755.1). Taxonomy (NCBI): domain Eukaryota; kingdom Metazoa; phylum Chordata; class Aves; order Passeriformes; family Furnariidae; genus Sclerurus; species Sclerurus mexicanus. The sequence continues at coordinate 501,895 of VWZF01003565.1, read as the reverse complement.
ATACTGATGATGCAAAGAATCTAGAAGAAAAGCATTCCTTTTGTAATTAAGCAGAGCAGCTATTTATACTGTCGGCTGCATTCCAGTACAAAGTACACTCATGGCATCAATTTAAAGGGCATACGTTGCAGGCAAACCCACAAAAGTGGTTTGGAAAGAGGTATGGAGTAAAAGTTTCTGAAGTGCCTAAGTCTCTTCAAGGAGTGAGACTTCAAGGACACTCATTTCATTTTGAAAGTTTTACTCAGGCTTACCAGAAACAGAATACAACTTTAAATTGGCCATGATCCTCTGTAGCTGCAGAGAGTTCCACGCTTTGGGGATAGGTTTTATTCGAGTTATTCCAGATGTACTTGCCCTATTCCTGTGTTAGAAGGAGGTCCAATTTGATTTAAATTACTGAACTCCAACCACAGCAGGATTAAGTCTTGAGTCTTTTGTCAGTAGAAGACTTCAGAAGACCTCTACTTCATTAGCCCTTTTAATATGACTATTTTTCTTTCTTCTTGAAACTTCTAGCTTCCATACTTACTTCTTCTTAGCCATGTAAGGTACATTACTTAAAAAGCCTATCCTGAGGAGAGCAAATCACTTTTTCTCTAATGTTTCCAGTTTCTACCAGCCTAAAGAGGGCAAAGCCTAAGTGCATACATTCTACTGCATAGCTGAAACCAAATTCGGCATGGAAACATTTTATCAAGTACCTTAGTTTTCTACACATTCCTGGAGGAACTGCAAAGGAGGAGCTTGTCAGCTAAATTGAAAACATACTAATAAAGTTAAAAAGTTAATGGGAGACATTTGCAATTTCCCCATAATTTTCCTAGTGACTTAAACTCAAAATAACTGTGTATGCTTCTGCTACTGTTTTCCTTACATCTTTGTATCAAATGACATGCAGAAGAATTAGTGCCGGATATCTACCATTTGTCGCACACCTATCAAATTATAGTTTTCCTAGGCAAACTTACAGTTCAGGTGGCCAGATCTCTGTTTGTCTGGAAGGCTATTTTCAATTACTTTTAAGTAATAATGTGTGTTTTATAACTCAAACCACTTGTATAAATAGAGCTTAAAACCTTGTGACTGAGGCAATAAAATAGAAGCAAAGGTTTAGCTGTTTAACCAACTATGCAGTCCATTTAAGGGCAGTGGCTAAAATATAATTACAGACTCTGGGCCACTTTTATGCTCACTAGAAAATATAAAAATTCTCCTTTATATATATAATTAAAATGACTATTATCTTAGTAAAGCAGCTCTAATGATTGCTGCTTCTTTCAGTGAGCCTTGGCTAGTTATTGTGAACCGAGACACTTCTACATGCCCTGCTAAAGGGTATGGGCTGACAGCGTTTCCTTTGCCTTATATCTCCAGGCTTGCCATTTAAATTTATTTTCATTTAAGGGTACAAAGAAGGATAAATTTGTGGGGCTTGGTTAATTCTGTCTTATATTCTTCTGTGTCTTCTTTCCTATTCACTATTTACTATGACTAGATTATCATATCTGAATATCACATGGCCAGTCATGTATTTATACCAGCTAATGTTGCATGTCACTGGCATTCTGACTAAAAGGTCAAGAGAGAAATAGCTTTGATGGACTGACCAGCTATTTCAAAGGATATCTTTTGGTTTTCATTCCTTTCTGAATAAAATTTTACGTCCAGGCACCTATTTTATAAAATTTGTGTATTTGATACATCTTTTTGACATCAGGAAAGAAAAATATAAAGTGGTATCTTACCCCTTTCTTTTATCTACCTTAAGCCTCCAAGAACATTCCTCTGCATTCTTGCCTCTGCTGATAACATCTTTTCTAGCTGCTAAAGAGCTGACAGCATATTACAGGGGCTGTGCAGTGCTGAACCCTTCTCGTTTAGATTTGGCCTGAATGCCAGAAATGTTGACCTTTTCTGTATTTAATATGTCTTAGAAGAGGCATCTTTCCAAGTCTTAATATAATCTGCTGCTGAACCTTCTCATCCTCCTCCACTTCCCCTCCTCTTCAATCTTTTAGCGCTCCTAGTTCAATGTATGGGATATGGACACCTTATACTGCCTGGCATATACTTTTATGTATATCCAGGGAATTCAGGAATTCTTTTGAATTTCTTGAGTGCTGCTATATTTGGCAGATTCTCTTATCAGTTTCTGATATTAGTCTTTGTTTATCTTTAAGGATTTAACAGCCCGTTAGTGTGAGCAGCTCATTTCTTTCCCACACAACTGGTTTTTTATGTGTCGACTTTTGCCCATCAGTTCTTTCAGAAGATTTTTTTTGACAGAGGACTTGACTTTCTCATAAACAATACAGAATAGAAACAGGAACATAAAATATAATCTAATTTTTTTACCTCTCTCTGTTATGAATGGGTACATCTAATAATATCCCAGGGCAACTGTCTAAGTTCTGCTTTGACTATATAAATATTCTTCATACAAGAGTGATCCAAACAGGCAAAGTTTTAATTAAGTTTTATGATCAGGTCTGTTTCTGAAACATGGAGATCCATGAAAAGGGAAACACTTTGCCAAATTGCCTTTAGATTTGCTCATATTTTGCAGTTGTACTGGTGATCAGTGTATGTTCCTTCCAACTGACATTTCTATTCTATTCTATTCTATTCTATTCTATTCTATTCTATTCTATTCTATTCTATTCTATTCTATTCTATTCTATTCTATTCTATTCTATTCTATTCTACTTTTTTCTATTTTATTCTAGGTATCACTATGTTACCATTTTGGGCAGTATATAAGGTGAATGATACACTAATTGGCTTGCTAAGCCTTTTTTTCCAAGATACGAAACTGAATTATAACAAAGTCCTAGAACAGTTTTGAAAAGTGGCATATGCCATTGCAAATTTGGTAAATAGTCTCTATTTATTGTTTAACACATGACTTTGATTGTCTTCACAGTTGCAGTGTATTCACAATGACGTTTGCTTCTCACTTGGATGCTAAACTGACACCTATTTTGAAAGCAGAATCTGATTTTGAGCTTAAAGAACAGTTCCTATAATATTCATTTCTAAAATTATAGTGCATAGTGGATGAAATATTATAGTTTTTACAGCTTTTATTCCACAGTCTTCTACCTGATTTGCCATCCATCCTGGGTACTGATGAAAGTGGGTTTTTAAGCCAACCAAAACAGAGCTATGTCCTGGGCCAGCTTGCTTTCAACAGCTATCCCCCATGAAAAAGTCCGTGGATAATGCCTCCAGATATATTTTTCCAAATGTAACCATGCAATTCTCAAAAGTCAGCCCCATTAAAACTTATTCCTTTAAGCCAAGCACAAACTGTGGCATTGCTGGACACACACTTTAAAGTAACCAGCACCAAGCCTATGCTTATTCTCCACAGGGTTCTGGAAAACTCCCCCATAAAGGCAATAACACAGCCCATGGGTAAACTGTGCCAAGCAGATGTTTGGATATCACTTTTGATGAAAAGTCCTATGGTCCCCAGAGGTCATTTCCTTATTCACTCAACAGATTCAACTCTACTGATGGAACAAGAAAATACAGTACAACGGAAGGAGTCTGCCCTTCTCCTTGTACTCAGTGCAAGGCTGCCCTATTAAATCCTTAAAAAGAAAATCCTATTCAAGCACAAAGATATTCAAGAGGAAAGACATCCCTTATTCTAAATTACTGTGTTTTAAGTTAAAACTGCAGAGATTTGGGAAATTTCACTCTAGTTGAAAGTGGGGAACACAAAAATCTTGCTTCATCAAATTTCAAATTCTAAACTTTAAGTGTTCCTTTTAGAGTAACAGGCAAGAGATGTAAACTGGTGGAGGAGGCCACCTGTGGTGGTGCAGAATTCGTATTAGGTATTATTAACACATCTTAGGCATATTTCTCTATCAGCTAACATCAGGGCCTGTTCTTTTATAAGTATGGAGAGCAGAAAGTAGGGAGAAAAAACTCACTTCTGGCTGTAAATTATACCTTTCTGATCCCACTGACCCATGATTATTCTTTCATGCTGGGTCAATACATTTCTTTTGAATTGTGTTCATCATATGATCTAAACCTGTGGTAGTACTGTTACAGTCTCAAAGACAATGAAAAAAAAGAAAAAAAGATAGTAGAAATTTTGACTGTTTTAACATCAAAAAGCAAGATCTTGTACTGGTTAAACTCTGATACAACATTCGGATTTAATTACAGTACACCAAATTCTGCCTTCAGATACACCAGTTAACTTGGGTAAGACTTGGCATGGAGAGGACATTTTCAAATCCAATACCATGGTATTTTTATAATACCATGCTAAATAGGGCATAATGTATTTTTAGAAACTTTCTTATTTGTAATAATCAAATGTTCTTCAAGATGATTCATATTAAAAGAAACAATTATTTTGGCTTGCAGGACATATTTGTAATCATGTGGAGACACTTATTTGGATGCAATTCAGCATCAAATAAATTCAAAACCTGGATGTGTGCCAGTGGCATGGGTGAAAAAATAATCTCAAAAAAGTGAGCCCATTACTCAGGACCTTTTGCAGTTTCCTTTGCCTGCTACGTCAGAATTCCCTATTGCTTCACAGAGATGAAGAACTGGAAGGGACCTCTAGGGGTCATCTAGTCTACACTTCTGCAGAAGGATAAATGCAAACTAACAAGGATAGAGATCTGTCAGTGAGGGTTTAATATCTGCTGAAAACATTTCAAAATGGGAAATTCCATGCCCTCTCATATTATTCAGTATTTTTGCAAACATAATTTTTTTCTAGTAGTTGATTCAAATGCATTTTCCTGCAAATTGAGATTTCTTTTTTTCTTTTTCCACTGTACCAGGAGAAACAGCTGAGAACACTCTATCACTCACTGGAAAGGTACCGGTTCATGGCCTTTCAATTTCCTCTCTTAGAATAGACATAGTAGGGAGCCTTCACTTTTCCATCTCCTTTACATGCACAATAAACCCTCCCTATACTTGCTGCTCTTCTTGGGGTCCTTATGCAGTTATTTGTCTCTTTCAACTGGAGTGCCAAAAGCAGCAGCTCAGATATGACCAGCAGTGAGGAGGCTACAACAATCATGTCCCATACATTGCATATATATTTTTTCAGTTTTCAATAGCCTCACGTTGCTGACTCACATTTAATCTATAAACCACTATGAACCTCATATGTACTAATTTTTGCCTTCAGATTTTAGACTATTTCCCTAATTTATCAAGAGCATTTGAATTCTAATTTAGCCCTTCAAAAAGGTTGTGACACCTTTCAGATTATAGTACTCCAGTACTTTAGCCAAAACAACAACTTTTGAAGAAAACTGGGCCTGGATAGAGGCTGGAACATTTCCATATTTTTAAGAGTGAATGATGATTAATTGCTCTTTAAAAGTAGTATTTCATTCATCTCTGCAATATGAAAATTTCACTATGATCTAGTTTATTTAATACAGCATCAAAAGCTTTTCTAAGGACAGATTTATTCTGTGATTTTTTTTTTTCCTAAACAGTCAAAAATTAATTTATTTCTTTCCCTGGGTAGATGTATCATTTTCAAGGCAAAATTTAAAAAGCTTTGTAGTTAAGGTTCATGCTCCTAAGAAATAACATTATCAAATCAAAGCTATTACTACTCATACTTTGTTAACTTGAATACAGGCAGTCTATTTATTAACATGGATGAAAAACTATTACAGTTATTAACCTGCAAATCACTGGAGTAATATACTATTCTAATCATTCTCTGGAAGGGCAGTGGGATGGGAACAATATTTTGAAGCTTATTTCTAATGCAATTTGCCATCTTTCTGTTAAAGACAAGACAAGTCTGTTAGAATAACAATTCTGAGTTATCACTTTTTATCCCTTTCTCACCAACCCAAAAGCAGGGAGCACTCACTACACTCTAGGCAGAAAAGTTGTTCTGCCTCAGGCTGTGTTATCTCCTCTTTCCCATTCTGCTTTCTCACATCAATGAGAACAAAAGAAGCATTTTTAGGCTATGTTTTAAGGAAAGCTGCTACAGTGTTATCCTGTGGAGAACATGGTTTGATGTAGCCCAGAGGGTCACAGAGCTACCAGATCTTCAAATGGTCTATATTTGATCCTACAAATCTTCTGTCTGAACTTCTCTGACTTCTCCCTACCCACTCCACTTGATGCATTAAGCTTTAAATATATTTGATGAGGGTTTGGAGGCTTTTTGCAAGTATTAGCTCCTTCATATCTAAAATATGTTGTTATAATGTTAGAGGTTTTTTACGGTGATGAACTATCTTCTTGACAAAGTCTCTGGACAGGTAACAGCACAAAGCTGTTTATTCAGTGATTTCTGGAGACAATAATTTGTTAGACATAGGCCTCAGAGAATTAAAAGTCAGAAATCAAGGAGTAACTTTTTTTTGCAAAGTCTAAACTTTAGAGGATGGATCCTATCTATAGGTGAGCCTTTCATGTCTGCAAGCATTCCCTAGTGTGCCTCAGATGAACAGACCATGTTAAGTTGTTGTGTTTAATTAGATATGCGTAAATATATATATAGATATATATAAATAATGTTTGTGGGTGCCTGTGCATGCTGGTTTGAGGTAACTTCTTATGAGTATCTATCAGATTAAGCTCCTGACAGGAGCAGATAAAACGGTCCTGAAGTTGTGAATGCCACAAGATCCCTTTATGTGATGAGTATGTCCCATTTGCCAAGCATGCCTTGCATTTCAGATATTAAATTAACTTCTCCAAAGTTGTAGGTTTTGGGGACAGAAATAATTTTGAAAAGTCCCTAGAAAGTTTTGACTGCTTTTATAATATAAAAATAATCCCACAGGCAGATTACATTCTTTAGAGCAAGAAATTTTCACAAGAAAGTGTCTCAACATACTGAAGTGAACCAGATAAGGAGGAGAGACAGACACACTGCTTTTTATGCAAGTGGAATGCTGTTTAAAGTACAAAAGAGTGTATCTTGATCACAAGAGTGCACTTCAAGCAAGTTTCATTTTTTATACCTTTCAGATTAGATAAGACTAAATTATGAAATAATAGTAAAGAGGGTGTAGCATCCATGGATGTCATTTTAGAATAAATTCCATCCTAGGTTATTGCATGAAAAAGAGCTATTCCCCTGTGGGAATTATTATCAAAGGTGTAATTTAAGATAGGGCGGAACCACAAAAAAAAAAAATCGCTCCAACCCAATGATATTTAATGAAAAACAGTTTTAAATGGGCTAAAAGATAATTTTCTTCAAAAGAATGTGTGTTCTTTGCATATTTTCTTTCTTCTACAATAGTTCAAGTATACCAGTGGTCTGCATAAAAGAGAATCATCTCACTGAATTTATGTTGCCTTTTCAGTTTGAACTCAGCAGGTCTTTGCCATAAAGTGAAAGGTATAAAAACTTTCTCTGTTTCTGCTGAAGAGAAAGAAAAGACAACCTTACAGTTGGACCAAATCATACAATGTGGTTAGTATTCACTGTCTCCCATGTATTGTCATCTAGCCAACAAAAACAAACATCTCGGGTCACTCAGAGGACACAGTACTCATCACAGAAAGTCTATGATCTTGAGCAAGCTGAGGTGGTTTCATAGGATGCATGATTTGCAAAAAGCCTGAAACAAAACATGCAGACTGTTTGCACTGATTGGTACACATAGCACTGACTTCTACATGGGTTTGCAGATACAGCCATCCCTAAGGATTTATACAAAAGAGGAAAGAGATGAAAATTCAAATTGTTACATGTCTTGATGTACCACCTTTCAAAATGAACAGTAGAAGGACCTCGGTACAGATTACAAAAAACAAATAAACAAACAAAAACACAAACAAACAAAAAAAAACAATAGCAGAGGATAGTATTCTTTCTGTCATGAAGTTTTTAAACTGCAAGTCAGTGAGCTGAGTTTCCAGCAGACAGTTTTCTAAGGGATCTCTGGGGTTTGTTGACCTCAGGGAGATCATAGAGTCACCCACAGTTCCAGGGCAGCCTCTCTCCTGCACCCCTGCCAGTGGTGCACAGTCCAAGGAGGGTGGCTGCACAGGCACCTGCCATGCTCTTCTCTACTCCTTCTGCTCTGACATCACCTATACTACCACAATCTTAAGTCTGTTCCTGGTGTCCACAGGCTGGTGGGGGATGTACAGTCTCTCCCATCAGGTGCAGCTTTCTCTGGGCCTATCAGTCTCAGAGAGAGAAGGACTCAAACCTGAAATTCAAAATAAAGGATTTATTTTTTCTTGGAATATGGCTTTATTGATAACCACTATATAATAAGAGAGCCCTAAAGGTTTCTCCTGTGTTTGCCCTTTTAAAGTTCCCACAAGACACGTGCACCAGCATTGTCCTGGCGGAGGGTTGTTGGAACCACGGGTTAGTGTGACTTGGCGCTGATTGTTCAGGATAACATGCGGAGGGCTTGGCACCCCAAGTTTAGAGTTACTTAAAGAAAATCCTGCTTGCCGAAGTCTGACAATGTCTTGCATAATCCTAACAAATCCCAACATCACTGTGGAAAGCTACAGGACATTTAAGAATTTTCTGAAAACTTTACCATTTTCTTTCATATTTAGCTTTGATTCTCTATAAATCATCTGTTGCAGCTCTTATCTGTAAGTTTGAATTACCTGCAATTTTGCCTTGAATTTTACCTTGTATTTGAAATTTAAATCAAGGAGCAATTGAATTCCTGGAAGCAACAATTAAATTAAGAATTATTTTCTTATGTGTTTGCATATGTTTGGATAGAGATACTTTTACAGTATCTAGCCAGAGGGCCATCAAGCTGTTTGGACAGAGAGCAATCAAATTGCTACCTGTTTCTGGTTCTTCACCCCTCTCTAGAATAATACCCAGGTCAAGGGCTCGTTCTTGGCTAATTGTTACACAAAACTTTTTATTGTTCTGCTTTCATAGTGATTTGGTATCTCACCCACAAGAAGCACCTAAAGATGAAAAGAAGTATCAAAGAAACTCACTTTCTTACAGGTCAGGGTGTGGGCTCAATTACGGTACCCTGAATTAATTGCAGGATTATAGTAGCAATTTGGAAAGATGAACTGTGAGACTTTGCAATGGGGAAGGAGGAATCTGATCTAACCCAGAACTGTTTTCACCCACTCACATTCTGTCACCCACATACTCACAAGGTCCAAGTTGCGTGTGTTTGCATAATCCAGCCGGCATGCAGGCACCAAGGCACACGAATCCAGGTGGTCTGGCCAGGGTTCTTGGCAATGACCCAGAGGACAAGAGATATCAGCTGTTGAGCCTTCATGGGATTTACTGGTCTTTTCATTGGACAGTAACCACATCTGCCACCACAACCTTCCATAGCAACAAGCTGCAGCAATTCTGTACCTGCCACGCAGAGAGGTTGCACTCACTATATGCAACATGATGGGTTTTACAGTGACAGGCTGGGGATTCCTGGGAGTTCCTGGAGGTTCTTGGGGGTTTATGCTTAATAGACTGTTTTCAATTTGACTCCCAGTATAATCCTCACAATAAGAAAAAAGCAAACTAGTTATAAGTCTATAAATAGATACATATCTATAAATCAAGATAGAAATCTGGAGTGAATATGCTGCTGAGTCTGCATGTTTACGTTGTTTTTCTAACCTCTCCCCTTACAGTTTTGATACTGTTGTGTGTTTTGCCCAATGAGACGAGGAATGGATTTTGGTTTCTAGCACATGTGCCAAACAACAGTGAAAGGATCTCTTTGTCTTCTCTTTGGCATATTGGTCTCAAGATAATATAATATTCTTATCAGAGTTTGAAGTTCATCAACTTCTGATTAATTTAATGATTCTTCTGAGCTTCAAATAACAATATTATATAATGTGATCTTTGTTTCTGTCACTTCCCAGAGGGTGACCGAGAGAGAGACTTTGGGATTTTGTAGGTGCCTTTTGTTACTGTACTTTTGTTTGGTTGATTGGTTGGCTGGTTTGGGTGTTCATGTGTTTTGTTTTGTTGGGGGTTTTGTTTTGTGTTTGTTTTGGGGTTTTTTTGTTTGTTTGGGGTTTTATTGGGTGTGTTTTTTTTGTTGTTTATTTGGTTGGCTGGGTTTTTTTCCAAGAGGAGTTTAGCTGGAAATAAAAACCCATTTAAAACTGTGTAGAGCTTCACACTCATTAGTGTAGCTTTAGAAACACTTTGTCCTCGCCAGAGGCCTGATAAAGTTTGCTGGATGCCGCCTCTAAGTGTGAAAGTCTCTAAACTACCATATTCTTGCAGTCTCTCCCTGAGCCTGTTCCTGCCCAGGCATACGTGGTGGGATAGAAGGTTGTCCGATCTTGCGGGTAAAACCAATTTAGGGGAGCTTTGCTCTGTTAAAATCTATCACTTGACGCTAGTGAAGGTCTCCCAGGTCCTTCGGTAGCTTCCAGGTGGGATTTCTTAAAGAGGCGAGACGGAATCGGGGTGTGCTGCCGCCGGGGTCCAGCCGTGCCCGCTCCGGTCCCCATCCCCGACGGCGCCGCGCTGCCGCCCGGCCTCCACCATTAGATGGCAACAACTCCCCGGCTAAACCCGCGGGCCGCCGCCTGCCGCAGAGGCATGGGAAGCCTAATTTCCTTTCCTGTTCCGAAATGCCTTCCAAAGCCCGCGCCCGCATCCTCTTTCTTGTTTGGGAGCGGGGAGCTGGCGAGCGCCGAGCCATCCCCATCCCTCTCCCGTGGGGCCGTGTCCCACCGCCTGGCTCTTCCTCTCCGTGGTACATCCCGCTGCAAAACACGGGGGCGGCCAAACAGCCCCGAGCTTGCCTCCAAAACACGCAAAAACTGGGTTTGCTTAACTTGAAAACACATAGTTTATGACCTTTGTTGCAGTGTGAAGCAGGCTTTCAGCACGTGGAAGCAACAAAAGTAACTGCTTTGAGGTACCAATTACGTTCATCAAATAGTGGAGATCATGAAATGCATTAGATGCATTTTTGGTTTTTTAACCTTGCATGACTTCAAATTAAAACTGCTAAGCAGCATCAAAGGAAATACGGCTGGAGGGACCCCAGTACATCTTAGTTATTCTGCTTCCATCCTGATTCTGGTCAGATCAGCTACTATTCCAACATCATTCTCAGGGTATGCTTCTCCAGCCGCATCTTAAACACATGAAGGCTCTATGACCTTCGGAGTAGATTGAGTCTTCCCCATTCCAGTGACTTCAGTAGCTCTTAAAAAGACATTTCTCAAGAAGATTTGTAGATGAAACTTGCAGCCAAGTTTGATTCCAGTGTCAGCTGCTCTGGTTCTTCAAAATCACAGAATATTCTCAGTTGGAAGAGACAAGGAGCATTGAGTCCAACTCCTGCACAGGACAGCCCTAGGAATCACGTAGTTGGCCCTCCTGGCTGCCAGGGCACTGCTGACTCATATTCAACTTGCCAGCAACCAGGACCCCCACGTCCTTTTCTGCTCCACTGCTCTCCAGTGTCTTGTTTGCCAGTCTAATGCCTAAAGATATGAGGATGCTTCAATGTTGCCAAGCGTGTTATTGTCCATGAACCTGAGAAATAACAGAATACCAACAGAATTACACATTTAATGATATTGAAATCTTCAGAACAACTAAATTTTTTTTTTGCCTAAGCCAGGCATTGATCAAAGCAGTTATATATGTAGTGAAAACAAACTAATACCCTAAATATATTGGTTTTCAGTAGGAAGACATGCAGATGTGTACAATAAATGCCTATTTTAAGCCTATACTTTAGTATTAACAGTTTTTCCATTGTGGCTACTACTTTTCCATTTGAGCTCTGTAAGACAGCAAACATAAGGTTTTCAGAAGTTCCTCATTTTCAGTGCCTAGGAATTATATTTGCCTTTTTAGTCTATGCTTTATTATTTGGTTCATTATATTCATTTTCACTGTATCTGGGTCATATCCTCTCTCTTTCCAGTGTATTTCCCCGTTCCTATGCTCTTGTTTCAAGGCTGTACTAGAACTTCATTCCCTTAATGTTCGGAGACATTTTGCTGCTCACTAGTAAAACTGAATTTGTGTTTGCTAACACTGCCTGTGACTTCTAAGATTTTCTGAAGCACTGAGGTACTTTTTAAGTTATTAACTGCAGCCCCTCCACTTGGGAAAGGGTAAATTATTCACCTGATCCTACAAGATCTTTTAAATCATCAAACAGAAGTGTCAAATTGCACAATTAAGTGATTGCACAATATCTATTTGCTTACTTCTGTTGACACAGAAATTCAGGGAAATACTTTTATCACAATTTATATTACACAGTGTTACACCTTCCATCCTTCCTTTTTTAACCTTTTCTTAGACCCTAGGAGGCCAAGCAGAGAGCTGACAGTATAAATACCACTTTTATCATCACGAACTGGCTATGTTTTTGAGCTAATTTAATTGCCTGGGCTAGCTTCGATTCTTTGAGTATGATATTTGCCTGGACCACCTGGATTTTGGATTTACTAGCTATCTTCTGCAGCACCAGCTGACCCACCCCAAGAGAAAAACATAGCAATCACAGAAATAATAGACTGGACCAAGAAGAGGCCCCAAATGTGATGTAAATATTTAGTTTCAGTCACAACAAGGAGGGTAAGAGGAAAGCGCATTTGAGAATTTTTAAGTAACACTGCTTGCCTCTAAGCAGAATTGGCTCTATTTATAAAAGTTAATCATTGGTCAATTCTAATTAATAATAAACATTCAGTTAAGCATTTTCTCTGCATTTAAAATGGCAGGTGCATTCCCAAGTAAATTAAAGTATTTCTTTGTATGTACTCCATCAGTATGTACTCCATGGCAGCCTCTTTCGATAAAGTTTCCCTCTTACCCAGAAGATGCCTTGGTTGCTGGCATACTATAAAGTGGCTTTTATTTATGCATAGCTTCTCCTACAACAAATTATTAATCTGAGGTTGCCGTAATGGTAATAAAACTGTTCTTTTTGATAACAGCAGTTAAAAAATAGACAGCATGGGGTGCAAAAACATCACCCTTGCATCTCAGGACTGAAGAGATGCTCACACAGCCATCCTGCACAGAGACCAGACCAGGTAGAGGAATGGCATCCTTAACAGATGATGCAGAATTATGGCACTCAGCTAATTCTGAGCAAATCTCAGCCTGATGGAACAATTATTCTCATCTATTGGGTGGTGGCCTGTTATTTAGGGTGTCAGGACTTTCTTTTGTCTGTACCTATGGACAAGAGCATATCAGAACTTATTTTTACATACTAAATATTCTGTTGCAACTGCTGGAATTATTCTGTCTTATGTTTATTATTGCTGGTTTTGTTGGGTTTTTTAAGTGTGCTTTCAATTTGCTTCTCACCAAATAAACATAAAATCTTGTCAGCAAGTGTCTCTTCCTCTACCCTGAAATTTGATGTAAAGAGAAAGCAAAACTGTCTTCTGCTTCATAAATAGCAAAAATCTGAGTGAACAAATAATATGAAGTTATTTACTCAGCAATCATCATCGCATGTCCATGGAGGATTTGCCCATGGAAAGCCTGTGGTTTTCTGGAATATATCTGTTTGGGTTTCTTTAAAAAAAAAAAATCACCAAATTACTTTGGCCAGTAATCAAGTTACCTGGGATACTTGTGGTAAATGAGTGTTCAGTAACAGCAAATATAATTTAATTTTGTATTTAAGTGAATGATAGTGGGACATGTTGTAGGTATTTGCATGAGACAAGCACAAAGTCCATCCTAAAGAAGATTATCTAGTGAATTGATGTGAAGTCCTTCATGTGAAGAAATGAGTGGAGGGAGACCACAGTCCTTGTCTGGCTGGCTGTGGTCCTCCCACCACTGTGGCAATATGGGATGTTAGCAATTTCTCCTTGCATGTACCTGGCTGCCCCCAGCCACCTCTCAGCTGTCTCACAGGGGTCTTTGCCACCAGAGCAAGCATCACAGAGGGATGCAGTGTCAGGGTAGCAGAGACTGAGCTGCAGCAGCTCCTCTTCTGCTGTCTCTGCCACCTGTGTCTGCACTTGGCAGAAAACAGAGCAGACAGCTGAGGAACACGGGTGGCAGAAGGAAAAGCGATAATGCCATAAAATACATCTAAAATACATCACTGCTTGCTACAGCAGATGTGAATCAGAGATTTCCGTTGGTTTAGTAGAGAGCACATTTTTCTGAATAGTCTGAATTCTCCAAAGAATCATGGTATGATAAATCCATTACTTATAGCACTGGAACAAAGATACCACAGCCATACAGTGCAAATTGCTGATCCCACGTAAACTCACTTGCTGTCTCGGATTTATTCAATAACTTTTGATGAGTTAACTTTGCAATAGCAGACTACACAGATAAGATAGACCATGTCCCTGTGCAGCCCAAAGAAAAGCACAAAACTGGCTTTATGCATAAATTTCCGCTCTTTTAACTTCAAGAAAAACGTGATTGTTTGCCTTTTTCTGATGCGAGTCAGATCCATTGTGCTGTGATCAAATAGTGCCCAATATCCAGCATCAGCAGTGGTGGAAATGCAGCCAGAGAATGGTGGTGGGAGCATCCTGAAGGCTGTGTTCGAAGTCTTTAGACACTTTCCATCTGCACTTGCTTTTGAATTACTAGCATGCAGAGTCAGTTTGTGGTTCTTACTCTTGTTGAGAGATTTCAAATACTTTGAAACAGTCTAATTAGATAGTAAACTGGTTTCTGTAAATGGGGACTTGAATCTGACTTGTCACACTAGGTCATCAGAGGATAACCAAATCAGACACATCTACTTCCTGACTCCTTCATTCATGTGAAAACTCACCAAATACACTTTGAGCAATCCTACAACAGAAACACAGGCAGGTTGTGTTTGGTTTTTTTAATAATACCAAATATGGGAATTTAAATAACATCATCATGCTGTACACAGCTTTATCAGAAATAATCATGCATTTGTTACTTATTAAAAGCATTTTCTATTTCTGAATTAGCAAGCAGTAAGAGCCAATAGAAGTAGATGTGTAGAGTGAAACAATGAATACCAGGAACTTGACATCCAAGGTATTCATGTTACAAGGTACTTAATTTCAGTCTAACTCCAGCGTGCTCCTATTGACTAGAAGATCAATCTTGGCTATAGTAAATTAGGTGCACTCCTACAGCACATCATCAAAAAGAAACTCAAGAAGCCCAGTTCATGCATAACAAGACTATTCTAGGATGTGAATGAAAACACAGTGACTGCGGGCAAATCTTCTCTCAAAAACAGCCTTGATCGAAGCTAAAATACTAATGTAGAGGTATCAGCTCATGCCCATGATGTGAGTCTTTGAAAACAACATTTATAACATTCTGGGGCATTCTATCTGGGTCAATTGCTTAATATGCAGTGAGGTTTTGCTATCATTCAATTACTTTAAATCATTTAAATTTTTATACAAACTTTACCTGCACGGCAGCATGCCTGCTTCTAGACAAAGTTCAACTTTCTCTCCATATTTGAGTTATGAAGGTTGAATAGCTTATAGGTTAGGAAAAAGTTGGTTTCCTTTGGGTTTTTTTTTAAATTATGTAACAAGTTTAAAGATTTATTTTTTTAATAGATCTGTCACCACTACAAAAAGTAGTGGAAATTTGAAATTCAGCATGATTATCACCCCTGTAATGGAAATCATCTTTGTTCAGCCTGCAAATTAACTTTACTGCCCTTCTATCTAACACCTTTGCAATATAGTTTTTACTTAGGAAATCTCAAGGTATTTTTGTCTTCCAGGAGAAAGCATTGTCTCATTGACTCCATGGCAGAACTGCATGTTCAAAATGTGCCAAACGTGCACAGTGGCCAAAGAGCAAGTGGGGAGTCTGAGGAAATAGAAAGATGCATCTAATACTGGATTAAAAATTGAAATATCTGGGTTTGATGTTTTCCTCAGACATAATACCTGGCCTTGGACAAGTTGGTTAAGGCTGGCTCAGCTCTTGGTATCTCTACCAGCTCTGTCACATGGCTAATGTGAAGACCGGTAGGGATGCTGTGGTCACCCCTGGCTGCATGAGGGGTGTCCTCATGGTATCAGATCCTTCCTGAGCCAGTGCTGCACTCCATCTGCAGCCACTACTGTCTTCATAACTACATCAGGTTCTGTGAAACTAAACACATTCCAGTTTGTATGGTGTTGGGCCTGCACAGAGAGCCTTGAAAATGTTTTGTATTCAAGCCAGACTCTGATTACTGTGCACAGATCATGCTCTGAACAGTAAAAATAAAATTGGGAAATGTCTTTTTGAAAAAATTCCTCAATGTGTCATCATCAAACCCAAGATTTGCAAAAGCATCTGGACTGCAATTTGCACAGAGATGTAGTAGCACTGTATCTCTCTTTGTTACACTATAATGCTGCATTATACACCTTTGTGATACGAACTATTATTCTAGGACTATCTTGTATTTCAGGGAGAAAGGGACTAAGCTATATTTTGAAAACAGCAAAAGTTTGCCCACTTTGATGGTTGCATCAACACAGCTGCTTTGGGAAAACATTGATTTCCCAGCCCAATCATATCAATATTGAGCAGAAAAAATATCATTTCCAGGGACTTCCACATTACCAGATGATACTCAGAGGACAGCTGCTTCCTCTTTAACATTAACATTACATCCTGTTTTCCCCTGAAGGAACCTGATATGTAAAGTTTTCCTTCTAGAACAGGGACAAAGAGTTGTCCTGAATGTGATATCTGATGGGTGACTGTCTTATTTCTTGAGCCTTACAAAGCCAAGTGCCACAGTGCTGAAGTACATTGACAGATCTACAGCTTATTTTTTTCAAAGTGCTGTGCTTGTCCACCAGAGGGTTTTGCAGATTGCTATGGGCAGACCTTTCTGCTACATGTGGAAGCAAAGGACCCAGCAAACTTTCTTGACCTTTCTATCTTCATGCCACAATATGCCCAGTGGTTACATTTTGTTTAATAGAGCAAAAACCATGTTGGTAACCAGATTACAGAATAGTGTAGGTGAGAAGATATAAAATTCATATATAAAATTTAGAGTGTTCAACACTTTATCTTCCACTGAGTTTCATGTATCCATAAAGATAAAGGCGTCACAGCATCTCTCAGCTTCCGTCCCAGTGTCAAATGATCTTAATAGTAAATAATCTTTTCC
Organism: Sclerurus mexicanus; assembly: GCA_013396755.1. Lineage (NCBI taxonomy): Eukaryota > Metazoa > Chordata > Aves > Passeriformes > Furnariidae > Sclerurus > Sclerurus mexicanus. Next base: position 484,805 of record VWZF01003565.1, on the reverse strand, counting down.
TCACATCCAAGGACAAATTCTCATATTGCAGCTTCAATTCTGAATTCAATTCTGAATTCAGAAGATAGTCATAGAGGCAAAAAACATGCTTTGTCCTGGAAAATTTCCTATCACATGTGATGTATACTGTCAGGACATATTGCAAAATTTGTGTAAAGGATATGAAAGTTTAAGGCCACCAACCAAACCAGATTTTTGGGGGACATTAGTCAAAATATAAATGCAGTTCTTAAAACTGAAGCAGTTAAAGTTTTGAATCAGAGAGATTTGGTGTATTCATTTGCCAACTAAACTTCCCCGTTTGAAGTTTGTAATGTTCTTTCATGAATAGAATAAATTTCCTGTAACACCCATCTTCTTCCCACCTTGCTGCATCCATATTCCAGGTGGATCTGACTTTTTTTGAGTTAAATGCCACTGGAGAGTCATGGCCAAACCAGAGAGCATGATACTCATGTTTGAAAAAGGGAGGAACCAGCTTTATATAGAGCAGGTGGAAGCCAGATGTACTTGAAACTGGGGTGAAAAGAAGCAGAAGTGTCCTGACAATTGAAAATGATTGTTTCCATCAGGTTACACAGCTCTGTATTTCCTAGATTCTATACCTGAACTTAATTAGAGCTTTCCAGAAAGAACATTGCTCTTTTTATTCTAAGTTAAAAAAATCCAAACAATTTAGTCATAATAATTTATTAAAAAATTAAGACTGATTTTTTTTTTCAGAAATGGCTGGAAAATATATAGATTTCCTAGGATTCTTGTTTAAAACCTGACTGTTGATTAGCATGTGGATCTATGCCTTATGGGAGAGTAGAAGGTCTACTGTAGTGTAAAAAACCTTCTCTTTAAAAGGCATTTTTTTTCCTGAATATATTTTTGCAGCTTGTTTTGACATCTGAAGGCCTTGGAGATATTCTTGGTCCCAAGGTGACAGTCCCAAGTCCACAATTCAAAGGCAACTGTCCTGGCACAAAACCACTTACTGAGGTCAGTGGCTGAGTAGCTGTTCAGAAGTACCTTGTGAGCCATGCCATGGCCCAGCAGGATACCAGGAAGCCACATGGGGATATGGTGTTGACCTCTGTTCCATGTAAGACTGTCTGGCTGTCTTGGTGAGCAACCCTGAGCAGAGTGCTGGATGAGAGAGTGGTCTGTGAGCATGATAGCTGGGGGTTGGCAGATAGGATGCTGCACCCCACCCAAGCCATGGAAATGAAATTAGCCTGTCCAGGGCAGGGAGTGAGCAGGACATAGAGCAAATCAAAGTCACCCTTTACATTTCTTCTGTGCGAAAATCTGGCACCCTGTTTTGTTTTCAGCCTCTCTTCTTCTCTCTGGCTGAAGTGACAGTGGAAGATAACCTGCTTTTTTTTGCAAAAGTTACCTGATGTGCCCAATTGGTTTATTGTGTCCATTCTTTGACGGAAAAGTGATGCAAATGGAGACAGATAGGAGGAAGGCATTGACTGGCCTTTGAGGGTCAGAAGAATGTAAAAGTGACCACAAGGGCAAAGACATCTGCAACCAGGCACTTTAGATTTTGAGAGATCCAAGAGGCCTCTCTTGTTGTACGTTCCCATAACAGAATAGCATTCCAGGCTATCGTCCACAAACAAGTTGTTTGCTTGTTTTGTAGCTTAGTTCAGGTTCTGTTAGCATTCTTAGTATTGAGTTTGCTATAGACACTTGAAAGTTTCATAAAGGCTTAATGCTGGGAGCATTCTTTAAAAATAAATGTCCTTCCATGAGATAACCACAGGGAATGATACAACAAGCATCTGGAGAGAGCTTTAGTAGTCTGCTGCCTAAGAAGAGTCCCTTTCCAGGCTGTGAATGTGGAAGAGAGAGGCGGGGGGAGACAAAGGGAAGAAAAAGACAGATGCAGACAAAAGGCAGAGGTAATGCTAAAATGCCATAACTAACAATTTGAAAGGTCATGTTGCGGTTAATTTTGTGGAGGCAAACAGTTTAAGTGTGACCTGAGAAACCACCATCACTACAGTTAATGGTAGGAAGAAAAGAATTGCTTTATGGACAAAGCACTGGGAAAAGAGTGACAGAAGCAGAGAGCATATTTGTAGCTGTGAAAGAAATTAAACAAAACTCACTGTGCAGGATAAGTTGTGTATTTTTATTCACAAGTATTATTGCAATTTCTCTCTTTCACATAAGGGGATTGTTTTTATGATTGGATCTGTACAGTAGGTTCACCCAGAAAAGCAGTATTAGCCTGTGGCAAGCAGCACTAATCAAGATACAGTAAAACACTACTTTATCTTGACTGCACAGCAAAAGGTGCAAAAGCTCTGGCTATTTTGGAGCTGGACCACCCATGGAGAAAGAGCAACAGATGTTCTGTGATTATCCATAACAAATAGTTGTTCCTGGCACTCTATTCCTTGCTACAACCTATACCTTTTTTACGTGCATGACTGGCTTTCTACTAAATATGAAATGGGGCAAACCTTCTCATTCAGTTACACAAAGGAAGTTGCCAGTCACATAACTGGGTAAGGCTGTGACTTCTCAGCAATTATGCACTGAGCAAAAGTAATGAAGCTTTTGCAAAAATCATATCAAAACAGTTGGTAAATGCGTTGGTATCTTCTGTAACTAACATATTCCCTTATGTATGCGGGACTGAAGCTGACATCTTCAGCAGAAAACTAGAGTTCTTTGTTCTCCCAGTTACATGAGCAATTTCACAATAAAAAAAAATAATCTTGCCTTGTATTTGGGGATTAACCTAAATTCTGACTTTTTAAAAATGTATACCTAGCCTTTGTGACTGATTTCAGTGAAAATATTGAATATACACCCCCCTGATCTGTTTGCTCAAAAGCTATAAAGTAAATGAAGAGAATCTAAAAGCAGGACCATTTTTAAAAGTAAAATAATAATCTTTGCTGACTGATTAATGCCTTTTGAACTCCAGTTCAAAATAATCATACTGAGAATTAACTGAAAACTTTAGAAAGTTCCATCATGCAACACAGATGGCTTGCTTTTAATACTATTTTCATAATATGATGGATTATACAAATTCATGGAGTCTTGCTCTATTCCCCATCTCTCCTTCATTGCTCTTCATAAATGTTACTTTGCCATGATACTGATGACAACTGATTTATTCCACAAACTTGATGTCTTCTGTGTTTCCATATTACTCACAAGACACTGGCACATGAGTATCTGGTAGATATTTTTAGTAATTTACAAACTGGGTTCAGATCATATATTTCCTACATATTTTTTCTTACTTGTGAACATGTCTTTAGTTTTTGTTTAGAGAATCTGTTGTGCATTATTTGTTTGGTTGTATTATTTTGGGCAATTGATTAAATGGACTTTCAGAGAGCCTTGAAAGTGATGACCTATTTCTTTGGTTTCTGGAAACAAACACTCCCATGTATGAACAATATGATTGATTTTCTCCTTGTATGACAGCACTTGCAAATGATATACTGAATTCATATGAACTTTTGTAGGCTGTGAATTAATTTCACTTCCTGCTCAGACAAGATTAATTTACTTTCTCATTGAGAAGAATATATATAAAAACAAACACACAAACCCATCTAATATTTGTCTTGCCTTAGCTGATAGAATACCAACCGCTGGGAATTCATCTCCTAATTATCACTGCATAGTTAAGGAAAGTTTACTACAGGAAAAGAAAAGAAAAACAAACCAGTACAGAATGAAAGAATTGTTATAACCAGACATTTCCATTTTTAATCATCTGAGGAGCTGCATATGTTCACAAGGATATTTTTGAGCAGTTACAAGGTATTGAGACAAATAAAAGTGACCCATTGTTCTGATCAAAAAATCTCAAATAGTCAATGTGATTTATATCTGTGTTTGTAAAAAAATGCACATATTTGTATTCTTTACAGCTTTAGAAAAGAGGGAAGAAAATTTTATTTGAACTGTACAAGAATGATCAGTCAGAAAAGAGCAGACAGAGTGGGTGTGGAGGAAAAGAGGCAAGAAGGAAAAGATACATAAGAGGAGGAGAAAATACAAGAAAGTAAGACTTAAACTACTACAAGGGAAAAAATCAACTGTCACAGAAGATGCTAAGACTTCACTTATTGTCTAGAACATGTTCACATCTTGTCGCAAAAGGGAAGGAATAGAAAATCTCCATCTTATAGTTATCTCTCCTCAGCTAGAACTAACACTTGAAGAAGCCATGAGAGAACAGGAAATTCAATCTTATTGCTTCACGGACACACATTTTAGCCTGTGGTCAAAGAGTAAACAATTGTTCCAGCAATATCAACACTGCCTTTTTCTGATTTACTGCTGTTGCACATTTTCTTTCCGAGAAGGAATGAACGGCTCTTTAGACACAAGTGCCTGAGGTAGGCCTTCTAGTTCTCTTCTTTTTTAAAAAGAAAAAAATGCCATCTTTGGGCAGCAGCCCTCTTTCTTTAAGTCCAAACAAAAAAATTGGATTTGGTTATTCTCCCAAAAAGGCAGCTGACTGCTGCAGTTGTACTGAGCTTGCTCGCTCTTTTTGTTTGTGAGCAATCTTGGATTATTTTATGAATTTCAGAGTAATTTCTGATTTGCTGATTTTCTAGGAAAACTCACAGAGGAGGATATCCAAAGAGGATATATCTTTTGTATTTTGAAGCTTCTCATATTCTGGAAAATGTGCTTTACACTTGAATATGATAAGACTAGAGTAGGAGAGTACTATGGAACACAGTAGCTCTCTGTGCCACCTAAAGAGCAGATGACAGAAATGCCCTGGTCTTTCTCAGTAAGTGTCCTGATGACTGTGGTCATTAAATGCTACTTCTTGTCATTTGGTAGATGTCAGTCACTCAGAAATTCTGCAGCCTGCTACTGTGACTGCTCTCTAACCTCTGAATACTTTCCTTAAGTGAATCTCAGGATTTGTCTTCATAAATTGTGGTGGTTCGCAGATGAAAGAAAGAAAATGTAGGAATTTTTTTCTTTTTCTGGAACATCCTTTAAATCTCTGAGATTACCCCAGGGATTCTCACCTCTTGTGTAGCTGAATTACTCTCTCCTAACAACATAGATTTTCCTTCAGATCCTCTCCAACACATGGTAGAGTATTTCAGCAGTTGTTCTCTTGTTGGTATATGTTAAACCCCATGTATTTCATGATGGATCATCTCTCCAGCAGCATGGAGTCCACAGCTCCATATTTGTTGATACAGCCTGTTGAGATCTTGGCTCCTTAATTTGTAATTGTAATGTGTAATTTTCTAGAAATAAAATGCAATTCAGTCACAGGACATTCAGAATCGCTCAGTTCTAATCTATAATGTCAGCAAGCCCATTTCACTGACATTATTGTTTTGACACTGAGTGTAATAGAAATGATTAAGCCAGGAAGAGAGCAGCACTTACTTGACTGCTGTCAGCTACTGAACCACAATAGCCCAGCACACAGACTCTATTCAGCTGATGAAATGTGAAACTTGATATGCTGCTGCAAAATGTTAGTAACCACAAAGCTATATTTCAATCCCTACTTGATTTTATAAATGTTTAGTCTCACTCTGTTAAACTCGGCCTCATACAAAAGCAATTCCTGTTTCCCAACTGGAAGGAATAGCAACCAAACTTCTTTCTTTTAAATTCACTGTACCCAGGCATGTGTCAAGGCCTTTTTTTATTATTTTTCAAATGGAAGAGTATATTCAGATGGCAGATGAAAATGGAAGGATATGAACAATAGTAGCCCTTGTGACTTTAATGTGAAGTTTAAGATTCATGATGGTAGGCATGTAATGTGATAGAAATATATATCATGGCCCTTCCACCCTCCCAGCAAAATGTATACTTTGTTCTGAAATAATTTGTTATTGCTAAAGTCAGAGATGCAGGCACTTTAACTGAGTGCTAAGTGGGTATTTCTTCAAAATAGGTGTTTGCTTTCCTTTGCATTTTATATAATTTTATACCATTATGCTGTCAAGTGTCTTGTGGTATAAGTCTAACAAATTGGGCACAGACAAGACTGTGCAATGTTGTAGGCAAATACCTCTGTCTCTCTTTTTTGTCTGAAAACTCCCTTTTCCTCTCACCTATGTGCACAGAAGACCCATAGTTTTACTTTTAGGTACTACAAATTATACTTAGAAGCAGTCTTAACACTTTTTTTTTTCTTTCTGATTTTATAGTTCAAAAGATTTTAGGTTAGACTGCTCAGTTCTTCACAAAAGTGGTATCTGCACATCATCCAAGGCACTGAAGACTAAGTATTTTATACACAGAATCCAGATTATATTAAGAATTTGGAAAGGATAGATGAGAATGAGACACGGGACAGCCTGTAAGGCAGAGCTGACTCAAGAGGTTCTGAGCATCCTCTATAGCAGGGAGAGCTGCCACCAGTGAAGGTAGGCAGCATCTTTACAGTCTTCAGAGCCCGGTTCTTGCCATCACTCTTACTTGTGGCACCTCTTCTTCTGTTATTTTTGACAGAAAGGATCTGTCTTTGCATAAGGAGGAGCTAAATATTTGAAAATGAAAAGGCTGCACACAAAACTTTCAGCAGAGTAGAAGCCCTCAGGTTTCTTATAAAGGAATTATATGGTTACCTAAATGGTTTTATAAGTTTACCTCTTAAATAAAATATCACCTCAGGGAAGAGTTTGGTTTATTTTACTGCTTCATAAATAACAAGTATGTTTGTATTAGTTAGATCACACATATAACAACACCTCCGATTGTTGTCTTTCCATGTACCATAATATGTTCAATATTAATATCCAAATATTTTCTTCTTGATGACAGCGTAAATATTTCCTACTGGCATGCAATCTGTCACAAGGTATTTTCATAACTTCAATTCTTCTTAGCTTTGTTGTGTTCTCATTACCAGTAATCAGTTGAAACATTGACTCAGAAGAGAATGCAGAAAAGTTAATATCTTTTTCATTGTGGTGCATTTTTAGCATTATTTGAACAGTGCTGTCATAGACTGAGTAGATTTAGATATATATAAACCTCTGGATTAACTCATAATGCTATACTAGTGTAATTAATGAATTTATTTACAAGTATCAATAATAGAAAAATAGACATACGTCCACACAGATAGTGATTTATATATGTTAGGATATATAATACTTGCATTAATTTATATGCTAAGGAAAGTAGAAAATAACTGGCTAAAGCAGTGAAGCAGCATGAATGGGGCATGAGTTCATGTTTTGGATGAGGGGACTTTTGATGGCTATTGCTATAATTTTTGGCATGCCAAAACTAAATAACCTAATTTTCTCTTCTGAGAAACTCTGAGAAATTGTCATAATTCTGTTCAGTTTCCAGGGTTGTAATGAGACTAAAGGAAGCGACAGCTATAAAATTATATAAATTTTTCATGGCAAAGCTCATAAAGGAAGGATCTTTCTTTCCATGGCAAGTGATTGTAGCAGACCAAAAAAGACAGCTGAGCTTCCACCAGAGGAGGAGCTTGTACAAGGGAGCAGTGGGTGACCATGCATGCCATGGCAGTGATTTGGAAAACCCTGCTGAGAGACCCAACCTCTGTGTGGCTTTGCTGCACAAGTCCGGGAAGGCGCTGACCAGAGCAGGGTAGGAAAACATCTCTTCTTCCCTCTTCCCTCATCTTGTGGTAATTTTTGAGGTTTAAAACAATGGATCCTGTTCCACGTGCAACTCACTCTCATAAAAAGAAAACAAAATGCCGAGCTACATGTTTGCAAAAAGGATCAGAAATGCTGAAATGCTTTACTTTCATACTCAAATCATTTTAAAGTTTAACTTTTTCAACTGTAAAAAACATTTTCTATGGTTTCTTATGGCAAATTAACTCACATATGATGATTCATTCTGAATGGAAAGAAGGAACTTCTCCTGTGGCAGAAACAGCTATGAATAGCAACTGCATTTTTCCTCAGCGGCTTGTGTGAATTTCCTAGCTGGGAACAGACCGATATCTGTGTAAACACACACTTCTGTGCATGCTTCATTTCCCAGCCATAATATACCGTTAGTAAAGGTTTGGGGTTTTGTGCTTTGGGTTGGCCTGGCTAGGAGTGAAGAAAGGAAGGCTTACTCTGTGGTTTCACAACTGGCTAAGCCCATCTAACTGTGGGCTGTCACCAAAAGTAGCGTTCCTGCTCTTCTCCACCGTGGGAGCAGGTTGCTTTGCAGCCAACTTCACAAGCCCACTGGGCTTTGATCTTGCAGTATTTGTGTTTTTTCAGGCAATGGATTAAGTTGATAGCTCTCTGGTGGGGACCAAGCATTTTTTGAGATGGGAATCAGTAGAATCAATATTGGCCATGGCTTTGTTGAATTCTGGAGGGATGCAAACAGGCACCAAACCAGTCACAAAAACAGAAGGCTGTTCCTTCTTGTCCTGGGCAGATCAGTTTTTACTGGTGGTGTAGACGTGAAGTCTCAGGACAGCTTTGTGTGTGTGTGTGTATTACTAAGATCAGAGATTTTACACCATAAAGGAAAACACAGGCTTTGGTCAGAGTGGCTTAACAGTGAGTATCGAGTTTATTTAAAACAGGTTATACACGGGAACTGGCAGTTCTAATGAATGAAGAACAATTCTGAAAAGCATTGTATGACCATACAAGTGCAATAACTTAATGAGGCAATAATTGATGTCTGAATGATAAGGATGATAGAAGTAATGCTATTTTATTGATACAATACTATAAAATAAAATAAAAGCTTCTAAAAAGAAGAAAGTGGTAACACAAACCACAAACTTTCTTATAATATCTGTTTGCACTTCTGTGTTTGTTTCTTTTTCTCAAAAGAAAGACATATAAGTATGTCTAAAATAGCTTTTGAATTTATAGTCTTGCTTCCTTGGGCTTAGGTATAGGATACTGTTTGTGTCACTTCTATTTTCAGAATTTGTCTTTTACCTCTGCTTGCAGCTTCATGCCGGTATTTTATATAGCATTTTAGCACAGGCTGACTTCCCATGATATTAAAATATAATGGTGTATAACAGTGAATATGATTCTACTTCTTATTTTTACTTTTGCCTTCTGCTTTCCACATGACTTCCTTTAATCTTGGCGCAAGTAAAATGCAGCGAAGGGATTCTCATTGAACATTGCAGTTGCATTCATCAAAACTGAGGCCATACTCAACAAGACAGGCACTACAGAAAATGAACACATCTGCTGTCTTGCAAAAAGCTCTCAGCATGTTGCAGAATGTATTGTGTCTATCTAATTCTGCACAGAAAAACTATACTGGCCTTGTAGTATTCAGCAAAAGTGACCACCAATGTTTGCAAGTTATCTATGACAAAATATTCTATCCCATGACTTGATAAAACCAAAGATAAGGGAGATGTTTAGAGAGAAGATAGAAAATCTTGCTCATTTGAGAGCAGGTTGCAACTTTGGTGCGTTGACTTCAGTGCCTTGTGCTGCTAGTGAGCTGCTGGCAATGGTGGGCAAGTTATGCACCAGCACTTTCACTGGTAGTCACCAACAGTGTTTTTCTCAGATCTGAGCACCCAGTTCAAAATACCTGAGGTCTGATTTTTAGAAGTGCTGAGCTCTCAGAAAGGCAGCTGAGTCAATAGAAATTATGCTGTGAAATTGTAGCAAGCTATAAAATGTTAAGTACTCAAAAAAATCAGGTCTGAGTTTTATGCTTTTAGCTACTTAGCCACTCTTGGTTATTTCCATTTTAAAACAGGAATAACATTTTGCCTTATGTTAGTAAATGCTGGAATATAAATTCAATCATTTCAATCAATCTCATAAAATATGCAGATTTTGTGACAATAAGTGCCTCATAGTGGAAATAATAATTCTTTTTTCTCAGAACTTGACTAACATATTGTTAAAACTGGAAATAATGCTCCCACACTGGGTATTTATTTGCTACACAAGTGGTCCCATTGTCTAGGAAGGCACTTGCACAGAGTGGATGCCTAAATATGAGCAGAAGGATGACTCCATTTCATACCAACAAGAAACTGATAAATTTTAAAATGAGAATGTAAACATTTTTAACTGAGATTTTTGCAGTCTGTTGCTATTTACACAGCTGTGATTATAACACATCACAGATTAACTGAGGATGGCTTTATGTTACAAGTGTGTTGAAAGAGGTATGAATTATTTTTTTACTTATGTTTTAAACTGAGAAAATCCTGTTTCAAATATATATATCCTACTAGTTGCTTAATATCAAACTCTTAGCACAGTACAGAGCATGTAGGACTTGGTGTAACAATGCCACATGACTGGTGATGATGCTCACCCATGATACTGGCTTTTTTCCTTCCTTCCTTCCTTCCTTCCTTCCTTCCTTCCTTCCTTCCTTCCTTCCTTCCTTCTTTCCCTGAAATAAAGCTCAACTAACTCCTTGAATATACAGTTCTATGTTTGGAGAGCTTGCTTAATGGTGTATTAAAAGGTCTCAGGAATTCCGACTGCATTTTATAATTGATAAACAGGATTTTGTTCTCTTGTCAAATGCGTCTTTTGCTAAAACATGGGTAATAAAAAAAAGTCAGTGTGTTCAAATGACAGCCTTTGCAAACCCTTTCCTCAATAATAGCACTTTAAGGCTTTCTAAGCCTTATTTCAGCTAATAAGTCAGGTCACAGATTCCTCTTTTGTATCAAAAAGCTCAGTATTCTTTCCTAATTTTAATAAGAATGTATATGGGACAATGGTCACATCTGTGTTCCCTTAAATAATTCAGACCTCAAATAGGTTGATAGGAATCAAANAATAAAATAAAAGCTTCTAAAAAGAAGAAAGTGGTAACACAAACCACAAACTTTCTTATAATATCTGTTTGCACTTCTGTGTTTGTTTCTTTTTCTCAAAAGAAAGACATATAAGTATGTCTAAAATAGCTTTTGAATTTATAGTCTTGCTTCCTTGGGCTTAGGTATAGGATACTGTTTGTGTCACTTCTATTTTCAGAATTTGTCTTTTACCTCTGCTTGCAGCTTCATGCCGGTATTTTATATAGCATTTTAGCACAGGCTGACTTCCCATGATATTAAAATATAATGGTGTATAACAGTGAATATGATTCTACTTCTTATTTTTACTTTTGCCTTCTGCTTTCCACATGACTTCCTTTAATCTTGGCGCAAGTAAAATGCAGCGAAGGGATTCTCATTGAACATTGCAGTTGCATTCATCAAAACTGAGGCCATACTCAACAAGACAGGCACTACAGAAAATGAACACATCTGCTGTCTTGCAAAAAGCTCTCAGCATGTTGCAGAATGTATTGTGTCTATCTAATTCTGCACAGAAAAACTATACTGGCCTTGTAGTATTCAGCAAAAGTGACCACCAATGTTTGCAAGTTATCTATGACAAAATATTCTATCCCATGACTTGATAAAACCAAAGATAAGGGAGATGTTTAGAGAGAAGATAGAAAATCTTGCTCATTTGAGAGCAGGTTGCAACTTTGGTGCGTTGACTTCAGTGCCTTGTGCTGCTAGTGAGCTGCTGGCAATGGTGGGCAAGTTATGCACCAGCACTTTCACTGGTAGTCACCAACAGTGTTTTTCTCAGATCTGAGCACCCAGTTCAAAATACCTGAGGTCTGATTTTTAGAAGTGCTGAGCTCTCAGAAAGGCAGCTGAGTCAATAGAAATTATGCTGTGAAATTGTAGCAAGCTATAAAATGTTAAGTACTCAAAAAAATCAGGTCTGAGTTTTATGCTTTTAGCTACTTAGCCACTCTTGGTTATTTCCATTTTAAAACAGGAATAACATTTTGCCTTATGTTAGTAAATGCTGGAATATAAATTCAATCATTTCAATCAATCTCATAAAATATGCAGATTTTGTGACAATAAGTGCCTCATAGTGGAAATAATAATTCTTTTTTCTCAGAACTTGACTAACATATTGTTAAAACTGGAAATAATGCTCCCACACTGGGTATTTATTTGCTACACAAGTGGTCCCATTGTCTAGGAAGGCACTTGCACAGAGTGGATGCCTAAATATGAGCAGAAGGATGACTCCATTTCATACCAACAAGAAACTGATAAATTTTAAAATGAGAATGTAAACATTTTTAACTGAGATTTTTGCAGTCTGTTGCTATTTACACAGCTGTGATTATAACACATCACAGATTAACTGAGGATGGCTTTATGTTACAAGTGTGTTGAAAGAGGTATGAATTATTTTTTTATTTATGTTTTAAACTGAGAAAATCCTGTTTCAAATATATATATCCTACTAGTTGCTTAATATCAAACTCTTAGCACAGTACAGAGCATGTAGGACTTGGTGTAACAATGCCACATGACTGGTGATGATGCTCACCCATGATACTGGCTTCCTTCCTTCCTTCCTTCCTTCCTTCCTTCCTTCCTTCCTTCTTTCCCTGAAATAAAGCTCAACTAACTCCTTGAATATACAGTTCTATGTTTGGAGAGCTTGCTTAATGGTGTATTAAAAGGTCTCAGGAATTCCGACTGCATTTTATAATTGATAAACAGGATTTTGTTCTCTTGTCAAATGCGTCTTTTGCTAAAACATGGGTAATAAAAAAAAAGTCAGTGTGTTCAAATGACAGCCTTTGCAAACCCTTTCCTCAATAATAGCACTTTAAGGCTTTCTAAGCCTTATTTCAGCTAATAAGTCAGGTCACAGATTCCTCTTTTGTATCAAAAAGCTCAGTATTCTTTCCTAATTTTAATAAGAATGTATATGGGACAATGGTCACATCTGTGTTCCCTTAAATAATTCAGACCTCAAATAGGTTGATAGGAATCAAAGATAAAAGGGATTATTTTTTTTTCTAAACATTAAGATATTTGTGAGGATGTTCTTTTTTTGCAGTCAATGACAAATGAACTACCATTTTTCTCATTTAAGCTAAAGAAATTTCTGCCAAAACTATTATTGTGATTTTTCTTGCTGAAAACAAAACTATTTTCCCTTTAAAATGGCATTTTAAATTCAGCAATCACAATAAAAAACATCCTTTGAAGACTCAAAGGGACTACTTCAAGCATACAGTGTCGAGCATGTGCAGATTTTTTGTATTGTCACGGATTGGTTGTGACTGGTTACAGGATAAAAAACTTCTTGTAGATTCTTTAAATGTTTAAAGGAAACAGATAAAATACAGATGTTTCTTCACCATAAAATCAGTGACCATGCCTGGGTCATTAGTAGGGTCTGAATTTTTTAGATATATGCTCATGCACAAATCTCTGTTGCTTTAATGAACTGTATAAGTGGAAACAAATTTTGCAACAATAAGCTGTTCTGCCTGAATGATTTAAATTCAGCATATTCATAAATATTTAAAAACTGGGAGGTATGTGGGAACTCAAGCTCCTGTTGGTTGGACAAGCTCTGCCTGAGGAGCAGAGTTGATGGTAACCACTTGTGCTCAAACTTGACTCCAGCTGTCATTCCCTGGAGTTGTGTGAATTCATTAAAGGAATTTGGGTTCTGATTAAGGTATACAATCATAACGAGCAGATGTACCGTATTTTCGTATCAATAACATAGTGGGGAGGGAGGCAATTTTAGGCCTGGTTTAACCAAGTCTAAATTAATGCTAAATTCTCTGAATTGGCTCAAAAAGCTGGAACATGAAGGGTTTCTTTATCAAATCTGCACAATTAGGCTGCCGTCTTAGCAGCTGAGAGGCTAATTTCTGGCTTGATGCTGGCCAAAGTGTGGTTAACCTCACAGAAATGTAACATTCCAGCAACAAGAATTCATTTTTACCCACTGTTGCCACTAACCAAATGCTAACATTTTACTTTGGAGAGCACAATATTATTCAAGCTGTCTTGCAATACTCCAAATGTTTGTACCATTACAAACTGATGACAAACTAATTTGTTCATTACATCTTAAATATAACTGCCAAATATTCTATCCCCAACTTAAATCCTGTGTTTTGAGGATAAACTAAGACAGACTGTGTATATAGGTAGGCAGCCAGAAGAAAGCACAAAAATCTGGCTTCATACTGAACAAAACCTGCTAGTTTTTTTTAAGTTCTGTATGAAGAGAAAAATGTGTTCTCCAAATGACTGTGGTCTTTCAGAGCATCCAGAGATGCGTCTCTGGTCAAGGCTCCCAGAGCTCGTGTTGGAAGGGTGCAGAATAGGCTGTCCTGGGAAATACTCTGCGAAAAGGCAATGCTGTTCCAAGAGGCACAAGAGGGACATTGATAGTCTTCTTCTCAGAGGTGGTCTGTGATTTCTTTCCTTCTAGCCAACATTGAAAATACACCTGAAGCTAATAGGATAGGCAAGGTAAGAGAGCCCAAGCAGCAGAAACACCTGAGCAGAGCAGGGATCACAGGGAAAGAAGCCCATGTTATATTTACCCTTTGTCTTCTATGCTCTTCTGTTGATAAAATACTGTTCTACATAAAAAAGCAACAACAAATCTCGCAAAGCAAAAGGGATGTCTTACTGGCAGTCCCTCAAAAACTTTCTTCACTCTTCCTGTAGCGTATACACTATCTATCATTTATTTCCTATTCTTATAATAGAGAAATCAGTTTCTGTGGAATGGAGTTTTGTCTTTTAATGGGAATGTTTTTCTTTGTTAGCTGACCTTGCAAGGCATTTCAAAAATTTCTTCTTTTCACCCAGGAAAAACAATTTAATTTAGCAATTCTCAGACTCCATTGAACTTTGCATAGGAAACCACCTGGAACTGTATGATAAAATACACAGTTAGAGCAATGGAAAAAGCAAAGCACATCACACAGACTAATATAGCCTAGCATCAACAGAAGATGCTCTCCATGGATAGTATAATATGCCTTTTTTATTTCTCAGGGCGCTAGACTCAATTTAGGCAAACCCACCTGTGATTTCACCTTTTACTAGTCGTCATGAAACTGCTTTAGCTTACTATGTACAAAGCCAAATAGACTTGTTATTTCCTTAATAATATGTATATATTTATGCTTTAAAATTGATCTGAGAGCGAGCAGAGTTCATACTTCAAAAGCTTGTATTCACAGTTCCCATTCACGCACTCTCTGCTCTGTACTGCTGTTAACTTCTGTGATTACAGTCATCCTGCTCTCCCAGGTTGTCCAACAAGCTGGAAAGTCATCCTGCTGAGGCCTGCTGAGAAGGTTTTGTGTTATCAATGTGTCAGGCTCAAATATGCTCCATTGAAACTGACAGCCAAACTCCCAGTGGATTCAGGCTCTCTCTCAGCTGTAAGAAGCACAGTGACTGTCTTAGAAAATGTTTTCATTTCTTCAACATATAAAAGTTTTGCATCTTTTGGCTTTTTCATTTATTCTTTATCTGAGAAGAAGATAAAAAAGGTGGTCAGGTGTCCCTCTGTATTAGGGCTGGCTAAACCCTGAGCACACATGCATAGTCTGTCTACTTGAACTTACATTCTGGGGCCACATCAAGAGATCAGCAACAAGATGCTGCTCAGACAAAATGTGCTGGAGCATCCGAAGGCCAGCTGTTGATAAACAGAGGCCACAGGGTCATCGCTCACGGATGCAAACTGAGCCCAAGCCTTTCCAGGCTGGAGCTGAACAACCACTGACTGCTGTTGCCACCTGTGAACCCTTCTTTTCCTCTCTGAGGTATGTGGTATGTGTTTTGTGGCTTTCAGCTGTGTGAGGGTTTGGTATGTAGTTTATAGGCTCTCTTGAAGGTTGGAATTACTTGAGCTATGATCTAGTTATATGCTGTTTAAGTATCTTCCTTCAGGATCATGCCAGATTTATCACCACATGCTTTCCAGCTCTGTCACTTCATGTAAATAACAGCCAAACACAGTATATCTGAAACGGGCAGAGGGGACAGGGCATACAGCAGCCTTGGCACTGACTGCCAGCCTGGACGACCCTTCATCCCTATGGCCCAAAATTTGGCGGCTGCTTTGCTGAATGCTGCTCTGAGCTGAAGCATCTGCTTTGGCTGCACCAGCAGTGAAAGTTTTCACAGCTGCCAGACTGGGCTCCATTTACTCTGATTTTACATGCTTTTTTGGATCTGGCCTAGCTTGCAACAGCACATAACTTAAACATTAGACTTATGAAATGAGTCTTTGATTCTTTGGAGCTCCATGTGTGTCCTCTCTCCCCAGAAAGGAAGGAAGAGCTGAACAGGAAACCCAGTTTGATGGACAGTATTACTGAGAGAGCAATATTAGTTTCTCTCTCTGTTTCATAATGTTTGCAAATGGAAGAAACAAATTATTGATATTCACAACAGAAAACTGAAGCAAAGGATATGTGCTTCACGTTAAAAAATGGAGCTAAGCTATGCTTTCCCAAAGGCAGAGACTTTTGTAAATGTTTTTTTTTGCTCAGAACAATTTACAGTTGCCAAACAGAATAGGAACAAAGTACTTAAATTTATGTAGGGTAGAACTATCATGGTGAATGCAGGAATATATTACTTGTAAGTAATTTTAAAACTGTATAATTCTTGCTTCTAATGGTACAATCCTTTTATTTTTTGTGATAGTTATGTTACAGTGGACACGAAAGATTCCGTGACTAATCATGTATTTACCATCTGTTACCAATATCTCCATGTGAATTAATTAGCAAGGGCCTGAGAGTCCTGTTTGCAGTCTTCCATGAAAGTAATACTGATTGGCACTGACATAGTATTAAATTGCTTCCCCTTCTAATATGGCCCTTTTGACAAAGGATTAGCCCTGCCACCTGTCCCCTTGGCTGATGACTACTTTTCTCAAATATTCCTCTTCTGAGCTGAAACTTAATAAATGCAAGAACATTTTACCAGTGTAATTGTTTATTGATGCTGAGAGCATTAAGGTGGTCCTCACTGTTGCTGGTGTCTGATTCTGAGACTATTAGTCTCTTCAGTAGAACTGAGGTTAGGAAATGCTTTCAGTTACATGTTAACATTCCTGCCAGCCTAGTTTGAATGCACCTCCTACACCAAAACTGCTCACTGTTTTATCTGTAGGGCAAAAGGCAAAACCTTCAATACTGAAGCTGCTTTGAGCAGACACCTACAGTCTCCTGGTCTGTGGATAAGCCTGACTGCTCTGAGTAGTTTCACTAGCGAGTACTTGTGGTCCTGAATCTGGTGTTCTACAAACATTCTGTGATATTGATTTACAGCCTACTACTCCAGCAAATGCTGCTGCAATATACTTCCAGAAAATGAAAAAGGCCAAAACCACAGACAAGGCAGGTTCATTATCCATCCCAACACCCTTTCCCCAAACTCCTCTCAGCTGAAATCTGTAGGTGACTTTCAGCAAATATTTTTGGAAGTATTCCTTTACCTCTAATCAGATGGCAAAAGTATTTGTTTTATTTAATCATGGTTGTGAAACTGAGCCTTTTTTTTCTTCTTTTTTTTTTTCTCATAAGGACCTTCTTGATTTGCCTCCTCTCTTCATGCCCACATGAAATTTGGCTTGTGATTAAAAGACCAAATGGGCCCCGCTGAAAACTTTGAAAGCATGCTGGAGGAGCTGCTGATTAACCACTACTCAGTGTATATCCAGAAATCATGCTAATTTCAGTACATGCTGTTACCTACTGTGTTTAGAGAACCATGAGTAATCTCAGTAGCGAGAAGTCACTATGGTTGCATAACTGACAATATGGAGCTCAGGAGGAAGACCATTTGTCTTTGAGAGGACTGATTTCTGAGACCTGCTTTTGCAGAAGTAAAGGTAACAGTTCTGAATGAAGTCTAGGAGGAGAACAAGGTTGGAGAGAACTGTTAACATGAAAAGTCTACCTCCTGAGAGCTCTCTGCAGGAGGCATCTGGTTTGGGGTCCCAGCTGAGCTGCTGCTTAATGGCCCATCTGGGTGCCAAAAAGCTGTTTCATGACATTCTTGGCTTAAGCACTGCAAAAGCAGTGGAACATTTTTGCTAAACAGAGCCTTTAGTCTTTAAATCATTGCTTTCTGGATGAAAACCCAAGAAAATTGAGAGCAATGTCAAAATGCTAAAACTTTAGTGTTCAGTCAGACACAGTTTGTCCTGAACCTCAGTGGCTGGCTCCAAAGTTTGCTGCTGTATATGTTAGCAAATAGTTGCCCTTTTGTATGAATAGTAATCTGCCGTGTCCTCTGAGCACCATGGATGAGCTCGTGTTCCATCAAGCGCACCTCCAAAAACTACTTTAAGCTCAGCTAATGAATCTTGTGTTACTTCTAACATTAATAGTTGGGAGATTTAAAAACATTCACTAAATGGAACTTGCCCAATCTGCAGCTGGAAAAACCAGGACATATTATTCTTCTGGAAAAGTAATAAAAACTTGGACACTTTTCAGCTATATTTCTGTGCAGCATGGATCAACTGTTCCGTGCTCAGTTAAGAATTCTAGAAATGCTCATTAAGTCATTCCTGATAAGAGGAGAATAAACTACTTATTTCACTAAACAACTGTATTGCTTACAGGCCAGTTCAATGTCTTGTGATTTATTGAATGTATGTGTCCAAGACACTTTGAAATAGTAAATTTTTTCCCCCATTTTCCCTTATTTTTTTCTCATTCCTTCTGAAGTCTCTGACTAAAGGATTCAGTGCAACTAATGATGAGGACAGAGGAGAAGGCATGCAGTGTGTTTTAGTCCTGTGGGAGAGAACAAGAAATGTACATACAGCATTAGATCATTTCATAAATTAACCAGACAGATAGAAATTGCTTCCCCAGGATGACCCATAGCAGAAAGACACTGAACTAAGGTTTTCAGGCAAGATCTCTTCTTACCAACATTTTGTCTATTGTTTTATCTTCTATATTTTTTTCACACTGAAGTTGTACTCATAGAAGAGAAACTGCACAACACTATTTAAACAATTTTGTACTGATCTGTGGGTTAAAAAGTTGTAATTAGTCAGATAAAATGTGTTATCAATTTAGCTTTATTCCCCAGCTGTGCTCTCCTGTCATTTTTAATTATTATTTTCAGGGTCTTGATCATGATGTCATCCCCCTAAATTTCCCAAAAGCTCCCCAGTGTTCATTCCAAATGATTAATGAAGGTATGAAAGCTATGAGTGCTTCCAAATCAAATATGTGTATAAAGGTAGGTAGTGCACAGGAAAAGATGATTAAAATAAAGAATTGTGTGTTTCCTTGAAATTCACCAGCCAGTTGATATGCAGCAGTTCAGATCTCAGTGGAACTTTTGTGCAAGCCACTGAATACCTTTTCTATGGTGGAAAAATCACTAGACAAACTTGACTGTTAGACCTACTTGAATTTTATTTTATGGCTGTGGGTTTCACATACTTGTGACATTAGAAGGACAAAAATGGTCTCTGTGCTAAAGTGATAGGTCTGGCAAACCCATACATCAATTGTCTTGAAAAGTGTGGGTCTTGAAACTTATTTCATTTAGAATGTTATTTTTTAATGAAGAAAATTTAATAAATTGATATTCTGAATTTTTGGCTTGCATTAGGATTCCAAAAGGTAAGCTGTTGCAATGCTACGTATTAATAAGCACTCAGGAGTCAGATTTGTCAGGAGAGAAAGTGCAGTGCTTTTTATTAACTGAATAAGCATTGTGTTTAGCTGGGCTCTGCCAAGGCCTCTGGAAATGTCTAACTCATGTGGAAGCAGGCTCAGACGCTTAACTACTAAGTAGTGTAGTGTTTTCCATTCTAACACAGCATCCTCTTAAAGGAGTCATTCCCCTCTAAATTTTGTGTCTATCCCCTCAGTGTATGAACTTCTAATGAAGCAAAATTGTTTCAGTCACAATAAGAACAAAAACTCTGAAAAAATGTATTCCCTTAGCAGGTTACTAAAGAAACATCAGATTGCTCTACAATTTCCATCAAACACAGCATACAATTATTCTATATGAAATGTATATTTTCACAATAAGAACTTATATGCCATTTTTTTTTCAAATATCACAGTGTTCATCAAGGTCAGCAAAGACAGAGTCCGGGAAAAGCCTTAAGGGGTAAAAGCATCATATTTTTAGAACCAGAGAGAATAAATCCAAAACTATCATTCAAAAGGGCCTGTTCAGCTGCTATCTAGCAGTAAAGCACATTTGGTTCTGTATGTATCTTGGGAGGGATTTATCAGAACACACCAATGCCTACATTGTGGATAACTACATCCAAGACAGACTGTCTTCAGTTGTGGGAAGAAATGAAGTTTTTTCAGAGCATGATCCATTTCCTAAAGTAGGTGCTAAAAGAGGTAAATGATACAATGAAAAAAACTCTGATGAAATCAGGCAGATGCAATGGGTAACTTATTATCTGAAGTATTAAATGCCTAAGAATGTCTATTTTTCTGCAATAGCCCTTAAGGGTCTCAAGGCATTAAATATTTTGGTAAAAATATCAGTTGCCCCTAGAATTTTGTGCAGGTCTAAATTGGCCTACTTTGACCAGCTGAGTAATAGTGTCCCCAGTCAGTCCAAATGACATCCTGAAAACAATTTTTGTTCTACTAAAATCTCTTAAGGAGCTTTAAATTTTAGGTATTTCCAGAATCTTGGGCAGAAAAATTATCTAGTCACTCATGAAAATGTCAGTGGTCACTTTCTCTTGAGATGATCATGATGACAGTATATGCTATTTGTATTTGAACGCTATGGTGATACTGCTTGCCCAGAAAGGGGAACACATGACTTTTATGCTTTCCTCAGTTAGAGGTTCAAACCCACACGTTTTCCCTTCTAAGTGAAGTGAACCTAGCCTAACCACTAAGCCATGGCAGTGGCATATAGTTTTCTTAGTGACATTGAGTGTTTTTATCAAAACTAAGGAATTAGAGTTGGTGCTCCAGAGATTTGAAAGCAGAAAGAACATGCCTGTTCAGCCTATTGCTCAGGTTACTTAGATGGCAGGGTAAACCTAGTTTCCAGTCTCTGTTCGAAGAATTGTTTATGATTTTTATGGTATACATCAAAATGCACAAATAGGCATTGTGGCAGACCTCCCCTTCTGCGTTAATTTCCTAACCACGAGCTGTTTCCTGTGGGAGTACTCTTGATTGTTTCTTAAATACCACTGAGAGAGTCAATGGTAAAACAGAGGCCCAAGCTCTTCTTTTTTAAATGCAGCAACCACCTGGTTATTTAGGTTGAAAGACATATTTGCTGTGCATTGTTTAGGAATAATGTTTGCTGAGTTAGCTTTGACTAGTGGCCAAACAACACCCACCCAGCAGATCACGTACTCCCACCTCAGTGGGATGAGGGAGAAAACACGATGAAAAAGTTCATGGGTCAGAACATGGAGCTCCAGCACTTGGACCCCCTCCTCCCTCTCCTCTTGCTCACCCTTCGGGGCTTGCAGTGTTGATTCTCACTCTTTTCCCTCATCCCTGCCTGCTGTGCAGCGTTTTTGCCCTTTCTGACACAGCCCTTCCCTGAGGTGCCTGCCCAGGCTGCAGGGATCAGCCATCAGCCATCAGCTCCATGCTGGAGCCCAGTGGAACTCTCTGTGTTTGGCATGAGACAGCCCTCTATGGAACCCACTGGAACCCTCTGGAACCATCTGTGTTTAGAATGAGGCAGCCCTGGCTGCTCCTCACAGAGGCTGCCTCTGCAACTCCCCTGCCAGTGTCTGGGCACCCGCACCAGATACCTCACGGAAGAACCTTTTATATTTTAGAATTTTACCTATCCAGATGTGGCAGGATCATCTTCTACAAGTGGTTCTGTACAGTTTACAGATACTTGTCCAAATAACGTGTCTGACATTTTGTTTAAGATTTCCATGAAAAAGACAGTGGGGCTTCTGAAATGCACATGAAATTTAAAAGATACAGCAAGAGAAGAATGTTTGGAGTTCCCTTCATGTAATTATGGCCTTCACTGCCTTCACTGGAGCTTCTCTCTGACCAGACCCAGAATTCTATCCTGCAGAAATGCATTGTTGGCTTATTTGATACAGCAGTCAGTGAGCGTTAATCACAGCCTGCTGGACCAAATGGGGCTGTGCTCTTGTTGCCCTGTTCAGTATCTTCTCTATTTCCTAGCAAAGAAATAAGTGATAAGTAATTGGATGACAAAAGGATTCATCTCAGCTTTTTAAGGAGCAAATGTTAGGGTGGCAGACCCATCAAACCACCTCTTCTTCTTCTACCACACGTGACTTGTATCAGTTGCAGTGCCAACAAATGTCACAAACCAAGAATGCCATCAAGCTCCCAGCCAGGCAACAATCTTACAGGAGATTTAAATTATTTTTGAAAAAAGATGGAGAATATGATCCTTAGAAATGAGGTCAAGGAGTTGAGTTGGCAAGAATTTGATTTTATTTGGGGTTCTTTGTTTGGGTTTTTATTTATTTATTTTATTTTAGTTTGATCCTAAGCTCCTAGCACAGTGTTTGCAGGAGAGAAAGATTACCTAAGTGAAGACTGGAAGGTGATTTCCACTTCCCCTCTTTCCCTCACTCATGTGTGACTCTGGCCAAACCAGCATGTTATGAAATCCAAACATTCACCTGTGGGTATAAACCAGACTCTGTGTGGGTGTGGGTGTGGGTGTGGGTGTGGGTGTGTGTGGCACCACTCATCCATCTGTGTTACAGTCCACAAAGCCCAGGTGCATGGGTAGGTGTTAGATCAAATGTGTTAGATCATTAGAAACTACAGTCTGTGCTAACAAATAAGAAGCTTCCTGTTGCCTTGTCCCATCTGTGTAAGCAAAGGGAAGCCATGCACAAGTCGATTGAGGACTGGTTCAACCCATTCTTCCTAAGCAGTGTATGTAGCACAGCGGAGAGACAGTGCAGTCTCTCATGAACACTCTGGTGTCTGCATGCCTGCCTTCCTAACATAACTGATTCAATCATACATCAAAATCTGTACCAACTGTGTAAGATAAGAAGGTAAAAGCTGCAGAAAATTTTTATTCAAAGATCAAGGAAAACTCAGGGGAAATAAAAAAAGAAGTTTTAAGCGTGGTAGAAATGCATCCTCACCATGTGATTGTCCCAGCGTGTGTGAGTTTTTGCAGACACACAGAAGCGCAGAGTTAGAAAACTAGATAAATTATTTTGTAAAAAGCAAATCAATAAACCCAAGCACGTGCCAAAGCAAAAGATATGGAATTAGTCATTGAAATGGGCTTCAGTGGGCTGTTTGTTCATCCCCCTCTATGTTTTGTGTTGCTGAGATGGAATAACCTAGTAACAAATTTTCTAGCAGGAAATCATGGAAGCAGAAAACTGTAGAACTGTAGAACTATTGCAAAAAGCAAATGTTGGCTTTGTAACTGGGATTCTATGTTTCTAAGCTATGAAAATTTGACAGAACAATCAAAACTAATCAGAGCTTAAATACTGAGTAGTACAGTGTGACAAAGCAAAGATACTAACTAGGGTCTGTTGAGATCTGGACCAGGCTTTAAGAGGAAAGAGATGAGTTACAGGAAAAAAAGCCATACTCTTCTCTTCTGCCTTAGATGGGAATTTGAGGGAACTGTACCCCAGACATCTCAACTGATGTTTTTTTCCTGATAATTGGTGGGAAATACCTTTGTTGCAAGGATAAGACTAGGACCTTTACTCCACTTCTTACTTCACAGTAGCTATACAAGCACTCACCTGCAATGCCGGCCCATAGTGGGTGAATACTTTCTAACAGAGAATCTGTTGGAGCAAAACAGAACATAAAAAGAAGGTAAATGTGCGGAGTAAATTGTTCATTGTGAATTATTCACACAGTTTTACTAACAGTCATCTGGAAATGCCAAACAAATGAAGGCAAATGACTGCAGTGAGTAATAAATATGAATCAATCCAAGAGACATGTAGGTTACTTGTTGGTTGTGGAGAGGGACGGAATTGATTGAGTGATGCAGTGAAAAAAGCTGAAAAGTAGAATAAAATAAATAAAGAAGGGGTGGCACATTTGTCTATATGTCCCTTTCCTGTTCTAAAATAACTTATGGCTGCACTGGTGGTAGTTCATTCAGTCAAGTTTTGCTGATTGTTACTATTTTACACACACGGTGTGAAACTGAAAGAATGGCCTCCATTACTCTGCTTTTCCTTGAGATTGACTGTTTTAATTTAGAAGTCAATAAACACCATGCATGCTCACAGCATCCCAACCCAGAGCTATTGGAAATTGGCACACTTGAACTTCCTCCCACTGGGAAACCAATGCTTGGCTTTCAAAATTCATATTTTTATGTCCTCGCTATTTCTATTTTATTAAAACAAAATATGTGATTCTGCCCCCTCTCCCACCTCCCCCCACCCCTCACCTCCCACTCCAATTGCTTGAAAGTTTCTTTTGTTAAGGAAAAGCTAATGTTAAAAGAAAGGTTGATTCCATTACGAAGGCAAGTGCAGCTTTATGATAGGAGCCGAAAATGTGTTAATTAAAATGTTGCTTTTACTTTATCTTGAATGTCACATTAACCTTATCTCCAGCTCATGCAGGCTCTAGATGGTTTCGTTTGGGCATCTGGCCATCTTTTGTTTTTCTTTTTACTATTTCCACTTAAATATTTATGGCCTGAGCCCAAGCCCATGAAACTCCATGGTAACACTCCTGTGGAGTCTCAGAGACTTTCCAGTCTTGGATCAGAGCTTTGCTGTGGAGGAAAAAAAAAAAATAAAGACAAAAATGAGCTTGGGGATTTGTATGATTTTTGTCTTCCAGAGATCTACATACAAGACTGTAAATAGGAGTCTCTTAGCTGCCAGTTTGATAAATGCATGTCACTGAGGTTACATGGCATTCTACCCTCTCAGTCATCTTTAACAGCAATAAAGTGCCTGCAGGCCACACGATGCCCTCTGACACCTGTGTAAGCTCTGGAATCTAATGGACTGAAGTGTAGTAAACACTTCCTTCTAATTCTTTGCAAGAAAAATATAACCCATCTTACTGATTCTGCAGGGCTGAGAGGAACTGGGAGCTATAAGAACATCTTGGTTACTACAGCCCGCAAATGCAACACAAGAAGCTTATAAATGAGTGCGTTTTGAGTTGTTTTCACAGTTCAATGACATTTTCCTGTTAATTAACATTACTAACACTTTAAGCATATGAATACATTTTGTACTCAGAGAGACGTGCATTTTACTTAGTTAGCTTTACTTCTCTGATTGTTGTGTGCCAATGAAACACACTATACTGCTGATAAAAGACTGGAATGTATTTCCTTTCCTTAGTCAGCAATCATGACAAAAATCACAAAGTTAATTTTCCATAATAAGAAATCCTGCTCTATGTCTCCAGTTGTAAATCAAACAAGAAACCAATGCAGACATTAAATTCTTAAATATGTCAAATTAACCATATCTGTGCTAACCTGTGTCCGTGTCTAGTGGAGGGAGGAAGAGTTCAGCAGCAGGCTCAGTAGAAAGATTTTTTCATGGTCTTGCATCATCTTCAGGTACCTCAAAGTCACAAGAACCATGATAGGTTGTAGGGCATTTTGGGAAGTTTCAGGCCACAACAGCTATGCTAGAGGTCATGTTGGGAAGAACAGCAGAAGAAATATGGAAAGATTTGTCCATGCCCAATTTAAATCAGATACAGTCTTTGGAGCAGGAACTATATTTCTGTCTGGTGTTTTACAATAATTCAGTGTTCTTGCAGTTACAGCTGGAACTCTTTGATTAATACCAGCATGCAAGTGATCAGCATAAAAA
The DNA here is from genome assembly GCA_013396755.1 of Sclerurus mexicanus. NCBI lineage: Eukaryota > Metazoa > Chordata > Aves > Passeriformes > Furnariidae > Sclerurus > Sclerurus mexicanus. The sequence goes on along the minus strand of VWZF01003565.1, from coordinate 459,207 downwards.
TAATACAAATATTGGAAACACAGTATGTAAGTGATGTTTAATCAGGTGCAATGACAGCAGACGGAAGGAATTTCATACAGTTACTCAGTAGATGCAAGCATGCACCCTGGTGAAAGAAATTTTTGATTGCAGGTAATTTTGCTTATAAACCCCTAAAGTAGATGACTTAATTGATTAATATTTTGTTGGCTGTTCTTAAGAAGAACTGTGCTGGAGAAGTCTGAATGACCACAAACAGAGGAAGGAGGATCTGGGATGGTTCTGCTCAAACCATCCAACAATAATAAAAGGCAAGGAGGGATCAGAAGAATCAATAAATTACTTCCCTTCTCTTCAGTCTGGCCTCATCCGTTTGTGGCTGCTACCTTCTAGGCTGCTCTCTGGGCAACAGTAATTGGAGCCAGGGGGTTGTTTGGTTCAATGCCGAAAACAGGTTTTAGCAGCTATAAATACCGATTAGTAGCTGACCCGTTAAAAATCTAAAGGGCATGTTAGATTCTTTTGTTTCTGTAAAATAAATGTTTTCTTAAAAGAAATCCTTCATGTGTATATATAGATATTTGTATGTTGAGTTTTTCATACGGTTGTCCGTTTTGGTGAATGTAATTAGTTTTAATGAATGAAGTGTTTTCAGCATAGCCAGCTAACTAGTCAGATATTTGTCCCATTTGAGCCTGGAAACTATATTCATATTCCAAGAGGAACTTGCCAGGAAAAAAAAGGCTAAACATACAGCACCGAGCCACAGACACTGTGTGCAAGGTGCCTTACGTACCTCCTCTGGGGGAAGATGAAAAAAACTAATGATACCTAAGGGATATGAAGTCACATTATTTAATGAGTATTGGAAGGCACTCAAGGACTATAGTAATTACCATGGTAGAAGTACCAATTCAATTAGTGTGGGACAGGGTCAAAACTGGCACTCTCAGCAGAGACAAAGGGCGCCACAGACAATGAGAAGACATTTGCATGATTTTAGCTATGAATGCAAGACTTGGCCCCATCGAAAAAGATAAAAAAGAAAAATAAAAGGGCCAAACCCAGTTTTAGAGTGCTCTCTAAACCAATGGCTAGGGACGAATAAACACGTCCTACTGCTGAAAGCCTGAGCAGGGTAATGTATTGGGATACACACAGACTTCAGACAGAGGTCCCCAGGCAGCTGCGTTGTGATCACATGGACATGCTCCATCTGCAAAGCAGGCAGATGAAATCAGTGACTCTGGTTGTTGCTCATGGTAGCTCAGCACATTCCCTGCTGACCTGGCTGGAAGACTGTTTTTATGAAACACAACTGATTAAAGAAACAAATGATGTAAAATGAAATGTCATCATGGATACAGGGTTTAGGCTATATAAACAACTGTGGACTGAAATCATTAGACTCACTCGGCTCTGGAATGGTTCAATATTTTTAGAGGATTAAAATGCCTTTTCTACCCTTTGGTCTCCTGTACTTATTTGTATGTCAACATAAGTATTTGTCAGTGTTTTCCATGCTTTCCTAAGTCAGGAAATCTGTAAATTCATCATATAAAGGGACTGAGTCTTAATTCCCAGGCCTGCTAGTCCTGGATCAAAGGTTTTGATATATTATTCCTAACTACTTTTATTTGGAAAAATGTTGCCAATACCTCTAGCAGACAGCATGGAGCTGATCCAGAATCCAGTGAAGTTATTTAAAATACTCTGATCAAGTTCCACAAGTTTTGCTTCAGGTCCTGTGGCTCGAATCCAACACAGCACTTGAGATCATATGTAATTGCTCAGGAGCTTAAGTTTACATCTAAGTATCAATGCTTTACCAGATTGACACATTCATATCAGCTGGTACATGCAGGCTGGCTCTGCATAACTGCTCAGGGGGCATTCACTGGATAATATACTCATTTGCAAAGTCTGAAATAGGATTTTTCATGTGTTGGGTTAGTGAGTAATGCTCTACCTTATAAATCCCAGCAAGTCTTTCCTACAATAAGCCATGTGACATTGTCCTAACAACACAAGGTATGCTTGTAAGGAATGCTTCCCGTTGAGGGCTGGGGCACAAGAAAAAGCCAGGAAAATAAACAGAAAGTAATATAGGAAGGCAAAAAAATGTGTTTGCAGTTAAGCTGTTAAAAAGTAATGAAACTTTAAGAAGTGAGCATAGTTTTTATGAACTCTTTGTGGACGATGATGATGTTTTGTCAATTAGCAATCCTGGCTGAGTTTCTTCCCTCTTGTTTTCCCCATTATGCTTAAATCTTGGCTGAGAATAAACTGTATTTAAAGACAAAGGGCCTCTTTGGTACTTTCAATAAAAATGACAATAGCTGCCTCATTCACTGTAAAGATCCATTGCTGCCTTCTGTAGGATGTGAGGAAACGAGATTACAAACTCCTGTTAAGCATGGCTGATCATCAAATAGTAATCAGAGGTAATTACAGTCTACTGGTTCAATGGCTGACAGCCACTACTAAATCTAGTACTTCATTATATTTTTCTGTAAGAGATTGCAGTTGTACATACTTAGGAAGTCCCTCTACGGTGTAATGCCTGGATTGGGCCCTTGGGATGAACTCCAAACTGCTGGACTGTGATTTGTTAGCCACTGCAGGAGAGAATTTTAAAACACAAATTACTGGGAAACATTAGACATCTGTTTCTCTTTAAATATACCTGAAGGTGTCATTTCTGTTCCCCGACCAGATAAGTTTAACATAGAGAGCATGGTGAGACTGCAGCCATGGTGGATGCTGTGGCCGACATCAGCAGGTGCTAATCTCCAGGACACAGTTACAGCTGTGAATCTTACCATGGACAGGTATCACTAGCCATTTGCTAGATGCTGATAAACAGAACTATCCTATTCTACAGGGGACTGTAAAATATTTTGAGAATTTCAGGTTGGGGTGTTCTAGAAATGCAAATTAATACAAATGGGAAGAAAATAATATATTGTTATTCCTGTGGTTTCCCTAGTTCTCAGTGTAGTCGGGTAAGGGACCAAACTCAATCTTCAGGAAACTTCATTGGCTTTAATGAGGTTACTCAAGAGGTGCATTTGATCTTCTGCTGACAATTTTTAGCCTTGAGAAAACTATTTATGCTTTGAGACAGAAGGCTTAAAAAGTAATAGCAACATTTAATAGCATAATTACTTCACATTATTTTGCATTCTCTGACTTCGCTTAAATGAAACACATTGCATGCTGAAATAATCTCGTAGGGAGGATTATTCAAACAAGATAAAGTCCCTGCTGAATGTAATGTCAGTTCTTTTTATGCATGCTGAGCAACCTGCTGTGCTTTGGCAGCTTTAAGACTGAGCCATATCATGCTCATATTGCAAGCATGCAAATGTCTGAGCTAGCAGTTTGAAATGTGGCCGAGCAGTTATTACTTCAGGAATGTTAATTATTACTTTTATGTGGATAAACTCTCTGAAGCTGCATCCATTTAAAATTCAACCACAGACACTATGCACAAGTTTGATTTGGTCTCAGTGTTATAATTTTTCTTTGTTTATGTATTGGTAATGGTACCATGCTGGTGTCAACAGACTGAGACCTTATGAAGTGAATGTCGAAATAAATATTATTGTTAAAGAAAAGATGAATCATTTGCAGTCAAGCAAAACCAAAGATTTGTCTAGCTACAGAGAACCCTGACTTGAGGCACTGGAGTACACAGAAATAACATCAAAATATTAAATAAAAATGAATTAGCATTAACGCGAGTGTGCACAACAGCATTTCTTGAAGAAGAGTTACAGCTTTAGGTCCCCTAGGCTTTATCTGGACAGGTGGCCAGTGCTTGCAGCTTGTATGGAGTCCCAAAGATTTCCATAACAGAAAGGATTAGCTCTAATGAATCACTATGTCCCAAGTTTTCAAGCATGTTTTATCTGGTTGCCCTAATGATTCAAGAGCGGCAAATGAAAGGGGAAAAACAACAACAACAACAAAAAAAAAGCCGTTTTTTTTAAATTTGGATTCAAACCTGGTTTCTCATTTTTGTACATTGTCTACAGTGACTGGATGTGCCTTCAGTGTGAGTTGTTAGTGCTTGTGGTTTCACCAGCTCTGGTATAGTTTTGGAAGGCAGTAACGATGATCCTATTGTAAGTAAGCAAACTGTATGGAAAGGGAGAAAAGGGAGCACAGGAGAAAGAAGAAAGTCAGTTTGACATACTCTGGTGGAAGTCCATGGAAGAGTTTCTTCAAACCTTTTATTATAGTTTTAGATTTCCATGCAAATCTCCAGGTCAGCTGCATGTATATGATCAACAAGAACTGCTTCTGACTTTGCACTGCCATTTAGCTGGAAATGAAACCAGGACACAGAAGCTGGAAAGAAAGAAGCACAAACCACTGCTAGTGCAACTGCATTACAAAGGACTGTCCTCAACATGGACAAGAAGGAGCTGAGAATGTCACACACAAAATATTTTGATGTCTATTTAAGTGGAACCGGAGCTAAAGGTGATAGTAATATTCAAAAATAATTGCCAATTAACTGATTAACCTTTAAAGCTTGTAGTAATCTATAACAGAAAGTCAAGCCTAAGCTTTTTAACAGACATTTCAACAGCAAACTCCTTTCATGAACAGGGAAGCAAAAATGCCTACGGTGAAATGATAATTCTTTGATGCTGTTTGAGGCACAAGATTCCTTGAAAGATGCAGTAACACTACACTCCTGCGACCAATTTCACTCCTAATTCAATTTGCACTTTCTGTACTAGACCCCAGTGAAGGGAAGCATCTCTTCTCAGGAAAGCCCTTATACATGTTTGAAGTTCTGTGAAAATTTAAAACACATGTCATTGTTGTCCAGAATAGATATGGTTTAATAGCCTGAGCTCCAGCCTCTTTTTCCACATGGGCCATGTTCAGAGCGCTTAAAGCAACTATGTTATACCTATGAGTATTTTTGCAAATGCTGATTGAGAGATCATGACCCTGTTGGAACACAGAAGGCAGAGAGCACAGGTAGGTCATTAAAAATACATGTAGAGTAAGACCTTACTTAATGTGCTACAATCAGGCCTTAAGCATGAATTTGTGATAGCCATGTACAGAAGAACGATAGAAGAGTTTGTATGTGCATATATGTGTTAAGATAGTATAAATACATTCATAAATACATTTATACAGTTGTGATATATAATAATATGGGGGTTTGTTTGTTTGTTTCAAAGTGATAAACAAATAAATATTGAGCCATTGCTACTTTTGTCATGGAATTAAATTGAAACAGTACTTTTTAAAGTTTTATCCTTAAAACATGAGCCAACTCCTGATGAGCTCTCTGAGTTCCTAATACTTTACTTTTTCTCAGAAATGCCGAAATACTCTGCTGAATCCTTTGTGGTTTGGCTTGTCCTTGTTTGGACTTCAATACTTTCCTAGGTTTCTTTATTATCCTCAGAATGTCAGATCCAATTTGGGCTTATTGAATTTAGGATCCAGCATGAATCTTAAATTAATTTCTCTTAAGGATGTCTGAGTCCCAGAGTTTAACTGGATCCATACCCAAATGAAAGTGGGCCATCTAAGATGGCCCTTTGCTGATGTTATTGCCTTCTATCTGCCAAATACATTTAGGTTATGGACAATACACCCATGAGTGAACTGGTACTGTGCTCTCCAGATATTTCTGCTTATTTGTATTAAATAGTCTTAGACAAAAAAGTAGCTATATGAAGGAGATATAGGGAAGAGAGGAAGAAAGGGAACAGTTTTATCCCCTCTCTTGTAGCAACCTAGTTTTATAGCAACCTGTTCAAACTCTTGCAGAACAAATGGGTTTTGCAAAAGAAGTATTTTGTTTGCCTTTTTGCATTATTATGATAAAATACAAATTCCAGAAACAGAAGAGAGCTGTTTCAGCAGAGTTAAAAAGAGCAGTGGGGGATTCTCAGACAGGCGTATGCACATTCTCAGGTCAGGAATGCTCTTTCAGAGCAGCAAGCTGTGAATGTGCAGCTGCAGGCTTCAACGTCCTGAATAATCTGCATTCAGAGACTGCAAAGTCATCAATATTTATGGACTGGTGGGATCATCCCTGGCATGCAGCTACATCTGCCAGCTCTCTGTTTACTCCACATCCTTTTCTCTGCAAGTTTCAGGTTCTTATTTCCTGAGACTAGTAGGTTTGCCCTTTGAAGCAGCGCTCCTTCAGTGAAACAGAGAAGATGCTTCCTGAGTCACACTGAGCAAGGATGTCAACCATACGCATCAAGAAATACCCAGTGCAGCAGATGTTGTATGAGAAATGGGAGCTGCTGCTTATTACAGTTTTCTCAGACTCGGCCCTGCCCTGGTGAATGCAACATTCTTGCCTTGACTTATTTGCTTCCAATTGCTTTAAAAGCAAAAGGCTCCCATGCCCTTTTTCAGCAGGAACTGCCATTTTGTTTTCAGACAGAGCCTTATACGAGGAGAAATATCCATACAGATGTATTTTCTCTCAAAGGTGAAGTCTGTGCACCAAGAGCAGCACTTGAATCACGTCCACTGGCAATACAGCCCATCTCACATCGAGCCCATGAAATAATTCTTAATTTTCCAAACAAAGAAAAACGAAAAGAATCATTTTTTCTGTAACAAAATAGCATGGCTTCAACAGAGAACACTTGTTTAAAAACCTTATCTATTCATCTCAGGAGGTTTAAAGAGCATTATTAATAATAATAATACAAAATTTTCTTCTAGTTTTATTTTAAAATAAAGGTCACCAATAACAACAGTGCATTATTGATCTTTGCACGATATAAAAATATAACACTTGTGTTCTTGCTTGCCCAAATTTGTGTATCAATGCTGCATAAATGCAATTTAAATCACAGGCTGTCCAAATAGAAGTGAAACAGTAGTGGAAAGCTTGTGTTACACCAGTCAGTTTAGATTCTGGACACATTTACTTCAGCTGATTTCTTTTCTCACATTTTCCCATGAATATTTAGGTGACAGAATTTTATTAGCATAGGTCCCATGTATCAGGAGTTCTAATCTTGCATATTGATTGCTCACAAAAAGTGCATTTTCAATTAATTTCTGTAACTATTAATGTGCAATGCTTTTTCACCTAAGATTGCTGGATCAAAAGTAAAAATTGCACTATTTTTCTAAATACAATTCCCTAACTACATATTCTGGGCTTCTGATTCTCTCTGTATGAGAACTGTCACTGTGTCTAATGCACAAAAAATAATTTCTTTAACAGATATTATTCCATGCAAATAATTAATGTGGCTTCTAAAAGTCATCAAAATTTCTTTGCAGAGGAATTATTAATGAAATTTCAGAACATGCATGGTCTGCATGGTACTATGGAGTAACTTGGTTTATTGTTCAGAAGACAGAAAACCTGGAGGAAAGCCAATTTTTTTGTCTATCCTGACAAATCTCTGAATTACAATTTATATGATCCAGTGAAGGTGGTTCAGCATGATGAAACTTTAAAATCTTTCTCTTCAGTTGAAGTATTTGTTTCACTTTACATCTGTTCAGGTCGTGCTTTCGCATGGTAGTCAGGAACTTTGCCTATTACATAAAAAAGTGCCAGTTATTTGAAATATTTTCCTTTCTTATGGCATATTTTAATGCAATGTGCAGGTGGCACATCAAACAGGCTCCAGTTTTGATAGAGTAATATGTCTTATGTGGGTTGATATTGTAGTCTGGGATACAGAGCTACCTGCTGGGCTTCAGAGCCTCTGCTGAGGGGCAGCTGATAGAAGATGACAGCTGCCTCCTCTTCTAAAGCCTACCTGGTATCTGAAGCATCACAGGAACAAGGACCCATCTGGGTGACACCTTCAAATGTATCAATATAATTTGCTGCCATTGACATGGGGCTGACAAGACCTTAAAGTCCCAAAAAGTATTTGACTAAAATTCGAGAATATTCTGGATCATTAATAATAATCCTGATGTACAGAAATTATTTGTGTTGTTAATCGCACAAACAGAATAGTAATTTATGACATAATCTTCCTAAGATCTCTATAAAATTATTGCAAAGGGTGGTTGCCAGAAGGAACTTTGTACCTCTACTCTTTTCAGTACAGGTGTGCAGAGTTCAGCTTTGGTGGTGGGCTGTTAATGTGCTATGTGTACCAGTTGGAGGAGGGTGGAGAAAATCAAAAATAAATTCACAGGAGCAGGGGAATGAGGTATACTAAAAGAGAGGACGAAGGAGGGAACACTGTTGTGTGAGAAGTGAGAGTTAGCAGAATGTGAGATGACTGGAACATGTGCATGAGAGTAGTGTTTGGGGGGTGGAAGAGGAACATAAAATGCTTGAGGAGCAGACAGGGAGTAGGAGACACCTGGGTGAACAGATTGCCACTTAGGTTAGGCTAAGATCATACAAACACTGTATGGGCATTTCTGCTGTGGGTTAAAAGTGTGACTTGATGCAGTGCCCTGGCTTTGAGTGAATGCACACTGCCTGTATTTGTTGTCATTTTAGGTGGCTCTTTCGGTATTCCCAGCAGCCTTAGCTTTCTTTAGACTTTCTCCTGTTAAAGAACTGTTTCTAAAACAATGGTCCATACTGGGAAGCAGATGTAGAATTTTGTTTGCCCACCCCTGGCTGTTATTATCAATCTACCCTGAATATAAATTTGTAATCTGCTATTTGTTGTCTTGCCCCAGATTCACCAGCTGTGAAATGAGGTGGGTGGGTACATATTGCCCTGACCAGCTCTCCTGTGAAACCAAGGGGAATGAGGGTGCTAGCACCCCACTTTTCTGCCTCTACCCTAGCAACAAATACACCAGAGAGTATTCATCAGCATCTTGGCAGGCCTACCATGCGTATGGGAGGATGGGGTTTGGAAGCACAGCACAGTGTGCATGAGTGGGTACCTTTAGGAAGCAGCCTGGTAGCTAGGGCTTCTTTTGGTGAGTCTGGATAACACAGGGTCACATCCTTTTCAACAGAAAATGGAATGGGATTTTCCTCAGCCTGGGAATGTGCCCTTACCTCCTCTCAAACTTCAGGAATCTGACTTCAGTTCTTGGCAAGATTTGAATTTATCAAAACTGCAGTTTAAAAAATAACAAAGAAAAATAAATACCAAAAGTATAACTGGGCACTATTTGTAAAACTGGAACAGGACTGAATGACTGCACAGATGAGGAATTCTTATTTTAACTGAACCATCCTTTATTAGCTGGTTGGTTGTGGTACAAACAGTGTAGTTTTATGTCAAATTTATTTTCTTCTTTTGCAATCCTCTCAATATGCCAAGTTGTAGTAATTACTGTTTTAAATTTTCTTTTCCTCTTAAAGTCATGATTTAGAAGCAGCATAAGCATTCAAACAGAAATCACCTCTATGAGTACTCTTAGTATATCCATGACAGGAATTTTTTTTCAGTATCTTTCCTCCTTATTCTGTGTTGTGATTTGATGTCACAGTCAAGGGTTTCTCCACTAAATTTTAAATGCATTACAGAGTTTCTGGTTATGAAACTCAAGCCTGGAGCCATCAGCTTCTTATGCTTTCTTAAGTCTTCAGCCCTTGGTTTTCATCAGTCTTTCCTGCTTCTTTTTCATCCCCTTTCTACTCAAATCATGCAGCTCACACTTATTTTCATCAGCCCACTCTGTACTTGAAGGGTTTTCATCAGTTTTGCTTCTTGGGTTTGTTCCAGTAACCTTGTCTCTTTGTTTTTGTGGTGTCAACTGTCATGCTTTGATCTGCAGCTTTTTTTTTTTGTAAGTAAAGTGTGTGCTTTGAAAAGGTTATAACTAGAAGGGGAAAGATACATGGAGAACCATTTATCACAAGTGCTCCTCAAGTATAATTTTCACCTGGAAGAAAGAAAGGAGGAAGAATTTTTTCTAGCACTATCATTTTCTTTTTAATGCTCATCTCATTCCAGATATGACAGAATAAGACTGCCTTTCCACATATAAATACTTAACTGAGATGCAGAGATTGATTATATGGCTTTAAATTTAAACCAATTTACAATCAAGGAGACAAAATCCTTATATGTCCAAGAATTTTCTGTTGTTTTTTGCTAATTCTTGCACTTTTGTATAGATTTGATACAATAAATGAAAATATTTAAATGGTATTTATGACTATTGTATGGTAAAAAAGGCAGGCATGCCTAGTAATTTTCAGGAAAAGCATTAAGCAGTTAATGGCAATGCTCCTTCAATGGCTGGGGAGAGCTAATTGGACAGCTTCCAAGAGAGTCCCTGGAAAAATGCAGATCATATCAAGCAAACATTAGCTGTGAGAGTATCCAAGGTTAGAGGGAGACTCATGCTTCATTTATCAGCCAGGATTAAAGGCAGTGGAGAATGTTCATTGCAACTGTGCAAACATAAAACATATTAAAGGGCCAAGACATAGAAAATGTCAACCACTGCTGTTCTGAGCCTATCCATCACAGTGAGCCGGGAGTCATCACTGCATCCTGCAGTGAGTCATGAGTGAAGCAAATGTTACATAAGCTTTTTTTACCCACAGGGATTTCAATTAACTTTCAAAATAGAGATGCATTGTGTTAAATGTCATGCTGATAGTGAAGACGTCTGCAATGTTGTCATGCCCGTAGACATTTTCATATTATTTAATCAGCCTTGTCTGGAAGTAGTAAGGCAATGGGACCCTTAGATTCAAGCAGTTTTGCCAAAACCATAGCCAGAAGCCCCCATATGGTGGGCGACTGACCACAGTTAGCCTGATAGTCACTGATCGTAATGCAGTTCTGTGTGGTGTGGAGAATGAACTCACACAGCTTTGTGGCAATGATGGTAGCTTTATTCCCTTCTGCAATCAATGTGTCTCAGCCACAAGGATGGACTTACTGGAGTTTTATGTTATTGGCAGTTTGAAATCTCCCTCTATCACATTCCCTAAGAGGTTAATATCAATGCATACCAAGGGTTATGTGGGTTGGAAGGTGTTAGTCATTCCTCTGTTATGTTCCCTTAAGCTATCAGGGGGAATAACTTCAGGAGTTAATGACTGAAGAAGAAATTTCTCAGCTAAAATCACATAGGGGGCATGAGGGCCTTAATGTAAGTAAACACTGAAGAAGTTTGGAATGAGTTAACTGATAAGAATGTTCACCTGTAGTGGAGGAGCTTAGACCTTGACAAGACCATCACTTGAGAGACAGGAGAAACTTCACTGACTGGTGGACACATTATTTTCTTACATGAAGCAACAAAAATGGGTTACGTGTCTTGATATAATAGAAAGTTCAAGCTCTGCTTTGCTGAACACAGTCCCCTTACACAGTTTTTGGGGTAGTGTTGCTTGTACTCTATCAAATCTTAAAGGAAGTCTCTTAGAGGAGCTCTCAGAAAAAATTAGTGATGTAGCAGTACATTTTCCTTCCCAGGGCAGAAAATAAGAGCTTTCCTCTGTAAGTTCTAAATATGTGGTGGGATTGATTCCCTCTGCATACCAACTTGAATGCACTGAAGCAAAGAAGAGGTAATTTTAACCCATGTCAGTCTCCATGTCAATCACCTTCACTGTCACTATTACTGTCCCTGAATTATGACCTTATGCACTTCCTATGTGCTTCTTATCTTTTTCTTGTTCATTTGTTGTCCTTCTCATTCCCTTGATTTGTCCCTCAGTCAGCTACCTCCTTCCTGCTTCTTTTCTGCCAGAATTTAGGGCATGGAGGGAATGTAGAGGCAAGATTCAGGTGCCAGTATCACAAACTAGCAGCTTTCTTGAATGTCACAGATATGTGAACCAGCAGCATTAGAAAATAAGAAAAAGAAGAAATAATGGGGATCTTTTAAACTAACAGCCAAGAAAAAAAAACAGGTTTAAGGTGATTATATTGGTTATATTTGTAATAGAACCCTGTGCAGTGCACAATCTGATTATCTGTAGAGGTATTTAAAGAAAGCTCCATGGGATGCAGATACCATAAATGAGAACTGCAGTTATAAGGAAGTTGTAAAATATCTCTGCACTGTTAACTACAAGATGTGGTTTTTTTGTTTTGCTGTTTGTTTTATCCCAGTCCTTCCAGTATTTACCCAGTGATTAATATAAATGGAAGAGTGATCTCATTCATTTTAACTTTGAAGATCAGAGACTGATTTGTTTACTCACAATGTTTCCTTATAATTTCCAGTTTTGAAATAGTGTCTGTCTCCAAACTTTTAAAATCAGTATTTGAGAGCTGATTTTGCAAACAAGTTGTCCTCATTTGTCTGGGTCTCAAAAAAAAAAAAAAGATAATTGAAATGTCACAAAACGTGGTTTTCTGGGTAAACAGTATAGACTGTTCAGATGTATAGCAATCCATTGTTGAGCATTTTCTCTGCCCTTTTGTGAGCTTGAGGATAGACAGAAACACACATTCCCTATTAGAAAATAAAACCTTTTTTATGTATTCCACATCCTTTTATAATGAAATGACTGCAAGGAGAATGTTGAAATTGAAAACGGAACCAGCAATGGCTTGCAGGCACATTCTAGCACTATGCAGCAATTGAGTGTGATTTGACAATGCCATTACACAGTGAAAATTCTTCTTAGGATTTGCAAGGCAGTAGAAATAAATGTTACTAGACTTTCTTATTAGTTGAGAAATAGTAGTGGAAAAACTGCTGGTTTTTTTTTTTTTTTATTTTAGGATGTCCTGAATAAGAGTATCATAATAGAAGGATTTTTTTTTAAGTTTTTTTGGGTTTCTTCCCTTATTTTAATTCCAGTTGAATTTCATTAAAAGTTCAAAATATTCAATCCTCCAGTACAGCAAGTTATACAGGAAGTGTTGTAGATTTGAATTCACTGTTCTAGCTCCCTGATGAAAAAGCCTACTGCAGGGAGGGTGGAAAGAAAATAATCTTTGGTTTCCTAAAGAATGCATTAAATTGGAACTGCTGAAGTCTGTACAGTTGCAACCAGGTCTGATTTCAAGGCTTAAAAATTGTGCCCTCCATACTGATTGGAACTCCACAAAGCACTCAAATAGAACAATGTACCAGAGAGCAAATTTAGAGAGGAAAGCGAACACCAAGGTGGCCCTTCCCTACAATATTTCAACATTTCCCCACCATTCCAACGGGACAGGACTGATCCCTATAGATGGGCTCTGTCTGCACAGATAACTCTGCAGATGCCAACACCTTTAAGATCATCGCATTTTTTTCTTCCAGATTCTTCTTTTTTTTATGAAGTCTCCCCACACCTGACCAAAGGTTGCATGAGCCAGGTCAGAAGTTTTTTTACCCGTACATGTACAATTTCTGGAGAATTGTATCCCAAGAGAAGGTGTGAATTGTTTAGTGTGTCCAGCATAAAAGGTCTAGAGGATGATGTTGTGAAATGTGATTACACTGTGTTGTGACAGCAGTCAGCAGTTCTGAGGGTAAGAGTCAGCGCAGTTGCCCCAAGGGTCATCCAGCATCCAGCTGACCTGTCCTCCCACAGCCCCACATTGCTCCAAGTGCCATTCAATGGGATGAATGCCATATGGATGTCAGTTTATGCCAGACTCTACATGAATACTACAGGGAAAAGAAGGAGAATCAGCGGATTATTCTTATCAGAACAAAGAGAGACAACATGCCTCAGAAAGCTAAAGAGATAAATGCACAAGGTGGAAGGGAAGAAGGGTAAAGCAGAACTGTCCTGTCAACAGTTCACTTTAAAAGCAAGGAACTTTAAAAGTAAGGAACTCCCTTATTTTCTCTTTGAAATGAATGAAAAGCATATAGAAAATTGGACATAGCTACACTGCTGATTTTATCTTTTGTCTTTGGCAAAATTCTGTTCTTTAACTCACAGTGACATCAGATAAATCTGCCTGTTGACTATGACCTTTATTCAGTATTTTAAAAAGGCCTATTAGGAGAAACAGTTTTCAATGGACTAAAAAGAAAAAAAAGGTATTTCAGCATAACAGTAGTAGAAAAGAAGGTAATCAGGCAAGAAACAAAGTCCCTTGGGAGCAATATTTACAATATCATTTCATACAGTCTCCTTCATCTCTGTGCTACTCTTGTTTATTTCTATTGTAACCACAGCTGTCAGTGGTTAGACTAATAGAAAACTGAATTTGCAGTATGCAAAAAGGAGGGACTGCTTATCTGCCAGGGCAAGGAAATTATACCACACACTTTATTTTGAAGGCAAGGCAGGGAACTGGACCCTGTATTTGAGAGTATTTGCAGTGTAGAACTGCAATGTTTATATGATTCCTGGTATAGCAGCCCCCTACACTTGCCAGTTGTATAGTCAAGAACAAATGTCAAAATCAGCCAAGGATGTGAAAACTAGAGCTATTGCAATATGGACATTTTGGGTTTTTCCAGAAGTCTATCTTATTCTTGTGTGATATGTGACAGCCAGACATAGCCAGGCAACTTGTGTGTGTCTCCCACACTGATGGGCAGAAATTTTTGCTTTACAGAAGAAAAAGGGTTTTAAAAGATGTTATCCCTTTTGAGAATATATTGTTGAAGCGTCACTTTAAAGGATTGCATTGGATTGGGTGGCCTAAAGGAAAAAAATAGAAAAACCCTTATAAATAATTATACTTTTCCTCAACTAAAGCAGTTAGTTGAGAGTTTTGTCTTCTCATGGCCTTTGTTTAGTACTTGCAAGAAAACTCTGTGAGCAAGGACTCAGAAAACAAACACTGCATATCCAATATCTGGTCTGTCTTGGTTTCCACTGCACACCCAGCTTCATCTTATCCCAGTGCTTGTATGTTATTAAAGAAAAGCAAAAAAAACCCCTAACCTTTTCTTTGTTTTTACAATCCTGGGACATTTCAGTAGGGCAATCAGTTAGAAATGCTTTCTTACTTTGCCTGTTTTGTTTCAAATGTTCTAAGGAAGAAAGATTTTCCTCCTGCAGTTGAACAGAAACCTGCACAAAGCACAGCCTGTTCACAAGAGAAAGAGCCAAAATTCAACTCAGGTGAACTCCTCCCGTGTGCACACTGGGTGACTTGTTTTGCTCTGCAATAGAGGAAAGCTATCATGTAGGGCACTGAGAACTGCCTGGCTTCTTGTCTTTAAAGCCAGCTGTGAGGTCAGTCAGTTGCCCTTCTTGTACTGCTGTAACAGAGCTGGTTTTAACATATAGGAAATGTTAAATATTAAATGTATTTATCCTCCACGAGTAGAGGTAATAAAACCCACAGACACAGAAGATTTCCTGCAGTCCATCTGCACAAGGGTGGCCCAAGTGGGCCTAAAGGCAATCTGGCTGTGGAAGAGGCGTTAGGGACTGTTTCAGCTTGGGTAGGGATGCCTGTGGCCTGACTGCACAGCTGGGACAGACAGAGCAGGAAACTGGCCTTCCTCATAGCTACTGCCAAGTCTGCTCCTGAGACTGGTATAGGCATATCTAGAGCATCCTTTAACAAAAGCAAACACCCCTGCCTCCCAAAAAAATGACAATAAAACATTTTTAATATCCGAATTTGTCTTTGTCATGACAGGAACTCTTTCCGATTGGTTTTAGTACGTGTAATGTTAGAATCTGCAGCCCCAGCCTAGGCAGAAGGCTACATAGTCCTGTATATCTCGTATGTTTACCATACCAAGCCTTGAAAGGCTTGGAAAGCTTGAAGCAGAAAAAAGCTTGAAAACTTGCAGGTCTTTCCTTTGGAAGGTTTTGACTAATGGTTTACAAAGAGCAGGCAGCCTACTACACTCAAAGAACTGTTTCTTTTATCAATAGAATGAAACACTTGCAGGGGAGAGAAAAAAAAAAAAGGATTTTTAGGTGTATAGACTACATAAAGTTATATTATCTTTTGTCAATGATTCACGCAGCCTGATTTCTCTTGACACTCCCAAGAGGCCTCTCTTAAGCTGATCCTTTTTCCTTATGGATCCAATCACCAAAGCAATACATTCAGATGGTAAACATCCCAATTACAACATTAGCAAATACTGCTGAGAAATTATTATGGAGCACTTCTCTTTTCACTATGTGTGTTAGAACTATAAAGTCTGACACGCTGCAGTTCTGAGGAGCTTTATGTCAGGTGTCCAGCAAAACATATAAAACTCAAATCTAACTCTGTAAAAGTCTGTAGTAGCTGATGTTTAAGTCTGATCTTTTTATGTACATTAAAATCTGGTTTGGATCATTGTTAGAAGTTTTTATGCTTTCTTCTGACCTCATATAGTTAGATTCTTGATATTTAGTGTTTTACAGAGAGAAATGTAAACAAATAAAATTGAATTTCCCTTACTCCTTTTCTCAAAATGCTTCCAAGTAATTTTCCCACTGCTTAAATGAAAGATACTGAGTACGTATCTCTATGTTGTAAAGAAGATGCATGACTTATTTGGAAGGGCCACCATCTCACTTTTTGCTCATTCAAGCGCTGGCCAGTTTTAGTCCAGGTTTCCATATAAGTGTCAGGTTCATTTATCCCATCACAGCACTATAAAATTCTCCTATGTCTGCTCATTTTATATATATGCAAGTACACACACATACACACGTTTACATTGATACACGTATGCATGCTTTTGTTTATATACCTTTAGATGATGCACGTAAAAGCTGTGTGAAGTCCAAGATGACCATCTTGTTCAGCTTTAGTTGGTCCAACAAAATTTATAGGGCTTGGAAGAAAAGGTCAGTCAAGTATAGTGTGGCAAAATTTCATCGCTGATTTCCTTTTTCTGCTCCTAAACTTCATTTGTTGTCGTGTTCAAGCTTTGTTCTAATTTCGTAACCTATGGCAGAGCATGGGATGGGTGAGAAGTCAAGAGAATGCAGGACTTAGCACAGTGTAGCCAATTGAAATGTCAGAGACGTGTATCATGGAGCCTGTGACCAAAGTAAAATTAAACCTTCAGCTGGACAACAGATTCTACACACGTCCACATCCTAAGCATGTAAACCCCCAGAATGTCACCACTGAAGTCCTTGTTTGCTCTCCAAAACCCAAGTGCACTAACAAACATAATATGATGTAAATCATGAAGGGGTCTAAAGGATTATGCTTATTCATGTTGCTGCACTTTGGATTAGAAATTAACCTTAGTGGGGACAGAAATTCATTGTCAAGAGAAGACACCCAATTGTTGCAACACACAATATGCCATGAGAACCTCTGTGCAGGGAGACACACAAACAGTTCCCAGTTACAGCTTACCAATACAAGGATGTGCACTCATCACACACAGCTTCCACCCAGGCAGCATCTGACCATGCCAGAGGCAGGGAGAGCAGCTGAGCTGCCTGCACAAGGCTGCACCAGCAGCACCCAGCCCTGTGTTGGATTGCGTGACCACCCTAACATGAAATCTTCACGTTTACTAGCCACAATGTAAAAGCAGAAAATTGTACAAACTAAGGCATGTTGGGATTATACAAGATAACATGAAATCTAAGGGAGTGGATTATACCATCACTGCACAGAGGGATTTAGTCCTTACTGTTTGTAAAGTTTGTTAATTAAAAATTGTTTTGTAGGACGAAAAGGTGGTGAATGATGGTAGCAGAGTGCATGTAGTGCACCTCCTGATAACTGGGGCCAGCAAGAAAGCTTTTATTTGTCAAAGAGCTTATTCAGCACAGTTAAGCAATGGGTAAACACTACACCTACTGTATTTGTGAAAAGCGTATTTCAATGGGACCCCTGGTGTGTCAGCAGGCTTATTCACAGAACTTAATGAGTGTAAATTGGAATTTGCTAGTGTAAAAATACTTTCCCATATACAGAGAAAAAGAACCGATCTTTTAACTGATCTTTGAACTATGTTACAATTGTCAATCCTGAGATGCCAGTGTGCAAAGTTAATTAAGTTGTCAAAGATATTTTAAGAAGCTGAGCCTGGTTTTGTTTGAAGGTCTTTGTCATTTACAAATTTGAGAGAGGCACTGCAAAGCTGTGGGTGATGCTGGTGTAAACAGAATGAAAGAGAGGCAGTGTTATCTCTGTCAGAGTTGTTCTTTGTGATGGGTGAGGATCATCTTATTCTGGCTCTCACGGCACTTCTGTGTGATGCCAGGACTAAATGTAGGCTTGAACTCTATAGAACGTAAAAAATATAACTGCTAGCCAGTGGAGGTGAAGGAAGAAAATGGGCAGAGGAATTTTTTACCATCTTCTAAATTTGATGTGTGTTTAGCAGGGGGAAAGAGAAAGGGAACTAATGTAATTAAAACAAAACTAAAATATTAAAATTGCACTTACACCTAGCTTTTCATAACTAAAGCCCTAAACATGCATTCCTTGAACATTTCCAACCTCTACTTCCCTCTTCTGTGCTTAAGTGTTTAAAAGAGTGAAATTTAGTTGACTTTATTCAATTACTACAAATATTTTCAGAATGCCGTCCAAAATAGCTCTAATACTTCAGGACTGTATCAGTTTCAGTTTGACTGCAGGGGCGTGCCCCGTGAGAACAACATCTTTCCTATGTAATAATAGTTGTCACTCTGTGGCTGGATACAGTTATCTCCAGGGGAGCGTCTCTTCTCTCTGATGGGTACAGTAACTGCTCTCCTTAGTTTGGTTGTCCTGTCTATAAAAAGATAATTTTGGCTGAATCATTGTGAAAAATACTTTTCCTTGGAAAAGCAGAATAGCAACAATAGTGTGTCAGTCCTGCAAATCCTTCATGGGCAGAACTTCTTCCAGATCACAGGAGCTCAATGAAGAGTAGATTTACAAGGTTTCTGATGAGATGGAACTGGTAAATTAGTAATAATGGAAGTAATGAAATTTCTTGGGAGAAATTTTTCCAGAGAAAGTAAAATCCCAGAAAAATGTAAGGAATATTACAGAAACCATTGTTTTGCAAGTAATAGGTATAAGTGTGGTAAAATGACAGGACTAAATTGAAAAAAGAATATTCTGGAAAATTGTTTTCCAGATGTGCCAACAATGAATGAAGATTTAATTTCCCAAATTTCTCATCAAATGACCCGCCTTTAGAATGGAAGTATTTTTGGGAGGAGACCGATAGTCTTGATGACAAAAAAGTTTGTAAAGATGTTAATTTTTGTGAATATTTGCTTGTAGAGAGGGGCTGAGGTAACTCTTGCAGGAAAAGGCAAACTTACAGGGAATGTGTTTTGTTTTCCTAGTTAACAAAGAGCCACCTCACCACGATAATGTGAGAGGGAAGGTCCTGGCATTCCTTTTCCCATACATTAACAGATCAGTTCTGTTACACATATTAGCAAATACAACTTATGAAGGACATTTGAAACACAAGTTTTGGATAGCTTCACTTAGAAACGAATTTAACACCTTCAGATAATACAAGTCCCTTGAGCTCCAAGAGATCAATAAATTCGTGTAGGTAGAGGCTGCTGGTGAGGCACAGCAGGAGCTGTTTCCCGGCTGTATCACTGATTAGCAGGAATCTCACCTTGCCAAGCCTTTAAAGCCTTGCAGAAAATGCACCAATTAAGTGTTCAAATCCTTCGGCCTTAAGCCATATGTCAAGGGAAAATAATTCACTGGCACAGGGCTTTGGGTCAAGCTTCTTAGCCCAGCAGTTGATGTGATAATGCTTTAGTATTGTGCTGCTTGCCCACCCAGAAGGAAGGAGAGGGAGACCTGGCTATTGTTTCTCTCTAAAACAGTGCTCTGAAGAATATGAATGTAAGTGTGACTCATTAATAATCTCAATTTTAAAGAAAGTTGATGGAGGAGGAGTGTTTAAAGCATTCTTGGCTCAGTATTCATTGAAAAAGCACTGCTTAGCCCTGCTTCACAGCTCTGCCTGCAGTTCAGGACTCTTGCTGCCACTACACTCTACTAGCGCCAAGCAAGCTCTCATTTTTATGGGTAGATTTTGGGGAATGAGCAAGAAAATCACATTTATTTATGGAAAGGAATGGTTGATTTCTTAAGGGTTGGGAGAGAGTATATAAGCATTCACTGAGGATAGCTGCATGTCTAGCTGCAGACTAAATTGAGAGAGTCACCAGAAGTCTGTGGATGGAATTGCAGGGCAAGGTTGACTACCTCTGCCTCAAGTACACTGCCTGTAGAATGAGGTTGCTAACCTTCTAGGAGGCAAAGAAAAAGGCGGCAGAAAACTCCTGCTCTGAGGTACAAGAAGGGGCCCCTCTTCTCTGAACTGCAAAGTATATTGGTTTTTGCAGTGCAGAAGGGGCAAGCACCTGGGCACATGGTCATTGCAGTGTTGCTGGTCAAAGCCCTTCCTGCGTATCTCAGCATCCAGATGGTGTTAGACCTGCCCTGCAGTGAAAGGCCATAGCTCAGCTCTAAGGAGCAGGAGGAAACACAAAAGAGTTTGTTGAAAAGAGAAAGCTAGAACTATTTCAGGCACCCTACAACAGGAAGAAAATTGTTTCTGCATTGAGATGAATATTGGATCATGAGCCACTTCTTCCTCGTACACCCACCCTGCTCTCACAGCTCAGCATCCCTGAAGGGACATGGGGCCCGGCAGAAAGGAGACTGCAGCAGGACACCCACACGAAGGTGGGACATACCAAGTTTTAGCCCTATAACCTAGCTGATAAAGCAGCCTCTGCCAGAGCTCATATATGTCCCAGGAAAAAATTTCTTCTTAATATGTAGCAGCTCTAGCTCTAAACAGTGCCAAGTGTGAAATATGTATGTGTGAAAGGAAAAAAAGAAAGGAGGTTAATGTAAATTAGGCACAGACACAGAATACAGAGATATTATGAACAAAGAGTGGATATGAGTTTGTTTCAAACTGAGTTTCTCCACCTGCCTGTAGTTGTTTCATATATATGAGCGAAATACTGGGCATGGTTTTGCTTTTACAAGGTTTCTGCATAAATGTTTATATGCTGTGAATTAAATCATGCACTTAAAGAGGGAAGAGGATGAAATGGAAAACTTGCTAACCGTAATGATGGATGTATTGCTCATTACTCATACTAACGAACGTCCAGTTCAGGCAGGAAGTTTCCATGCAGTAAATGTATCTCTGAAAATTTGCCAGGTAGAGGTAAAGAAAAATGTTACTTTAGCCATTCTGAATTACTTCTCGAAGGGTTCTAGACTCTTACTGCAAAAAGAATAAAGAGGAACCTACAATATTAAGAAATATTGAGCAACTGGCATAATCTGAACTCAATAAACCAAGATTTTCTGTTTGGCTTTCTCTATACCCTGTTCTGCCTCCTGGTCTATCTGCTAGAAGTCTTTTTATAATGTGTATGTCTATCTTAGTTCGTTAAAACTGACATCAGTTTGCACCTTAGGGAAAAGCTTTGTCAACCTCTCACTTGAAAATGTGAGTAGCATAAAATGGTCAGTTTTTCAGTTCTCTCTGTTAAATATTTTATTTATTTCAGTACTTTGGGAGATCAGGAAGAGCTGTTTCTTCTGTCAGCCCCTTTGTTAAGCTAACCTCAGCTCTGCTAGACAGCTGCTTTAAAATAATAATTTAGATCTTGGAAGTTAAACCAGTATTTGTCTGTTGAAGTGAATCTTTTCAAACACATCATTTAGTCCAAAGTTGTGTGAATTGACCCATAGCTATAAGTATTCGTTCACTATAATTTTTTTAAGAAACCCATAGTAATTTTCACTTCTGTGTGCACATGTATTTATATGGTATCTTCACATCAAGAATTCACAGGTACAAATAAATACTCACTACTCATTCTTCTATGAGCCATCTTTTTGTTATACATATACAAGGGGAGCCTGTTCTATGAGTAGCTTTTAGGTGAGAAGGACTACGTGGGACCGGGCCAGGTTTCACACATCATTAAACCTTTTTAATAAATTGATAAAACTCCACCCTACAAGAAGTTGAATTCTTTGCCCAGAATTCTTCTACTGGAAGATTATGGAAGAACTGGAGCTCCCATATGTCTGATTTTCCACAGACATTTCCTGTTTTTCTACCTGAAATTTTTTCTGGGACAAATTTGCAGATTCCTTTTGATGTTTTTTCAGGATTTCTGGCTGTCTGGCAGACTGAACAGAGTACTGCTTACTTCTACCCATTTTCAGGCATTACTGCAAAACCCACATTAGTCAGCTACACAGAACTGGTGCCGTAAGTATTTTAACAATGATAAAAATAACCATCACCCTGAAACTGCGTTCATCCGAAGACCTCAAATGCTCAGCTAATACAGGGCCTTGAAGTAAAATACCTCAGAAGGGTTTTTTGAGGGAGAATATATGGCAATCACATCAGTGACTGAGCGACATACTCTTAGGAGATGTTCTGTTATAAAATTTGGATTGAGGGATATGCATATGTCATTCTTCACTTTTACTCTTTCCTTCAAGACTTGAGTTTAAAGGATTGGCTGCTTAAATCCCTGTAAATATCTTCGTGTACAGACCCTTGCCTGAAGCTCTTGCACTTCTTTCCAGGCAGTTTTCAAAACCTGTCTTGTGCTGCTCAGCTTGCCCTGGGCTGGTGGCTGGGCTGCACCACACATCGAGCTGGGAGTGTGAGTACCTACAGCACAAGGGGATCCACTGTGCACAACTCTCAGGAGGGGCACCTTGCACTCAATTTCTCTTGCTATGGGGGGAAGACCACCATCTGTCCCACGGTCATGGTGTTACAGAGGAAGAATACCAACAGCTGGATTGAACACGACATGGGGAACTATAGGGAGACTTTGGTAAAAATGAAGGAATTGGCTAGAAAAGAAGTCTTAAAGTATGAAGATTTGCAACTGGCAGTAGAGACCTTGGTGAAATAGTAGCAGCCTCTAAATTATGTCTGATGAGCCACTTTATCCATGACATGGTGTGCTTGGTTTGATCTGTGACTCCATAACAAAAGTTTTAAACAGATACAGAGCGAAGTATATGCTGGCCTCTTTTGTTGGTCACGCATAAACTTTGTTCCCCAATTGATAGGGCACAGTATAAGCAGGCAAGAATCTGCATGTTTGTATGTATCAATCCACTCAAGGTTGGGGAAGGCTCTGTTATTGATGTATACAGGGCAAAACACTTAGGCAGTAGCAATAGCAAGATTAGAGCTAAGCAGAAGTTAAAACATGCTGAAAAAAATATAAATTATTGCAAGGTAAATGTTAGGTCCGCAAGCATTGCTGTTGAAACCCTGCACACTGCTGTCACCTAACAGTGAAATTTGGGCTTTAATCAGGCCTGGGTATAGGATCGCTTTTCTGTCAGATTTGGCAGAGCACATGATACAGAGTTTACTCTGGCTGCATGCTTTCCTGACACTTTTATGCTGGCAGTGTGGTGAAAGTTGGTGCCTGATTAAGCTGAAAGCCTGTTGCTGCAAAGATAATCCATCAGAAGCTGCATTGGTCAAGTGAGTTTACACAAAACCAGTGATTTTTGGCATCCCTCTTTCGTGTCAGAAGTTAGAAACATAAAGCTGAACTTGTACAATTGAACCATGGCTGAAGCTGGTGACTTTTGCATGTGGGTCTGCAACTCTAGTGAAAGAGCTACTGAACCTCTGCACTGTCTAGCATTTCTGCCTTTTTTTTTTTTGGGGAGGGGGGCACAACTTCAGCTAGAGCAGCTTTTTGAGAAGGCAAATGAAAGACTTTGAAACAAAGCAAGCAGCGTTTCTGATAAAAAGCGTTCTCCAGGAGGAAGATTTCTTTTGTTTTCTAAAGACGGTCAGACATTGTATTCACCTGATGTTCAAAGAGAGATTTTTACAATGTTGGATTGCCTTCAAAAAAATATTTTGAACCTAGGTCCCGAAGACTTTGTTGTGAGCATCAGTGGTTTGCAACTACAGCAGGGCTTCATACACCAAAGGCTATAAACTGGCATCAGGAATTACCTGGAGCTCAAAAAAGGACCTGAGCACTGGCCTGAAGTGATTACAGTGATCTAAGGCAGGCACATGGCAGATGGCCTCCTTCTGCCACATCTGGAGCCAGCACGTTGTCTTGCATTTCGCTTGAGAAACAGGAGGCTGTTAATAATGCAGCCATCAGGTAACAAATGCAGAGGATATTGTGGCCTCAGCAGGAGGAAGGGATGAAACTCCCCATAAAGCTAAAGATGTGAGAAGGTATTTTTGGGAAGGTGCCCAGTTATCCAGACTCAGTAAGGAGTCAGATAAAACTCCAAGGCTTCATACAACCTTAACAAAAAATAGCTTGCAGGCCTTTAATGGGAGACAGCCAGCTTCACTTCCATCAGCATCATTTCAGCCTTGCATAGGATCAGGCTGAACTCTATATTTGATTAAAAATGGCAGGCAGGAGGAGTTTCATGTTTCATTTTTGTAGCCAAAATTTCTGCTGTACTTTCAGACAATCATACATAGTGCTAATAGAAACAGTTCAGTGAATTTTTTTTTCAATAAGTAATTGTTTTCATTCTAAGTCATTCTTTGCCTGAAGCTTCCTTTGCCATTGAACTACACATTATTGATGTGGAGCTTCAGTTTAATTTTCTTCCTCACAAATTCTTGTGCGGTCATTATGACTGCATAGCCACAATTGCAAAGTAGACAGTTAGACTTGTGCTGAGTTCATTTAATTTCTGTACACAAGAATTCTGGTCCAGCCTGATGGCTGCCTCATTTTCTCACATTCTTGAGGAATGTCCCATCCCATAAAAAAGTGCTGCATGTGAATTACAAGTACTGATCTGAGAGCATCAATCAGGCCTGATTTAGAGGGTATTAATCCTGGAGACCTACATGTTCAGAACTTTATTACTCCTTTCTCTCTGCTGCTAACTCCTGACGCTTCTAAGGTTTATAATCCTGATTGCAAAATGCAGTGTCTGTATTAAATATGTATTAGAGTATATAAATTGTACATATGTGTCTACAGAGGCACGGAGATTTGTTTTAAATGCAGTTTTATGCTTTCTAGCAAAATCCAGTTATGATGTTAACTTCAGTTGCTAAGGTATCAGATTTAGTACACTCTGTATTAGAAAATTCAAGTTCTTGTACCCTTTTGGGGTAACAAAACTAGTCTATTGCCATCTCTGCTATATTTCTCATGTCCCTCACCTCTGGTTGCCTTTGAATCACTCTTATTTCTTACTCAGAGAAACCCACTGCACTTGATCAATTAATAGCCATTTTCAGGTGTCAGAATATAGAATACTAAAGAATTTAGAAAATGGAGCTCATCTGACTAAGTGCTGCAATAGTTGCTCTGTCCAGGAAAACCTCTACAGTCCATTCTCAGGACAGAAGCTTGGCACAAACACAGACTAAACCTGTGAGCACCACAGGAGACAGATGCTGTTGAGGTTGCTCCCCTTGTTCTCCAGAGGTGTAGCAGGCAAAAGTTCAGGCTCTAATGAAGTGTGAGCTGTGCACCAGTATCCTACTGTAAAACCAATCCTCAAGGGACACAGCAGTACAGGGTACCCAGCTGTCCTCCTGATGTCCTTCCTCTTATGGACAGGGACCTCAAAGGTTTCTGCTCCCATTCAGGAAGGAAGTGATCTGCCTCTGAGCCTGGGATCACAGTCCTTCTTACTGGGGAGGGGTCTGAAGCAAAAGTCCAGGGATGTTTTCAATGCTGCCAAGTAAACTGGATCTTGAGATAGTGTTAAAAAAAACCAAAATTAGATTTCTGAAGTCGTTCATATTGCAGCTCTGCTCTTCCCAATTCACAATTACTTTTGTAATTACAAAAATTTGTAAATACACTCCAAAATTAGTGGCTCATAGTAAAAGACAAGATGGCAATTCAGGTAGTTCCTTGTTACAAAATGAAAACAAGAGGACTGAACTAGAAGAAGGTACTGCTAAAAAATGTTCAATTCTGCTTAGAATTCAGAATTTCTACATGTGAATGGAAAAAGTAGCTTTTTGTATCCCCTTTCACTGCAGACTATTATAGCAATTGCCCTGGGTTTTGTTTGTATCTACTTCTTAATGAATAGGTAATTGTTCTGATAGATAATGAGACTATATTCCAGTAACATCAGCCAATTTTTGTGAGGTCTGAAATCCTGATAACCAGGACACTTATATTTCATGTACTTTTGAAATATGGAAAGCTTTCTTCAAATACTGGGTGGCTTGTGGCTTTGAATCCATAAATGAACATATTTATGCAGACCTATGAGTAGTTTTTGGTAGCTGCAGACAATACTACATGAAGGAAAAATTCTGTCCTTAAAATGTGACTCTAATAATCACTTTATCAGAGTCTGTATTTACTGTTTCTCATTGAATACTTACTGAATTTACACACTTCTCAGCTGAGAACTTTCAGTTTTCCAAACTCAAAACTTCCCAAGCTTTCCATGAGCTCTTTTTATTTCACGCATGATCACTGACAATAAAGATAACACGAGCCAAATTATACTGCCAGCTCTATCTCTGTCACATCAGCTGTGGTTAGAATATGCCTTCAGCAACATTTGAAAAACCACACTGGTTTGCAGTGTGCTTGTTGGGCACATGAGATGGTAAGGCTTGACTTGACTGCCAGATCTTTGTGGATTTGAAACTGAAGAACACCTCCTTTTGCCAACTGAGCAAATATTGTAATGGATGAGACTTAATGAACCTGCATCCATGAATTCCATAGCTGCTCAGGAAATTTTGGCAGTCAAACCCCACTCTAAGTTTGGCCTTCATAGCAGATGATATTAAAGCATGACATGCACTTTGGTCAGGGTTTTTTAAGTGTTGAAAGCAAATAGTTTGGAGAGCTTTTGTAATGTTTTAATACAGGAATATAACAAAACCTCTTTAGATATTCTCTCATCATATTTACTCTCTTGTCCTCTCTTTTATTCATCTTATAAGTTTTCTTTAAATGTCATTGCATGTTGCTTTTTAGGTTCGTTTTATGTGCCAGTCAATTAAGCAATACTTCATTTAATTCCTGAGAATGAACTTGAATTTCAGATCAGGTAATACCAGTCCAGTCAATCAGAGCTGTACATTATGATCTCAGGAGCACTAAGATATTTTCTTTTTGTGAGTTTCTGCTTCTTTAAAAGATTTGGCAGCATGTTAAACCAAAGGTTTTCACTTTCAGTCAAACGCAGTCTTTGGATGTTATTCCAGGATTTCCTGTGAGAACTACATGGCAAGAGATCAAGTCTATAGATTGCATTCAATTAACAAACATTCTATTAATTAAACAGATCATCTAAATGAGATCATGAAAATAAGTGTGTGGCATGTATTTGTACAGCAATCACTGTAACCTAGTCAATACCTCTAGTTAACAAGCACCACAGATGTCACTGCACATTTAGGGATGAGCTGACAAGCAATCAGGTTCATTATGTATTTCACTATCCCAAAAATCTGTAAAGAACGTGCCAACCAAGGACAAAAAAATTTTATTTCTATGGGTGGAAATTTTTTGTTTGCCTTCAAAGGTGCAGTCGTTATCATTTACCCTGACATCTTGTGTGCAAACAGTGGCAGGGTCAAGCTTAAACAATGGGAAAACTGTTTGTAAAGGCTGCCCATTGCCATGTTTTCCCTTAATGTGAAAAGTGAACTACTACAAATGGGTGACTTGTAAGTTGCTTGTTAGAGCAATAACTCTTGCTGACAAACGAGCTCTGAGTTGGATGGGGAGGAAAGAAGGGGAAGTTCCCTGATGTCTTTTGTCTCAGTACAATGTGCTGGATTTAATAGAGGTTGGAAATGCTGAGCAGAGCACTGCTAGTTTTTTGAAAAGGAAAAGTAATAGCTTATTTCTATCAGGGTTGAGCCAAAACAAGATATAGTATTTCTCCTACTTTTTTTTTCTTTCTTCCAGAGCAACATTAAAAAGCAGATAGCCATCACTACACAGAGTTTATCATTTTCCACCTGCATGGATGCTTTCTCTTATGCTGTCCCAGTGGAATCCTACCTTTTGTCTGCCAAGTGGAACTCAGTTAAAATACTTTTCTGCTGATTTGGCAGGATTAAGAAATAAATTAAAGCACCCTGACTGCCTAGAAATCTTGTTTTACCAGCTGCTTGCAAAAATCTACTAATGATTACATTTTAAGTCCTTTTAGCACTTTGGGTTCAGCAGGTTAAGCCGACTGGACCTGGTGGCATGGGAGTCATGTGTCTCCTGTATCTGAGACATCAATGTTTTATAGCAGGTTGGCGTAGCAACAAACAGTGAAAAATGAACATCACTTTACACCTAGTTCTATCAAACATACAGTACTACCTTACTGATGTATCAGTAGGCTAAGTAGTCTCCCTGGCAGCCGTGGTCACTTCCCACCAAGCTACAGCTGTCATGTGAGCTCATATAAATCTGTTCCATTTGTGGAAAATGAACAACTCAAGAACCATGACAACAAAAAATGGACATAGGAAATCATTTCACCATCCATGAGGGGTTACTTCATTAAATTTAAACATATCTGTGCACACATTTCACTTAAAATCAACTTAAGGATATGATGACTTTAAAAGGTAGTAAAGAAAATAAAGCAAATATGCTGACTAGAAATTCTTAAAAATATTTTTTCTCAATTCTTTTGCCACAGACTCCATTTTGGCTGGATCAGTGATCAGTGCCTAGAATGGGCTGTGGTATTTGATACAGTCAAAGTAGATAGTGTTTGTTCATGAGAAATCAAAATCAAAAACAAGACAGTTAATTTTATTGGAATTTGAAAAATTAGGGGCAAAAAAATTATTCTTTGAATCTAAGCAAGTTTACATGAGCTTATTCAGTGTAAGCACCTTTCTCTAAGCTCAAAGTTTGTCTTGGATGACTCCATGTTCAAATTCTGAGACTGTAATGTTTGATTAGGACCGGACAAATTATATGTGGTTTGTGCTGGGAAATCTGTTTTATTTAAAAGCAGTTTTGTCAAAATTAATCAGCAACTGCAAAATCTTTCCTTCTGAAATTAACCTGACTCTGTAAAGGATATACATTATTTCTTTGGACCTCTTAAATATCTGGTTTTCAGAACTAGGGTGAGTTTGGGTATATTTGAGAAAACTGAGTGACATTTGCCAAAAGCATTTCTTGATGGCTTACCCTTTCAGAATATGTTAAGCATTCCTTTAGGTTTAAAGATACCCCATGGCTTACTGAGGCCCACACTGATGATTATCAGTTGAATGGACCTGTCAGGAAAGATTTTGACCCATGAAAACAAGGACTTCCTAGCGAATAGATAACAAAAACCAAAGGTTCATCCAGTCATCTCTGTTTCTGTAGCTTACAGTAAACAAAGGAGCAATGTGGGCTGGCTGATTAGTACCTCTTTTCTTTCATTTTTTCCCTTTGAATTACTTATGGAGAGCTGGGTTGATAATCTGGTTGACTTTCTGTAATTAGGATTCTTTTCTCTAGATCAGAAGTGAGATGTCTTATGTGCTACGAGGATTAAATGACAGCCACTCTTGCTGGTAACTTCCTACCAGTACAGCAAATGACTGCTTTGAGTGATTTGCTGACCTGGGACCTAGTGAGGCAAAGGATTACAGGATGAAAATATACAGTGCATAAAACAGGTCACATGTCAACAATAAAAATATCAATAATCCAGGTTTTTTTCTCCACATTTTATATGGAGCTACATCATTGATTTAAGTGCATTCTCTACAAACTACTGCACTAGCTGATCACCACTGCAGTTTTCTGTACCAACCTTCTATTGCTGCAGTCCCGTATTTCAGTAGCCCAGCATGCAGTAATGATGGTTGCCTGGTAATACATTCTCAAAACCTCTTTATTAATAACAACAAACTTGTGTTTCTTGCAAATGACTTGTAAGAAACTCAGTATGGATGATGTATTAAAAGAAACCTAAACCTTTCACTGTAGATCTTAGCTCAAAAATTTGCATCTGCAAAAAAGGGTTTTCTGAGTCTGAACTTGGCTGAATATAAGAAGTAAAGATTATTAAACTACGCAGACTTGAATGTTTTCAGTGTATGATTATATGCAAACATGGAGATTTAATTTTGGCCTGATACCAAATTCTCAAGCTTCCTGCAATTGTCTTATACAATGTTAATAAGTTTCTGTGCTAGAAAATGAAGTTGTACCCTCTACAATTCAGTAGAAAATAAACCAATCCCTGTATTCAGCATGTTGTATGTTTTTTCTCCAAATGTGCAGGAAGGTCATAGTTTCATATCCTACTGCATTCAATACTTGGACATCTTAAAAAAATTTAAATCAGTTTTGCATTTTCACATCATTTCCAAATGTGTTAATCCTGTGAGCTTTTCTCCTGTAAATAGGTGAAATGAACTCCTTTGGGTTATGCACAAGAGTACTGTCGGGATTTCTATAAGATTCTTTTTAAATATGATTAAAAAAATAAAATACAGTGGTGTTGAGAAAAATATTTCCTGTAGCAGCAGGATATGCTTTTTTTTAAAAAAAAAAAAAAAGCAAGTCCCAAGCTGGGCTGGAGTCTGAAAAATCAAAGGCATTTTTTTTAAAAGATAGAAGACCATGTAGATTTGGCATACTGACAAAATCTCACTTATGGAATCCATTCAGTGTCTTAGCCACAAAAACTGCAGAAAGAACACCAACGAGATTTTTAGCTTCCAGAACACTGTATTTCTTCCTCTCTTCTCCCTTCTCTGTACTCATTTACTAAAAGCTGGGTCATTAAGGAAAGGAAATGATATTTTTTTTAAAGAGCAAATAATTAGCTGTTCCTGAAATTTCATCCCATGGGTTGTCCCACTGTCTTTGACATACCTACAGTGCTGTAATTTCACCTGAAGAACTGATTTCATGAGTTTGATCTTGTTATATACAGTGTATTTCCAAAAGAAAACCATCCCTTTTTTTTTTCTTTCAAATAGCAGACTTTTTTTACCCTGTTATTTTAAAAGAAATATATTGGGTAATTGAGCCTTTTCTAAAGAGCTGGATTTTTAAAGTCAGTGTGGGATTATACTAAATAATGGATGAACAAACCGGAAAAAAAGCCTCCAAATGCTTGCACTTCGTTACATATTTGAGAGGTTTTAGTGAGTAGATAAAAATAACCACAGAAGTTTTTAATGGTAAGAAAATGGAAATAAAGACCTGAGGCCTCTTTATAGTCACTCTATTTTGCTCATTTACTACTTATTCCTTTAGATTTTTTGTTTGTAGTCAGGCAGCTTCAAACCACTGTTTTCAGCTGGAAGAACTGGGATCTTGGTAAATATCATCAGGCTTCAGCTCCACAAGCTTTTGAAGCCAGAATAAAGTGGAATGTCACCCTTCTGCCATCCTCTGAAGCTTCCTCTCTTCCCTTGCTCGGGGCTGGCACTGCAGCTTCTTTTCAGGGCAGGCTCAGCCCTTCCTACCTTCAAGGGTCTGTGGGAGAACGCTGTGAGTCTCTCGCCCGTATTACTGCTTCTTTGTCCTAGGTGCTAAGCAAAAACATGCATGGCCATGCACAGACACAAACCTCCCACCATCTAATTTTACTTGCAGCGTAAGAACCTGAAGGTGGAGGAAGGATAACGTTAATCAGATCTAGGAAGCAGTTGCTTCAAATTGCGCAAGAAGCTTTCTTTAAACTTGGCAAATGTCAGTTGTTCACCACTGCCAGCTTATTCCTTTCCTGCTGCCTGATGGATAACGCTAGATGGCTGACCAGATTAATCAAATACAAATGCTTCCAAAGCGGGTAACAAGAGCTTGTGTGGGATGCAATTGTGAACTTTCATGCTGATGGCAAAAGTTTCTTTTCAGTTGCGCAGGTTTTCATATTTAGCGCCTGATTTGTGACGCAACACGGTGTGCAGCAGAACACGAAGGCAAAGGACAATGCTGTCCAGAGATGCTGTACAAAAGTCCTTTTGGTCCTCGTATGTCCTTGACTACAGAATGATACTGTCTTGGTTATTGCTATTGCTTAAGGGTGTATGTAGAAAATTGAGAAAATTGTAAATGAGTAGTTCAGAGAACACTGGGACCAAAGAGGCCTGATTTCCTGTAAATTCTCGTGTTAAGTTTTATAGATCTTTGTCCTTTGGTTTTTCAGGTCGTTGAAGCATGTATGTGGGCTCTCTTCCATGTGGATTCTCTGGTGTCTAACAACATTTGAGCTCACATTACTCTCCATCCCTCATTGGTGGCATTAATAGGGTTTCACTCCTCTGCCTGCTGCATGCTTTCAAAAAAGTGGCTGGAATCTGAGACTCTGAAACCTCCACAAGTGTGGTTGAAACTGTGCTTCTAACACAAGGTTTGAATTTGTCCACGAACATAGAGCAGTTTTAACCGGGCAAGGGAGCTATAATTCCACTGACTCCAGTGTGGTTGCTGAAAGGGCCAGGAGGCAAAATTGTACACATGTGAAAAATCCCAGGATTTTAGGAAATGTTCCTTCCAAATTGCAATAATAACCAAAAAGCACTGAAACAGTTTCATGGAAGTGTAATTCTATGTTTTGTTTAAAAACACAAATATTTTTAAAAATAAAAAAGAAATAAAGGGTGCCTCTGAAGCTCTTAGTGGTAGCAATGGAATTAGATGGGAATCTGGAGACTGATAATTCTGACTCCTACTCATCTGACCAGGGAACCTGACAAGACTAAGGTATCTTGTACAGGTTGGCCACAATTCTGAAGAGTTTGCATTTTTCAGCAGGGTCCAGCAGTTGTTCCTAATTCACACAGTATTTATGAGTAATGTCAGGCTCCAAACAGTGCCAGACCCTGTTGGCATCTCACATGATAACTTAGCAAACAAGGAGGGGAAAGGATGATAACAGAATACTAATATTAACTTTGTAGGAAAGAAAAAAGATCTGTTGCACATTGATCTCATTAAGTAAATGATTTACTGGAATTTCCTTGTGCTTTGCAACTTGCTTGAGAACATATTCGATCTCAACTATCTAAGGCCTGGATAATTTCATCTGGTTCTCTGCCAGCTATGACACAGCCATTTAACTCTGTCACTTTTCTTGGCCACCTCCATTCAGTGTTTGTTGCTGGCTTCTGTTTCTAAAGTAACAGGACAGTATTTTCCTAAGATACCAAGGACACAGCCAACAGGAAACAGGGAGGTCTCATCTGGCTCTGCTTAAAACTGGTTAATCATTGAAAAGGACAGCACTAGCTCTCTGTTCTTCTTTTAAGATTTGTTTTTATATAACCCGAGGGGTAAAAAAAAAAATATCAGGAGAAATAACAGAAACTGCATAACTAGGGGTAAATCAGACTTGATTAAGTTTGGTTATCTTAATTCCTGTCTTCAATTGGTTGGACACAGATCTGTTACCAGTTTGCTTGCAGATTGGAGCTGCTAGCAACAAAATGTAGTGCAAATGAATGACGAAAGAAATTTCTCAAGGAGCAAATTTAGCACAAAAAAGAATTAACAAAATAATTTAATTATGACATTGAGACTGCTGTTTGGTACTTCACATTCTCATGTTTAATTCCCATGAATACATAAGTGTGCATTTAACATTTTTTGAAGATATAATAAGGATTGCAGGTCTGCAGGGAGGGACATGCACATGCAATGCATATGTGATTTCAGTATTGTGATTTCAGTCCAGCTCTGTATATGCTAAGATTCTGACATCATGATGTAATGCAGGCATAATCAAGATACATTAGAGTCACTTTGGATATCTGAACATGAAGCTGTGGGACGCCAGGAGTTTAACAAATTACCTGATATCTACTAATTTATCACTTGTGCATGTTATTGGATTACAAATAGAAACAGACCTGACTACTGATTTGAGAATCAATAATGGTTTCTAAAACAGCTGATGAAATTACTTTAGTACCTGTCTGCTTATCTTGTTTATGACACTGGGTAAAATTAACTGCTGATAATAGAAGGAGCCTGATGATCCAGGGTTTCTGAAGATTGCTCTGTATGCTTTTGCTAGTTAAAAAATAAGAGTATTATGTGAAATGACATTTTTATCACCAAAAGAAGATTTTTATGACTTGTAAATATTGTATGTTGAACAGAGGGCACATCTCTGCTGACAAATATATTTAAACAGTAGAAACACCTAATTAGGTTTTATAGTACCTATATTTATCTAGCAGAGGGAATTGATTACAGGGAGATCAATAGACAGGACCATTCTCTGCAGCAACCTAAATGCACTTGGGCCAATGGACGTTTGGAATGAGCCAGGAATGTACCTCGAAGCCAACTCCCTCACTGTGGAGATTGCTGTCCCACATCCAGCACTGACTGAAGATCTCTCTACGTATTAACTATGCCATTATGTATTACAGACCTTCAACTCAGAGGTGAACCCAGTATTTAAAATGATCAGTGTGCAGGACAACTAATTACAGCTGCAGCTGTAGCGAGGCTGCTATAAAGGGGCAAATAGAGTACCCCCATTAATGGAGGGAGATAAAGAAGCACCGTACTGCCATGGGTCCCTGAGAGCTTAGACCTGCTCAGACCTGGATACTCTCCAGCATCAGTGGAGGCACCAGTCTGAAGATAGAGGTGGGGAGGGGAATTTGATAGAGGCTACACTGGTGTGCTGGGCAGCAAGGTTTTTTTGAAAGGTTGCAGGGGACATCTCTTGACCTCTGCCCTCCCTGCGCTTTGGGCTTACTGTCATTGTCAACAGCACTACAGACTCCAGGTCTCAGTGCTGAAAGGGTAAGGTCTTTCCCTCTGCCCTTGTTTAGCACCTTCATATACCAGGCATATTTTCACCCCATATGTGTTGATTCCAGAAATTAAAAGCTGTGGTATATATGCTTCAAAGTAAAAGCATATTTTTTGCAGCCTTTACTGTTGCTACATCAACTGGCTCAGCCTTGGGCTGTGTAGCCCCCAAACGCACACTGCTGCCTTCTGTATCACTCCAGCCTAAAGCATTAAAGAGATCCACTTATAACTTCTTATCAGCACAGCATGAAGACAAGAAGAAAATCACTTTTAAGAAACAGCATGCTTTTTAAAATAATCAGCTCAAACTTCTGGTTCAGATTAAGCACAATAAAGCTTGGGTTGCACCCGTACCATATCCTTTGGGGAAGAAAACACCACAGAGGCGTTGCTCATAAGAATGGATTAGGCTTGCAAAGATCAGTAACCAGTATAATCTGGAACCTCAATTCAGATGCTTTGTTTTTTAAAAATAGGGTTCACTGGGGCAAATTTATGCCAGATGTAACAACCGTGGCCAGCAAAACTAATTATTTCTATTTAAAAATTCCATTGCTAACACAAGTGCTGCCTGGAATGGTGTGGGTTCATATTTTCAACATATGAAAGAGCTCTGCAACTGCTGACATCTCTGGAAGCACTTTGACCAGGAAAGCCAGGAGTCCTCTGTGGAAACAAAAGCCCTGTGATTCTTTTATTAAGTGTATCATGTTTTCCTCAGTATGTGTTAGATGCAGTTAGGAGCCATGTATGTGGGAGAACATCCATTGGTGAGTCCATCATCAACTCTTTAAGCTATGTATAACATGTAAAAGGGCATTTTTCCCATAAAAATGTAAATTAGAGTGGAGATAAAGTATTCCCTTTCTCCATAAAATTTTTTCAAATACTCATTAGCTGCGCTTGTCAGCATATGCACATGCATGTGTGCGCTCTCAGGACATGTAAGTACAAATTTATGGGAGGAAGAAGTACTGCAGCATTTTATACTCTGCACATTAATTCTGGCTTTCATTCCCATGTCACACAATGTTACTGCAGGTCATAAAATCCCTTCTTCCCTCTCTTCCCAATTTATAGAGAGGCTGTCCCTGAATACAGAAGAAGACAACTTCTTCTTGACTTTAGACCATGAGGTGTACAGCATTTCAATGCATAATTTAAAAATTGCACTTACAAGTCAAACTTCCCAAAGTTTGACTGAAATTGCATTTGGAGACGATACAAGCTATCTTTCAGTTACAGAGTGATTAAACTGACTAAGCTTTACTGATGGAAGTCTAGACACATAAGCTGAAGTTAATATAGTTATAGATTTAAGCCCAGAGACCCATCCTAGTCCAACAATTTAGGCTTGTTTAAGGACACTTGAACTTGTTATGATCGGTTGGGTGCTGGGTTTCCTTAAACTGTTTTTTCAGCTGTATTTTGCACTGAGGTAGGGCTCCAAAACCATCAGGGGTAGGAATTTGTGTGGTTTGCACTTATGTGCTCATTATCAGGGGAACATAAAAGTTATGAAGAACATCAGAACTCAAAATCTAGTTTGTTTTTAAAAAAATCTTCAATAAAATCCATAGTTTTATAATACTGCAGCACAGAAAAAAAAGGAAAAAAGAGAGAATCTGAGACCCACAGGTGGGCAGCTGTGTGAGGCATTTTTTTTAGTCTACCACCCATAATACTTCACGAGCAAGGACTTCTGTTTAGTCCCACTGACAAACATCTGTAATGGAAGAGATACTGTGTGCATGGCCAGAATATAAATAAGAAAAACTGTTTCCAGCTCTATTGTCACTTCCCTCAAATGCATTTGGACAGTGATTAGAAAAGTTCTTATCTAATATAAGAGATGTTTCCTCTCAAGTCAACAAAATGATGTCACAATATTAAGAAATTCTTTGCTGATCTGCCAACAAAATCATTAATGCCCCATGAATTCTTAGTCAGACCTTGAATGAAAGTTTTATTTCCGTTTACTACCATTTAATTTAAAATCTTGCCAGACTGGTAAGTCAGTATATGCCTTGCAGTGTGTACTGCTGTTCCCACAGGGAACGCTCTGTCACTGTCAACCTGAGAGCAACACCTCAGGTTGTGCTGATACAGCTTCACTGGCAGCAAATCATAAACTATCTAAAGTGGTTGGACCACCAGAGGAATGATGACTAGCCCTCAGAATAACCTTGTTACCTCCCTTTAGAAAAGATGATGAGGGATCAAGGCAAGACACATTTTGTTTGCGTTCTTTTCCTGGCCTACGATGACCCAAATGAGACAGCAACACAAATTTCAGAAAAAGGCTGATGTTACCTGAGAACAAGCAATAATACTCAGAAATCTTGTGAAAAGGACTTGATCAGAGAAGAACATTCTGAAATACAAAGCTGCACATTTGAAAAACAGCCCCAGTCAGGATCTGAAATGTTTTCCAAATGAAAGAGTTAATTAAGAGTCTAAATCAGCTGACTGTAAAAATTATGGTAATCTTGTATTACTGATTTTTAATTTTCCAGTCAGTTGCTCACAGTAAGAAGTGAGACTAACTCTCCTATCCACATCTGGAGTTGAATTCAGAATTCCCCCCAAACTCAAGGATTTTTAAAGAAGATATTTGAGCTTTTGTACAGAAAAATCCCAGATTTGGATATCAATAAATAAATCAGAAAACATCATACATCTCAAATAATTCCTTTCTGCACAAGGTCAGTTCTTGAAGCATATAGAACATCCTACAGCTGTGTGATTTTTATGAGATAAGGTGTCTTGGTGCATTGCACCTTAGCTTTCTAAGTTTTGTCAACCAGAGAGACAACAAATACTCTGGACATTGAAGAGAGTGTGGCCAAGAATGCATAGAGGATATCCTCCTGTAATGACTCTCTGACATTTCTGGTTTGTTTTCCTTTTCATACAGATGAAGCATCACTCAAAAACACTCAGGACTCCTGAGAGTATGAAAAAAAGGGAGTTCCTGTTCTTATTTGAGTGGCTGTGTTGGTGGGGAAGTTGCTGCAGATGATTTCTGGATTAACTGTGTGGTTTTGCTAAATGATCCAATAGCAAATGCTTTGCCTCAGCATAAATAACTCAAATGAAGAATTTTGGGCCATGCAGAGATAATTAATTTAGAAAAAATTAGTAGTTTTAATCCAATCGTATTTGAATAGCTACTAAATGAAAAGAAAATCTCTTTGCCTCCCCCTTCTTTCCATTTAAATCCTTATTTAACTCCTGCTGATATGTTTATTCCTGGAGCATGCGTAGCTTTCATAGGCTGACAGATTTTTCCAACCATGGCCTTTCAGGGCAACACATAGTAATTATACGGAGACTACAGTCCAAAACTCTTCATAGCACTACATAAGTGGAATAATGGGCTAGTTAATTTTTGTTAGAGTAACAAAAGGATATGATAAAACTCAAATGCACTAAGATAATCAAAACAGTTTTTAAAGCTGACTTTTAATAGATTCTCCTGTTTCAAAGAGTAAAGATTTATAGGAGTACCCAACAGCAAACACTTCTTCTGTAGCACACTTTTACATACCACACATTCTGCACATTTTCCTGAAAAAAGAAAAAAAAAGGAATCTAGTTCCCTTCTCACTTCTACCATCTTTTTCCAAGTTGAACATACTCCCCTTGCAGTACCATCTCCATTTAAATAACTGTTACCAACTGGAAAATCGATCTAGAGTCTCTATGCGGACTTCTGTTTCATACATAAAGGGAGGCCAATGCAAGGCTGAAATCTGCACTGCTCAGATCAAAAAAATACAGGTACCCCAATCAGAAGCTTCGGGACACAATCTTTTTTTTTTTTTTTTTCCCCCTAACTGCAAAGCCTAAACCTTTTTAAATCTCATTTTTAAAGGAATGAAGTTCTGAGCATTAACACTCCCAAACAAGTTTTATTCTTTTCTCTTATCTCAGTGCACACATCCCCCAGGGAGGCTCCATTCAAACCTCAGAGAAGAGAACTTCTCTGCCAACAAAGTATGGTGTCTACTAAGAAATCTCTGAAACCCTTCTGTAGTTGAAGGAGTCTACTAAGAGTTTTCCAAGCACTCTCTACGAGTCTCCAGGCCCTGAAGTGGAATCTAGAGAAGCACAACTTGACAGAATTGAACTTCAAAGACATCTATTACTACAGCTCGGGTGACCTAAAAACTGTTTTAAATGTGACATTCTATTTAAGCTGTAATAACTTTATAAATGTTGCAGACTAGATGTGCAAGCATTTATTAGTAAGAGCGGTTCTTCCTGAAAGAAACCAGAAGGTACCACTCCTGTTAAATTTCTAATTGGCAGATTCAGAACGTTTGTCTAAACGTGAGAAAGTGCATCAGCTGCTTTTGTCATTAATAAATAATTCAAGGTCAACTCCAAAGTCTCTTAAAATTTATGGAAAAGCCTCCCAGTGATTTCAGTACGCTTCGGATAAGGGCCTATGCATCTATACTCTTTCCTCAAAACATTTTCAGTTCAAAGGTATCATGTGTCATTGTCCGTATTATTTTAGTGCATCATAAAAGCGTATCATCATCACAGAAATTTTAGCAGCTGAAGGCAAGCATGGAGGAACCCTTTCATGCAGTACAGGGGCAGAAAAAAAAGGAAATGATCCAGCCAGACTCACTGTAAAGCTCCAATATACTCTCCCTCTATAGGAATGATATTGTCAAGTTAAAATTATAATTGCTGATGGGATTTATGCCAGCACTTGACCCAGATAGTGAGTTGATCATCAACTGAAATGGGGGTGTAAACCTTAACAAGAATTGAAAGAGCAGAACTGTTACAGGGAATTCCCCATGGAGCCCTTGAACAGTAGACAGTGTTATCTTTGCAGCTGTGCGTAGGAAGAAAGCTTCAACAGTTCTCCAGGCTTCAGTGTGCACACAATGGTGTATTTCAGATGAATGCATTTTTCTGTTATGGTCTACCACTAACATGGATCCATGCTTACATCTGGTATATCTGTCCCTTTCATTTTTTATAGCTGATGGGAAGCCTACTCAGTAAAAAAGATCTTATCTTTGCTTTTTTTATCTTTTTAAGTAGCATTACAGTTATGCCCTCATATACACGCAAACAGCAACTGCTTATTGTGTGGTTTTTCTATTTAAATGTGCTATTCCAATGAGTAGTGGTATTTAAAAGGCTTTCTCAGACATAGGTTGTGTGCTCTGTTCAAGTTTTTCTCCAATATACGCAATGGTATATAAATTGATAGTCTCCATCACTTTGTAAAATTTTAAAGGCTGAAGCATACTACAAATTAAAATTATTAGATATCAGAATATAAGTAACTAATATTATGATTACGGTATATTATATAACACACAAAATGCCTTAGTGGGAGGCAATTGGATACCTTTGATTAGTAAGAGACTGAGAACCAGATACAGCCTGGCTGTTTTCCACCACTCCAGCAGCACAAAGAAGTCATAAACTGAGGTTAACCAATGATTTAAATTGGTTTGTAGCTGTTTTGCATCACTAGAGCTCCACAAAGGAGCCAATATACATTAGTGAGTCTAACCCAAAATCTTGAAATAATATTACAGAAAAATGTTTAAAAACTGATACTAATACACTCATTAATATGCAGCTTT
The DNA here is from genome assembly GCA_013396755.1 of Sclerurus mexicanus. Classification (NCBI taxonomy): domain Eukaryota; kingdom Metazoa; phylum Chordata; class Aves; order Passeriformes; family Furnariidae; genus Sclerurus; species Sclerurus mexicanus. The sequence continues at coordinate 419,103 of VWZF01003565.1, read as the reverse complement.
GCTAAAATAACTATCAATTTTACATCATACATAAATTTGTTAGTTCTGAATTAAAGTCTGTGAAGTTAGAAGTCTTTAAACACTACTTGCTCTTTGTGATATATGAAAGGTTGTTTTTACATTGCTATTTTCTTTTTTTTTTTTTAAGTATGTGTTATCTTAAAAATATGATGGAAAAGTTAAAGAATAGCTAGATACCTTAGAAAAAGAATGTGAAAGACTGGTTGGTATCCCATAGCTAAAGCCCTTGGATATTGTGAATACTTCTTTGGGCAGAATCTGTCAAATCACCACTTTATGGTGGATAAATATTCTAAATTTCCTGAGCTACACGCGGCACAAAGGAGAGGCACAGGATGAACAGCCCGGCTATCTTTGTGTGCTCCCCACTCTGATTAAGACTGCTATCCAGTTATATGCTCAAGATAAATTAGAACAGCTTCACCACTGCTTTATCTCAAAAAGTCCCTCAAGGGGCTGTTGTGCTCGTCAAAATTCACCAGAACTCCAAATCCTACTTATCTCAGTGAAGACGAGGGTGGGCTGATAGGAAGGCAGCTACACCATCTTCCTGTTAACGGGAGATTTCCTCCGTCTGTTAGCACTGGCAAGGAAGACTGAGTGGAGCTGTGATAAACAGCATTCAAGGATATAAAAGGTTGCAAAGAGGAAAGGAACAAGGAAATTCCCATACGCAAGGCAGAAAGGGAAAAAAAAACTATGTGTTCAAGTAAGACCATCGAATACTGTGGTAAGAAAGATTAGATCAATGTTTTTGGGACAGCATGTTCACTGAGGGAAGTCAAGTGCAGGAAAAGATTGCTTAAAGCCACTGTGGAGTCTCTTCATGGGGATCTTTAAAGACAGGTAAGTAAAACCTCTGTCTGGAGGGAGATGGGCATGCTTTATGCTGCCTCACGGTTCCTGACAAGTCTATTTTTGTTACAGTCCCTTATCACCAGAGGAGGTGTGCATATGTCTAGCTAGAAATCAGTGACCCTATCTACTGGCAGTTTGTTGGGTAAGTCACCCTGGTTAACTTAGCTAATCTTTGATTTGCAATTGGTTTGTGGTTTCAACTGCAAGAAGTTGCACAACCTTCTATGGACAAAAGAGTACGCCCTGTCAACAAATTCAACCATTACTTGTTCTCTCTTTGACAGGATATCTACCACATCAACAGTCTAAACTGTCTTCCACAAACATCTTTACAGCTATACCATACCATACCATACTGGAAAAAAATGACCATACAGCTGATTCTATCAGGAAAATAATTTCATTTGTGGAGATATTTTCATACAGAGGCTGAAAATGGCCATGAGAGTGGACTCAAGCCTTGAGGCTTGGTTCTGAATGGAAAAGCTTAAATTTGGAAGGTCTTCCCTTACAGACCTGATGGGCAGGTTTGGAAAGTTTTCAGTATGTGGTAAAACCAAAGCACTAGTATTAGGTGAACGGGACCAGGAGAACAGAGCCCGTGTTATTTTTCACTCATATGCCTAAGAAGATAAAAAAATTAAAGGACCACTAAGCAACTTGGGAACTGAATGGATTCCTCCTCAGTGCTGGCAGAAACATTAGCTGGGGTGGAGACCTGGTGGTCCCATGCTTACAGGAACAGTTTTGTTTGCTTTTCTAACCTGTGCTACTTGGACTTTGTTTCATCTTAGACAGTTAACATCTGGTCACAGGTGTTGTTAATATTCAGGTTTAAATGTGAATAACATCTGATAATTAAAAATTTTGAGATAAACTCCAGCTTTTGGGTGTGTGTACATCTGGTACCAAGTATGAAATATATTTCTTACTTATAAGCTCCAAAATAAAGAACAGAAATGCAAGTAAAAAAAAGGATAAAAATTGAAATGTATTCCTTTTCTCAGTGCTGCTAATTACAAAACAAATGTACCTGTTTGTAGGTAAGGATAACAGATCTAACAGTAAAAAATGAGATTGAGATCTGAGTGTAGATGTTTTGTATCTGATGAACCAACTGAAGGGAGTGGCAATAAGTAGGAAAATGCTCTTTTCCTTTAGTCAGATGTTCAGGTTCATGAATCAGGCCAAATAATGCTCTTTTCCTTTAGTCAGATGTTCAGGTTCATGAATCAGGCCGAGTAAGGTGGGATTTCTTCTAAAAAAGGGCTCTGGCTTCACCATCATATTTTCCTCTCCACCACCCACTGAGTTTTAGCTTTCTGTATCCTCCAGCTGCCAGCTACCACAGCTAACCTTCCCAGAAGCAGAGTCTCTTCCTTAGCCCATGGCTGCTGTCCATCACTGGCTTTGGAACAACTGTTCCAAACTTTTTTCCAAATGTGGGTCTCCTGCATGGTATATAGCATAAGTTGCTACTAGGCAGGACGTCGAGGTGTCTTTTTCAGCTGCCTGTTGGACTGGTGAATTCATTCCCTGGCTGCCCTTGGGAACCTTGATAATGATCCCCATCGGCTTTCTTGATGCTTAGCAGGAAAGCAGAACTGAACAAGTGCAGACCTCCCTGCTGCTGAGTTCGGACAATAGGGCTGCTCATAATACCAGCAGATGTTTTTGCTTTTTAGGCCATACAGGGCAAATTTACTTTCCTCTCAGGAGCAAATGCAAGCATAGCCAACACTAAGAAATTCAGAGTTAGCTTCTGGAAACCCACTATTGACTTATGCTGCAGAGCAGTACTTACACTTAAGGTCCACCAGTAATGAGGGTCTTTTGGTAAGTACACAGAACTGCTGGCTCCACATAAACTGATGTGCCTTAAGCATCAAAGCTGGGCTTAGTTTTATACTCTGCTCTGCTTAAACGTGGTGTACTGGGTAATTTCTCTACTTTATGTATTGTGTTTGTAATGGCATTGTGTTCTCTTCACCTTAAGGCATCGAGGTGTGAAAGCCATAGCACTCTGAAGTCCTCATTAATATCATACAGACCCAACTAATCTATATCTTCTTTTTTTTACATTTATAAAAACCCTCAACACTTTATAAACTATTTTTGGTCTTTCTTCTACTTCTTTATGCTCATAAAAGCACAAAAATTAAAGCAGAAAGAAAGGGAGGAAAACAATAAACTGTTTAAAATTTTCAGTTCACAAAAACTTTTATCTGGATTTCTTGTTTGGATTCAAAGAGGCAAAACATAAGACTTTGATGTTCTTCATGTGCCTGTTAAAAGAGAGAGAAAGAGACCCACCAATAGGAAGAAGTTGGCACGAAGCCCTCTTTGACACAGCAAGCACAATGTAAAGGATTAAAGGTCTAATCTAGAAGATATATTGCACACTAAACAGCAGAACCATTTAGGAGAACATTAAATGGCACTTAAGCTAAACAGTTGTCCTTGGGAACTGCAGTTTATATGTGGCTGCTCTAATATCCATTTTAAGCTTGCAGGGCTTTGAAAACAAGATGTCATTGTTTTATAAAAACACACACATTTAATCTTCCCTTGCGAGGGTGTTCTTGAAATATCTGGCTGCTGCACTGGCAAAACATTTCAGAGGAAACAAACAGGGCTGGTGTCAAAACTAGTACTGTTGCACTTTATTTCTGAAGTTATTTGCATGTGCTCAGTTGAATATTTTTTTTTGATCCAAATAAGCAAACCACAAACTTTTTCAATGATAAAAGTCCTATTTAATTTTTTTAACAGTATTCCCACTGTTCTGTAAGAAAATAATAATAATAATAGTACAGCTTAAGTAATATGAGAACACCAAGAAAGTGGTCAGTTCTACATTCACTTGTGTTCTGCGTTCTTCATAGATTAATATTTATGGAACTATTACGTGGCTTCAGCCAAAAATAAAGACCACCCAGAGTAAGGTTTCAATTTTAGTATTCTAGGCACAGGTCATTAAAAAAAAAAATCTTACAAAAAAGCCTTCTTCTGTAACATGTACACCACATTGATTTTCATGCACATCACTCAGCAGGCGTGTGAAGCATATTCCATTTCTAAAAAATTACAATGCATGCTTTTAGAATTAATTTACTATTTCTCTCTAGGGAGAAATCATCCTCTCTACCATGCAGGCCAGAAATAGAAAAGAAAAATAGGCAGCAGGGAAGGGACTGTGTCTTGCAGAATTATACAGTCCAGTTTAAAATCCTCCTATTTTTAATTGATGACCTAGAAAATTAAATAGAGATAATTATTTTTTTAAATAATGTTGTAACTATGCATTTGATATTTTCAATATTATTACTTGTATCAATAATGATATTAATCCTTGACATTGTGATAAACTAGGATATGCCTTGGATCAAGTCATTATCCCCAGTGCTATCTGAACAAGAATAGCGTCATTGTGGTCCTCATGGGTAGTTTTGGTTAAATGAGCTTGTGGTCTTCAAACAGTTCCCGGCAGACAGGCAATCCCAGCTGGTTGCCTTGTTAACTACTCCAGAAAGGAGTCCAAAGGCGAAATGAGTGAGGAGAGCAACCACCTCCTGCAGGGCTGGGGTGGCCTGAAGTTGCAGGTGGCTCCGGGCTAAGGAGCACTTATAAGGCACTGTGGGATAGACTACACGTTGTCATAGAGCAAGCAAACAAAAACCCTCTGTCTCCAAGTAGCTTTACAACATGGTTGCAAGAGAGAAGTTAACAGGTATTCTATAATAACCTCCCGCCGGCTTCTCCATCACCAAGCCATGGTGCTTATCGTCCTTGTTAGCACGGGATTAACTGCTGGAGTATCTGTGAGGCTGCTGCTCTGTGGTCTGGTAGGAATCCACTTAGCTGTTTTTTAATTAAAAGCAGTAGCTGATACATCATGGAAAGCATTCTTTGTCTGTGCTACGTGCTTGCCACAGTTCGGTGTCCCTATCTGACATCATTAGGTAGATTTGCCCGAACACAGTGTTGAGATGTGCAAAGCAAAACAGGCAAACTGAGCACTAAGGCTTTAGCTTGGCTAGGCCACAACAAAATAGTGCCCAGGGATGACATGAAGGATTTACTAGAAAACAGGTTTGTTAGATTCTAATTTTAAGTGGTTCTGGTCTGAAATTTGGCAGAGGGTAGGATGGTGTTGGTCCCAGGACATCATATATTTCGGTCATTCGCATATCTTTCCCTTGAGAAGTCTTCTCAAAGTGTCCTATTCTTTTCAGTCCTCTTAGATAACCATGCCAAACCTCACCCCAATCTCAAAGCCATAACTTTGCCTTCAAGTAAAACCACTCCAGCAGCACAAAGGCTCTGCCCTGGCTGTTTCTGTTTCCATCATGCACCATCCAGGTTGTCTCTTGGACTCCAAGGGATCTCCTGAGATCTCCCCTGAACCCAGCTATACCTCATGGCATAGCTTAGAGATAGAAAAAAAAACAAACCCTGTGTTCCTAGCAATGGTAACTTTTCTGCTTAGGAAAATATCCAAGGGTAGAAATACTATGCTTGATTAGAACACTTAATAATCTCAGAAAAAAAAATGCTGACCTACAGGCATAGAAGAAGCCCTTCTTCAGTTTTCAAACAGAAACAAACAATTTCAAAATTCAAATTCAAAACAAGTAATTTTGATTCATTATTATATCTTAATCTGTAAGGCACCTGAAAAAAAAATTAGTCTTCTTCCTGGCTAGGGACGCTTGACTGCTGTCTCTGCAGTATTTCCCCTGCTTTGTAGTGTCTGAGTGAAAAGCCTCATTGTTAAAGTGAGTCTCAGAACAGACAGACAAGTCTTACATGTCCTTCATATGTAAGAAAACTCAGACTTTTCTTCATTTTGCTTTTACTTTCATTAAAATTTTTTCATGGCTATAAATGTCAATTGTTTGGTATTTTTTGTCGCTTTGTAAATGTCCTGCATCAGAGTGATCTCTGCCCCTGATCAGTGACTGAACCAAAAGATCTGGGGAGAACTAAAGGGCTCCATAGGGTAAAAGGAGGGGTTGGGGATAGAGAATCTGTGGGAGGAAAAAAGGTTGGCTTAAGCAGGATGAAAATTATGCCATTTAAACGGAGCTTATTTAGGCCAAGTTATTAATTGTAAACAACATAATTTTAGGCATTGAATTTTAGAGAAGTCGGACAATCTCAGACCTTTTCCAGATTCAGAATCTGGAATGTCTGTAGTGAGCAGAAAATTCTCCCAACTGCAGTTGGCTGCTCCCACGCTGGAACAATGCATACCCACAAATAGCAAGCAACCAAAACACTTTCCATTTCTTAATAGGCTGTCTGCTGTTAATTATTTTAGTTGCTTGCTGGGAACAATGGAGGTGGATTGGAAATGATGGTTCAGAAATTATGAGAAATAAGTAACTATTTTTAATGTTTTGGACTTTACTAGCATATAGTGCCTCTCATTAGAAGATCTCAGAACACTTAGAAAAGGGTAACTATTAGTATTATACTCAATTTACAAGCTCTAGAGAGGGGCTAGGGAGTTAGCATGGTGTTTAACTTTGAACAGGGTGCAGAGATGGTTTTTGCTGCAGCTATTTATAGAGGATTTACACAACTATAGTGTTTATTGTGTCTTTCAATAAAAAGCAGCTGCAGCAACACACAGCTGGCAAGCTTCAGTACCTGTGAGATACCGAAGACATTATCCAGAAAGCTGATGCACAGGTATGAGGAGATTCACATGCTCTCTGCAGCACTTTAAGTATTGCTTTTCTAACAAAAGTCTGAACTAATTTTAAATGTTTATGTTGTTTACATTCAAAATTCTCTTCCTCTGCCTGTTTAAAGCCAGATCCTCATCCTGATATAAATCATCTGTCCACATTGTTGAAGTTCCTCGGCTAGATCTTTGCTACATAGTTCTGCAGCCTCTGGCACAGGTATTGTTCCTAGTGAGTCCCTCATCCATATCCTGAAATATTTCTTCAAGGTTAGCAGTGCTATTTACCCAGATTTTACCATACATGTGGGCTAGAGGCTGTGTACTGATTGCACTCTAGCTGAAATGGGACATACTTTCTCATGAGAAAATGGTACAAAAATTGACTCTGTGACCCCTTTCAAACCTCTTACAGACCCATCTTCCTATGAGTTCATGATGACCCTCACTTCTGCACATTAGGAATATAGGCTCTATACCCTCTCTGTATACACATCATGTAAGAGAGATGGAAAGAAGAAAGGATCAAAGATGTGGCCATAAGCTGAACATCTGCTTCTGCCCATGATCTGTTTTCCTTGACATTTTCTTATCTCACATGCCTTTCATAAACTCCAGGACTTTCAAACCAATCCCTCCTGTTTTCCACTGCATTATCCTGTACTGTGCTAAAAGAATGAATGCAATTTATATGTATCTAGAAATTAAGACCCCATGGAGAGATTGCAAAGGAGATGTGACTACTGTTACAGCCAAAGGGCTAGAACAACACTGTTTAAATTGCTACTTAAATAAGATGGGGTAAGTTTTATGTCTCTACTTAAACCTTTCTTTAGGTTTCTGTAGATAAGTTGGGGCTTAGAACTTTATTCTTTAGGTGAGTTTCTTATGAGAGGCCACATAAAGGTCAGCAAAACTTGCCTTATTAAGAAAGAAAGGGAAAAAAGATAAAAAGAGACTGGAGATGCTTTGATTAAAAAGAGCATGCTCAATTGCAAAACTACATCGTGTCTTTTTATCTGGTAAGACAGTCACTTCTGTGCTCACTGACTCTATTTCAAATCCGAGTAAGATTTCATACTGGGGCTCATCCAAAAGCCATCAGGACCATTTCCAGTTTTCTGTGAGATTTGGATTGGACTCTGTCCACATGTATCCAATTAAAATGGTCACTCAGACTCTTGAGATCATCTTCCTTTCATCTTCTTGCAACAGAAGTTAGGGTTTCTCAGGGCAATACAATATCCACTCTCCATCAACACTAAGAGTAGTGGATGCTTAAAAAAAAGCCAGCCAATACATCAGATTTTGCCATAACTTCACACTGTGTTCAATCCTATTGACATCAGTTCTGTGCACTGTTTGGCCCTAGATTTTCCCACAATGGGATCCCATTCTTCTTGCATGAGAATATGTCTTGGACAAATTGCCATGTCACATTCACTCAAAGGGCCATGATAAACCCTCCATCTTTGCACAGGGCTCCCGATTACATCAAAGGAATTTCTGCATACAAAACAAGGGTAAAATATGCCTCTAATTTAAGGTTAAATTATACCGTTAAGACATGGGCTAAACTAAGAGGCAGCAAAGAAACTGAACCACATTAGGGAGCACATCCAAAGCACTGTCTCAGAAAAAATGCAATCCTTTATACTGTGAGTGTTTGACTCAAATGGGAAAGAATTTGTGATGTGCCTTTTCAGGGAACAAGCTATCTCCTTTACTTCCTACCAGACAGCCCCAGTGGAATGAACACAAAGAGAAAAAATTAATGATTTAATATGCTCTCCACATCTCTTTTCACACTTATTCCAGGCAAAGACTTGTGGGCCTGGTCCCTAATTCCTGCACTTCAGCTGTCCACAAAGACTGTGAAAATATAAGACTGTTCTCTTCCCCCTTCCACTGTATATGTGCTTCCATGATGAACAGTTTAGCTTGTGGGGGAAAAAAACTCGCAGTTGGTTTAGCAGTGAATATACTGATTATCTGATTTCGGAACCATATGGAAAAAATGCATCTATGTAGGTATGTTCACTGCATATGTAAATATGATAACAAAAGCAAAGATTAACTATTGTCTGTAAGAGTCTAAGATAACAATCTAAGTAGAGCTTGACACAGGCTTCCTAAGTCAGAATGAAATTGGAAATGCAACTTTCATTTGAGAATATTACAAAAACACAACTGAGAAGGAGATTCTGCAGGGCCAAATACTCACTGCCACTGTTTAAATAGTGTGTGCAAAGCAAAAGTAAAGTGAAAGGTGGCAGAATCAGCTCCCTGCTCAGTCTTTTATTTCTCTTTTCTTTTGTCTTAAATGTGTTGTCTAGATATCAGTACCAGATACCTCAAGAACTCACCTATGGCAGCCTCATAGGTAGCACTGTGCTGGGAGCTGCTGCTCCTCCATCAGGGTGCATTTTCTGTGGTAAGGGAAAGGATTGACATGTCCTATGAGATTTTAGAACTATTTGTTGTAACTTAGTTTTGTTCATTGCTATGCGCAGAGCTATCAAAATTACAGTGATTTGAAAGATTCAGGGTAGAAGACTCTAAATTGTGTTACGGGAGGATTTTACAGAGTATTCGATGGATTTAAATAATTTATGATTGCATCTGAACTTAATTGAGATATCCCAAGGTCATGCATATGAAAAGGGATGCTCTTTTCCCCAGCTTGTGTTTTATTAAAAACTTCTTGTATAGTTCATGACAGTTTCAACTTTTCACAAGACACTCACAAATTAGAATCATCTTCCTTGTGGGCCTGCTAATGGAAATCCCCTCATACAGTTATTAGTCACTGTCTTACAATAGCTTCTTGTTTCTAAGTACTTTGATGTTGTACATAAGAGCTGTGGATCAATTACATTCATTTTTCCCATTACCGGGCAAATATTTGGACATTTTCTGTTGAGTTGATTCAAGGCAGAACTAAACCAAAGGAGCTGCATACTGTGCAGACATCTCTAACCTTCAGAAGCTGAAGGTTTTGTGACCTGGGAGAATTAATAGATGTTTATTCTAGCAGGGTAAATGGAAAAAGACCATTTCTATTTTAGGGAGATAAATGAAAAGCAGGGAAGATGGGGTTTGTTATGACAAAATCATTCACAAGTGGCATGCTGAAATGAGGAAAAGCAGTTATGTATTTATATTATAATCCTCATGGAATGTTTGTCAAGAGAGACTCAAGTGGCAAAATGCATTAGTAATTGTTGTGTTTCCTCACTTGTCAAAACAAGTATTTCCACTAAAACTAGTCTACTAAGGTTGTCTCCATTGCAAAGATTCAAAACACACCTATCTTCTGTAGTGAAAATCCAGAACTTTTTTATTATTATGTGATTCCTTCCAACAAGGAGAACACATGCAGCTATTTCTTCTTGCCTGTTTCAAACAATAGCTGTAAGTTTTCCACCACTGTGTCAGAAACACATTTTGAAAATATTTCACTTGCCAGGATTCTGCAGAACAGAAGAAGGAAGGCAAGCCAGCTGGCATGCCCAGCAGTGGCAATCTAAAGTGCTTACCATGCTCAGGAATGTTACAAAGCATGAGCAAACAGACAGCATTCTCCAAACATGGAGCTGCAGTTACTCCTCAGCTGGTGCTGCTCTTCTAAACTTACTCAAGTTCACTACAAACACTTGGGGGGATTTTGACTCAAACAAGGGTTTCATTGAGAAGAGACTAGTGCTCGATTTGGTCACTGATTCTTCATTAAATTTTTCTTTTCAACAGACAACACAGATTCCCTGAAACCACTTTTTTCATAATCCATAAAGGAATTTCTGTGACTCTGGTATAGACAAACCCTCTGTTAATTCAGCTGTATTACTGCTATGGTGCTGAGGATCAGAACGCATCAGTTTTATGGGAAGAGAGAATGTCAGCTTGTATGGGCTTCTTTCTCTCCCTTCAAAGATGAGGAACTGCCCAATGATAGGGGTGGTGAATCCTTAGAAGTAACCCCAAAAGAGGATTCCTCCCCAGGAAGACTGTCTGCTAGGCTGTGAAGCAAAAGGACATTTCTTTTTGTGTAAAGATTAAGGAAAATCAGATGATGAAATTGTTGTCAATATTATCTTCTTTAGATAATATTTAGGTAGTGGATTTAGAGCGGTTCAAAGAATGAGCACATAAATGGATGATATATTTGATGTTCACTGCAAAGTCATGATTATGGTTTTTTTCTGATTTTTTCTAATATTTTTATTTAAGTCTTTCTGAAAGGGTGTGAACTTCTTATTAATTCAGCCAAAAAGTCTTCTTTGAAAACATTACAGCATTTCAGTCAATAAACTATTTCATTAATGTTGTGTGTTTGGGATAGAAAATTAGTCCACTTTGAACCCTGCAAAATGAAACAATTAAAAACTACACACAATTGTTTTCAAGTCCTTAAAATCCATTTGTGAGCCTTGATACAAAATTCTCACATCTAACATTTCCAAGAGAATACTTTATGTCACAAATGTCAAGGTGAAGGTATAGTTCAGCACTGTTATCTGCCGTGACTGCCAGGAAAGGTCTAAATCACGGTTTTCTGAAGGCCTGATGCTGTTCCATTTGTGTAAATTTGAGTCAGAATAAATGCCACTGTAATCAATGGACTGTACAATTGTACAGATAGCAGGACAAGGGTGTCTCAAACACACTGTTTTTCACACATTTTGTCTTTCTTTACTCATTTCCCTGGCTTCATCTCCTTTAATTTATTCCTTAAAATGAAAGACTGCAAAGAGCTACAACTGGAAACAGTCTTATCACAGGGAACAGCTCACAAATCAATGTGTCTTTTATTAGGCATTGTCTTGAAACTCCCCACCATGACTTGAACCGAGGACAAGAGAAGTTGGTGCACTATTGCATTAGGCCTATTGTGATTTGTAGCTTAAAAATGCACTATTTAATTTTCATTTGAAATGGATCTGCAGCATATGCAATTTCAAAAAGTAGGATGAAACTTACTGTCTCTTTCCATCTATGGCCCAAGCATTTTTTCGGAGGCATCATCATTCATCACAGTGTCATCTCATCGTTATTATTTTGCCTGCTGGGTAGAGGCATTTCAGTTAAAAGCGAAAGTACCAATTGTGCTAACTGTAGTTCTATGCTTGCAGTATATTGAAGAAAATATATGTGGTCTGGGACTTAAAAGCGCAAATTCTGTGAGGTGCTGAGAACATCCTACCAGATGCTGTGCAACCTCAGTTCCCCATCCAGGGTGACAGAAAGCTAATGTGCCTTGTCTTTTTCAGGGTCAGACCACTGGCGATTAAACAATTCTAGCAAATATGACCTCATTCTTATTTGTCTGGGACATTATGAAACACAACATGAAGGCAGTTCAGATGTGGTAGCAGAACACAAAGCACTAACACACCCAGCATGGTGCTTGAAATGTGTTCCTTTATAATCCTATATTTCCCAGACAAACACTTGTAAACACTGAAGTAAAACAAAACACATTTCCTTTTTATGAAAAAAATGCCTTAAAAACCACAGGATTAACAACACCAGGGAAGGACAATCCCCTGAAGGGCCTAAATCTTGTTTCCAAAACTTGGTCTGAGTTAACTGTGTTCAAGCTAAATTTCTTCATGATAGCACATGGAAAACATTTTGTGAAAAAAAAAAAAAAGATATGCCATGGTCAAACATACCTTGGATAGATTCTGAAGTGATACCTCATGATTTAAACATTTGCTGATTATGTTGTAATGGTGAGGGTGTGGAAAATGGGACTCACACCTACTGGATTTGGTTTCTGGCTTGGCTGCATGTTTTCCTGCATACACAGGAGCAAATCCATTTATCTGTTCCTGCATTGTGGTTGCACGGCTAAAGAAAATAAATCTTACTCTGCTTTCTTCAAATCAGAAACAACACAGGTGGGAGAACTTACATGCCAATCCTGTCCCTACACAAGAGCAAAGACAGAGCTAAATATATGCTGAGGTGATAAAAGTTGATAATACTATTTGCCAAGTAAAGCAAAAAACATTGTGGAAAAAACTCACTGTGGTCAGTTTTGTTTGCTGAATCCCATTATTTTTGAAGGTAGACAGAAAATCATGACATTATTTAACAGGTTTTTCTTCAACAGTTGTAAAGAGCTTCTCCTCCTGCTCAGGCTGTGCCCAGTCATCCAGTGAGACGAATAAAACTATTACACAGGTGAACATCCCTGGAAATGAGGAGAACTGTATAGACAAAAAGCTTGGTTCATGGGGTAAAAGTGTAAGAAATATAACACAGGCTCAAGCCTACTTCCCATCTTCCAGCATCTGGCTGCTCCCTGAGCCAGAGGTAGCATGTATTAATACTCAACAAAGCATCTGATCTTCATGAGTTTGTCTAATCCAATAATTTGGAGGGAAAATAAAAATGGCCTCTTTGTCCTTCACAACATCCATTTTACAGCAAGAAGTTCCACAATTCAAAGATGTGCTGAACAAAAACACCTCTTCTCTTTTCTATATTTTCCTCTTGTCTAAAACGATGGCCCTTAGCTTCTGTACTGTTGCAAAAGTTTCATATCTTCTTAATTTCATCTACTTTCATCATGTTAACCTTTCAGTCATCACTTTTGCAAATGGAAAAGCATTATCTTTTTAGATTCTTTTACAGAAAATTTCTCTGATTATTCTTGTTCCCATTATCTATCCTTTTCATGTTATCCTGACACTGGTGCTGCTTTGATCAATCACAGTGACAGTTGATTGACTGACAATTTCACATTTGAATTCTTCCAAATCTCCTCTGTAAATACCACCTACTGTAACTGATTTGTTGTGCAGCTGATTTGCCCTAAAATCTCTGACACTCCAATATGGGAGTTTGCACAGACTCATTCTGTGTAAAGAATGACTCCAGTGTGAAGGACTCCCACCTCATTTACAGCAGGGACCAGTGCAAATAATTCATTTAGCTGTTCCATAATGTCTTTATCTTCCTTTGCTGCTTCTTCTCATCCTGCTAACTGTCCAACTGTGTTGCTTCTGATGTATATACAAAAGGCTTTACTGTTCGCTTGCATTACTTCTGCAAGCTGCTTCCTCTAATATTTCAGCTACCTTTGCTGTGGTTTAACATTTATTTTGCTGGGGATTATACTCTTTCTCTGTTTTCTTTCTTTGGACACTGCTTCCAAATTTTGGGAGATGTCTTTTCATTCTGAATGGTGTGTATTACACTGTTGTTTAACTATGCTAGCTACTTCTGGATGTGGCTCACTCGGAGTCCATTTTTATTGGTGCTATTGATGACTGGCGTACATTTACTGGCATACATTAACATGCATGCTACTTGAAAATACTTAATTCTTTTAACTGCTATTTACACATCTCCCTTAAACAGCTCCTTCATTTTTATACAATTCCCCAACTATTTATCAGAAGTATTTTGGTGGTGACTTAAATATTACCAATTAACCCAAAAGTTTCTGAACTGCTTTTTAAGTGCTCACTAAGCATAGAAATTAGACAACAAAGCAAAATAATGTAAGGGCCTAAGGAAAGCTGTCATGAAAAACCTTCTGCATCTGATTCACATATTAACTCAGAGGTTAGTGTTCCATCGGTGCTTGCTTCATAAATTTGCACATATCTACATTAACATCATCCATAGGATCATGGGGGCAAAGTGGGGGAAGAGAGGTGGGGAGGCAAATGTAGAATCTGGCATTCCATATTTTCACACCGGAGAGATGGGCATGCTCTAAGAATTCTAAAAGAGTAATTTTGTTTGTTTCTGAGAGTATATTAAGGCAGATTTCTCTTACAGTAACTCCTAAAGCCCAATTTATTCTCAAGGTACCATACTGAATTATTTGTCCTCTTGAAAAGGCTTTAAAATTATCTTTGCCAAAAACTCGAAGCATAGTTAGATTCTGATGCATGGCTAAAGGGAAACATCAGATCGGTTGCATATATTTCACCTTCCATGCAAGATGCAGTGTGATAAAGATCCTTCAGCAGATCTGTATGTGAAGATTATAAATTAAGCCACAACAGGTTCTAATGGCAGCTTCAGAACTTTGTGCAGAGTCTTAGGAAAATCTCAGAGTTTTTGTGCTGTCTCTCTTAGGAAGTTACACATGGCTATTCTTAAAGTAATAAATGGAAAGGGAGCCCTGTTTGCATAAAACTTGAGACTTCTATTTCGTTAAGTATCTTGTTATACTTTTTCACAGGAATATGATTATGTTTGTGCCATACTAAATTTCTCTTTTTTATTGTCTGTAAATGTAAATAAGTATTTATGAAACTACTTCTCTGTATTTTGATCTGCTTTAAATGACAAGTAAATCTGTATCTGTTGTTATAGGTCATGTTACAGGAGAATTTATGCAGATAACATACCATCTACATACTATAAGTTTATGCAAGTGTATACAAATACATTTTTAAGGTTCCTTATGTTCTGCATGCATAATGGTGCAAAACAGATGCTTTTTTTTTCCATTTTCAAGGGAGTAGAATGACAGTATTCCTGCCAATGGGAAAGAAGAGCTGAATTTATTTTTTATTTTCCACTTTGAGATTTGAATCCTGTAAGAAAGCCAATAATTTTTTTTAAATGGAAGAAATAAGACAGAAAGGTTGGATGACTGGAAAAACAAATGTCATTGGAAATGACAAATAAGAATGCAACTTTGTTAAACATAAAGGTCTATTCAGAAATTTTCCAATCTGATGTGATTTTTCTTTTGTGGAAGACTGAGAAGAGTATAAGAATAACTCAGCAGTAAACCTCACTACTCAAATACTTTATAGGGACTAAATCCCTTTATTTTAAAATTAAATTTAAATTTAATTAATTTTATAATTAAAACATTGGAAAAGACATGCATGAGGAGAGCTTTTACCAGAGCTTTTGTAATAAGCCTAGTTCTGAACTCTGGGAAGCAAAGTGCATAGTCCACAGCAGCTGACCTAGAAATCACTGCTCTGAAATGATCCAGGGAGGGCTGGCAGTATTCTTCCATATCTGCCAGAGATAGTAGGGCTTGGGGGGCTCAAAAATTGCTTTAAACCATTTACTATATTTCTGCTTTTGTTTCTCACAATAATATTGAACCAATGTGTCCTTACTACAGAATGAGTCAAAACCAATGAAACAGCAAAGACAGAGCTGTGTGCTTAGCCAGAGCTATGCTTTGTCATTTTATCACACCAACTATGTCAGCTGGCGGTAGCATGAGTAATCCAAGCTTCAAACAATGTCATTCTGCAGATAAATCAATGAACACAGACAGAAACAAGCTAAGTCTGTTTTAGACAGCCTAATGATCAGCGGTTTTTTCTAATAGCTTGTCAGACTTCAACCTGTCAAGCCTGGAGATTTAGGGACACTGATTCACTGGAGATTCCTGATTGCATTCCTGCTGGGCTATCTATGAATCACAATAGGAGACTCCGAGGAAAAGGGGGGAAAATGGATCGCCTTCAGGCCTTTATGAGGCACAGGTTATTGTCATGCCTCAACTAAATCCTAATTACTCTGATTAACAATGCAAGCCTGTCACTACTCATGCATAATAGTGAAAAAGTTTGCAGTAATGACTATGAAATTCTGCCACTTCTGCTCAGGTCTCCACACGTGCCTTACTGGGGCTTTGTCCGCCCTGCGTGCCATTCACCCAGCTGCTGTTTCCAAAATAACTGGGTTGCCAGGGTGAGCTCCATTTGCAATGCAGACCAGACCCGACCATACTTGGTGAGATCAACTGGCTCACAAGATGGGCTGCAGGATTTAAAACATATTGAGAAGTTACTGGCTCTCAGATATCAGACTTCCTGCCACTTCATATTGACTTTCCTCTTAAAATCAAAGGTCTACGTTAGGTTATTGTTCAAATTTAATGTCATCTTTCCATACTTTAGGTTATTGTTCAAATTTAATGTCATCTTTCCATATATACATATATTAGTATCCTAGCTGTCTCAAACTTTTGTCATTGCATAACTGTTAAGCATCCCTGAGATATAATGGAAATAATAATTTGAGCAGGTGTCTGCAACAGCATATACACGTCTACTTAGAAGGAAATGTCCAACAGTTTAGTGAGAGGCATAGCATTGTTTTCATTTGAGGAAAAAAAAAAAGAAAAAGAAAAAAAGCTTATAGAATAAAGAGTTTATTTCTAGGCAAAAAGTGTATTTTGAGATGCACACTATACTGCACCCATTTGTAGAGCTTTGTCAATGTCCCAGAACATTTGCAGTCTCAACTTCTATTAGCTCTGCCATCTGATCCTGCCATCATCAAAACTGACCGTAAACTCCTATCATGAAATCTTGGCACTGCTGGAATTATCAGCAAAGTTCCCATTAACACCAGTAGCTGGCTCCAGTGCTGGGGAAACAGGGGCCTGGTGTACAGGGGACACAGGAAGGAGGATATGACAGATATGAGGGAGACAAGAGTGTGTCCTGACACGAAATTCAGCTAATTCTGTATCAGAATTCAGACAGGGTGTGAAGTGAAGGTGGTCCCAGGAACTCAGTTTAGATGTGCACAGTAAGGATGAATGTCACTGTTAGGGGTTTAAGGTGGAAACATGTTCCTCCATCTATGGCTGATAAGCCCAGCTCCTGCTAAATGCTGAACACCATCAGCCCGTGATGGCTCCATGCTGAAATAATGCACTTCTTACCACTCGCCTCCACACCGACACACATTAAACAGCTGCAAAGGGTTGGAGTGTTCAGCAATGAAACCTATAAAATTAATTCTTCAGTTATGCTCCAGTAGATAAAAAAAGGTCATCATTAAACCTCTTTACTTTTTGTTTCCCTGTTCTGAAGGACTTATCCCAGGAACTGCTGTGTGCTGTTTTGCCACGTTCCCTGGCTGAGAGCACATGACTCTTAAAGAGCATTTTGTCTTGGAAGAGCAGAAAATATTGCCACTTCTTTTGTGGATATGTGCATGGTCTTTCCTTCTGCTTCACAACCAGTGTATTTCCTGGGCCTCTCAGGTTTGGACTTTGCCAGGCGAACAGTCAAAAAGGAAGAGATGTTTGATTCGCCTTGTTTAAAGCAAAATTTCAAATTATTAGAAATCAAAACATTAGAAAACAAAACACATTAGCGATCTGCTTTGAAATTACAGAGCTGTTTCCCTGTCAGAAGCAGCATGATGATTTCATTAACCTTTCTCTGGAAGCTTTCAGGGCAGCCTGGACAGCTGGCAGCCCTTTTTCCCAGCCCAAATGCTTGATGCCCATGGCACTGGTGCCCAGGCTGTCTGGCAGCTGAAGGGACCCACTGGCCGGAAGGTGGGCACCCACACAGACTGTCTTGTTTTGACAGGTATTCGGAAATGTTGATGTTTCGTTCCAGCGCAAACAAAATGAAATGTTGACAACCTGGAATTTCCCAGAAAACAGATGTTTCCTTTTCTGGCCAGCCCTAGAGTGCACACACACACACACACACATACACACACACACACACACACTTGCAGAATTATTAACTGCTATAACATCAGCAGACTATAAGCCCACTTCCACTGTGTGGTGTGGAGGGAATCCAGCCTTCAAATTCCCATGTTAGAGCAGCCACCGGAGAACCACAGATCCCGGGAAGTAGTTAAGTGTCATAGCTCCTTATGGAGCAAGGCAGAGCTCTGTGCTCTGTCACGGTGTGGAGCATTTGCTGCAGAGGAAGGAGAGCACTGATGTGTCTGAGTAGCCCACAGAGAGCCACAGCCCCGTGGCTCGCAGAACAAAGCACAGGAAAGGCATCACTCTTTGGATCAGCAGCGACTCCATCCCCGAGAGCCCTTCTTTTTCTTTCCCTCCCTTTTCTTTCCACAGAAGCAGTTGTGAAGTGCCAAAAGCTATCGGGAAGCCTGTGTTACATCAGGCAAGCCGAGTGTACTGACCCCCTGAGCCAGCCCACAGGGAAAAACAACAGGAGGGAGATTGCAGAGGAAGATAGGACTACTTAAGTAGCAATTCATTGTGAACCACTTTTCTAAGCTGTTGATAGAAGCATCAAGTGTGAGAGAGGAAGGGAACTTATCTTCTTGCCCAAGCAGAACCCTAATGACTCCATAATGACTGCTAAATAATGTTGCCAATAATCTCCATTTAATTATACAGCTCTAGTATGTCCTTAAAAGGAAAGAAAACACAGGCATCTGCAGTCGCTGCAGTCCTTTAGCCTGGTTCTGTAAAATGCATGTGGATACGTAGCATGAGTTGTCTCCTAGAAGATAATTCCCTTCCCTTTCTTCATCTCGTCTGAAAAATTCACTCATGTGAAATAAATTTGCTCAGCTCTTGACGCAGCCATCAATAAATGCTGTGTCTGTTGCGGCTCATGAGCATCCAGGTAGGCTCCTTCCGAGACAGAAATGTGTGTGATTTCACAGATCTCCTCTGGAAGACTCTTCAGGAGCATTTTGTCTTTGGCCAGAGGGCACTACAAAAGCAGGGTGTTTAATGAACACAGCACCACTTCATGCAAAAGTTTGAGTAATATTTTTCAGACAGATGCCTATTGTAAGAGCTGGTGACTTATACAATGGGCTTTTCTAAAGCCTGAAAATATGAATTCCCTCTTTATCATTATAAATTTTTTTACAGATCCTGAAAGTCTGAAAATAGGCCAGTCTTGGAAATAACAGTTTAATAGTACACTATATGTGCAACAGGCTAAGGAGAATATTTAAGCAAAAATTCTATTTTTGGCTTAATATTCCAAGGCTTTCCTAATACTCATTTCACTAAAATATTTCTTCAGGCACAGAGTCTTTCCAATACAAACACTGGTTTCATCTGGAATATTCAGCAAGATAATTGATAAAAAACATGGCATAATAGGTGAAGGATCTGTCATTTGACTTCTACCACCAACTCAGGAGACTTATTGTTATTATAAATAATACATACTAAGGAAACACAAAAAAACCAGATTTCTACTTACTGTGTAGGGCCAGTGCCAAATTCTGGGGTTTGGGATTCAATTACAATGTGAAAGCCAGCAAAGAAGAGCACCTCCAGAACTGTATTTTTATGAAAACAGTGTGATTTCAACCATCAACTAGTGCACATTTAATTTTAGTCATGTGTTAAATAAGTTTCCTTTAAAGCTCCATCTGATGAACTTCGATGGCTGTCCTTTTTGGTGAATTTGTAGACCACCACCTGTCCTACCCTTCATTTATCTGTATAGAGCAGAAAAAGTGTAGGTGGGAAAATTCACAAACCAGAGTATTACCTTAAATTAGATAGAAATTATATTATCAAGGGAAGCAGGAGTTATGCTAAATAGCAGTAAAAAAACTTCCTTGTCTTAGCATCCTACAAACCTGGTGGTTTTGTTTGAAAAATAGGGGAGAAACGCAGAAGGCTGGTGCGGTGAACAGATCTGCCTGCAGGAGCTCCCTTTCCTGTGCTTCCAGGACCCCTTCGGAAGGGTATAAACACATTGCCATACATTGCATCTGATTGTAATTCAAAACTGATAGCTTTACAGAAGCAATAGAGTAAAAGAGGCACAGTCACATCTACTCATCTCACTCACTGCATATATCAGAGAAATCTGAGGGAGCACAGGTGATGGCAGACCTGTGCAGGGTGTAACCAGCCTCTCCGGTTCTCTGGTTGAGGTCCCCTGGAAAAGGGCAGGCAGCAGGCTCATTCCCAGCACCCAGTGGCTTCCCTTCCCTGTGCAATAGAGACAGAGAAGAACAGGAAAAAAAGCAGGTAGAAGGAGATTCCAAAAGAAGAAGCTGAGTTCGGAGCAGAATACAATTCCCACAAGGCAGTGGGAAATGAGGAAAGGCTCTGTATTACTCTAGTGGAAAATATTAGTGCATGTACATAGTCTGAAATGCCCTTATTAGACAAGCAGCAGCCATTTCTCTTTTCCTAACCTCATTTTTTTCCATTAAAAGATAAAACAAAATTGGCCAGTTGATGTGATTCAGCTCCTGAACTGGCTTTCCTAGAGGTAACGCTTCCTGTCTGAGGTACTGTTTCTGGCTGCCTGGATATCCTGGCTGAAATTTTCAAAGTCACCTGGGGAACCTATGTGTTCACACATGTACCATGAATTTAAGCAGGAAATGTCATTTGAACCCCATGAGCAGATGTGAAATATTCTGGGGTAGGTTGGGGTTTTTTTGGTTTTGGGGTTTTTTTGGTTGATTGGTTCGGTTTTGGGGGTTTTTTTTGTGTGTTTGTTGTTTCGGTTTGGGGTTTTTTTGATCCCTCTCTTTTCATGTACTCTTTATTTGCTGCATCTTTTATCAGTCTTTTTGCTGCTTCATTCTTCTCATAGTTTCTCTTTTCACTAAGACTGCTCACATTTCAGTCCCTACTGATGTTATTTTCTCTTTTTTCTCCTATAGCTACTAGCTTGTTCTGTGTTTTTGTCTTTCCTTTGTCTCTAGATGCTCTCTCTTCATCTTCAGTCTTTTGTGTCATCAGTCTGCTTTACATGGTCAGTTGCCTCATATATAAAAGCTGAACTATGTCTCCTGTTCACAATATGAATTATAAAATTGGAATTCATCTCAGTGCTTCCTCCACAGCAGTGAGGCTATACAGATCATCCAAGCTCCGTGTAAGACATCATAACTGCAGAAACACCTTCTTCAGTTTTCCATGGTATGGTGGGGCAGGGAGGAGACAGGGTGAAGAGGAATTGACGTATGTGTGCTTTCCTTGATCATAACCCACTACCTATATAATGTTCAAATGGCTTTGAACACTGACACTTGCCCCAGGTTGTGCCACAATGCCCCACATTTTCCAATGGCATTTCTAGTGTACTGCAATGGTAAACTTGTGCCTCTGCTTGGCAGGTTCAGACACCCACCTGACCATGAATTCCCAGGTGTGCTCTGTATTCATACACATGTATGCAAAATCTGGTGTTTGCAGCCACTCAGTGCCACTGATTTAGAGCTTCATCTCCTGCATCCAGACTATTTGTTTGGTAAAATGGAAAGGTAGAACCTATCCCTGTTCCAAATGGACTTCAACTATTCTCCAGAACACAGCTGTGTCTTGAATACTGTTCCTAGTCTGGAACACAAGCATACTGAAAATAATGAAAATCAGGTAGCTGAATGCACTTTTGCTTCATTATTCAGAAGAAAACGATGCTTTGATGTTGAGCCATGAAATATGTGATTGTGCACTTGGCTCCACAGGCACAATACCCATCACTAAATTAGAAAATGTCTAAAAATTTATAATCCTAGATGAATTTTTGATGTAAAAGGGCAATTAATGTATCTTAGTCTATATCCAATGGACTAAATTTTATAATTCTGCATTTTAGCCTAATTTGTGCCAAATAACTGCACAACTTCTTACTTTAAATATTTAGGTCCTCTGAGGTCAGGCTTCCTTTTGCAGAACTTACTTACAAAAAGCTGTTAGAGTCTGCCAATTCTATAGTGCTAAATTTATAGCAACAGGTCAAAACACAGTTCCTAGAGGAATTCAGCAGCCCTTTGTAGTAAATCAGCAGTCATGTCTTTGATAAATGTCTCCTGAGTCCAGCAGTAACTGTTCCTCCGTGCTGAAAGATAAAACAGTGGACTTGTACGAGACATGTAGTTTAGGGAAAGTCACAGAGCAACAAGGACCTGGTAAATGAGGAAGTAAAGGTTAACCCAGCGCTCATGAGCACTGAACTTAACAGCTCTCGAAAACAAGGTGGAAGCCTACCTGGGCATGTGAATTCAGGTGGGCTGCTCAGGTATAAAATGTGCAGCACCTTGGAGGATAATAAGGCAATTGCTCTAACCCAAATAAGGGATATAAAACTTTTTCAGGTGGGTAAAACCCTCTCCAAACATTAATACTTTGATGGTGTCATGAACTTCTATGTTCAGCCTGTTACTTGATAATTCTGTTGGAATGCAGGTCCTACAAGCAAAAAGCAGGGGTTTGGTTCCTCCAGGCTCCATTTTAATGCCTCAAGGGCCAGTCCTGCAGCTGCAATTGACATGAGCAACCTCTGCTTATAGGACCACGGTTCACACAAAGCTCTTTTTTGCCTTTCAGGGCCGCATCTGCTCCCCTGATTGGCTGCACTCAAACCGGTGAAAATATTTTTCACATCTGTAAGCAGGTCCATGAAGAGATGCCACTGACTGAAGAGGCACCAAAGGGCCACTGGCTGGCTTGGAAGGATGAGGGTGAGGTTTCTGGTTCAGTTTTCACCCAACAGAAGCAGTGCTCCCCTGGGAGGTGTCATAGCAGCCCAGCATTTCAACACCACGAGAGGGTAGGCAACATCAGAAGCCACAGCAGCCTGTTTGCAGCCTGTCAGTGCCTCATCATTTTAACCTCTGAGAGGGCGAGAGCTGATTAAGTCACACACTTCCACGGGTAGCTGGGGCTCCTGTACCCTCAGCCTTTGGGCAGGGTAAGATTTTGAATGACCGCAGTACTTTGTCACTACAGTGATTCACGAGTTTCTATCACTAGAGTAGTATAGCAGAGGATGCCAGTGACTGGGGCAGAAGGAAAATGAATAGGTCATATAATTCTTCTGGCTGAGATTTATGGGCCCATCTCATCAAGATTTAATTGGTGATGTAGTCTCAAATGAAAACTAGGTGTGAGGAGCAGCTTAATTTGACAGCATGAAAATTTTTCCCCTGCTGGCAAAGAAATATCTTTAATTTCTCTACTAAAAAAACCTCCGGTCTAGTTAAAAAATCTGGATTAACGCCCATCCAAGCTATCAAAATAGTCAGTCCAGTCAAAAAACTGTATTAACTTCCATCCAAGCCATCAGATCACAATCCAGGTACTGGAACCATGCTAGGAAAAATATTATTTCATATTCTTTTCTTTCCAGCTCAGTATCTGGCCTCTTTCCACCAGGAGAAGGAAGGCCTCCCTCTGAGAGGAATGGCATGAAGCTCTCAGCAACCTTTTTTCACTTTTGGGGGGATTGCTTATTATGATTCCTTTTTCTGGTGACATTTCATCTGTATTATCTCAGGAGAAAACATCCGTCTAGACTGGCTCATTAAGGATTTTCTGAAAATGTCTTGAGATTTTTGGTAATAGTCTTCTGTACCTACTAACAAGGGAGATGTGTCTTTACAATAGGAAACAATGCACATCACTGTTTCTGAAACTATTTCATTAACTACACCCTCACAGCTTAGCCAAAATTATTTGCATACAAGCACTGGATTCTGGATGAAAGAGGCTGTATTCAGGCCTAGGCATTTACATAGGGAAGTTCCTTCAGAATAATGAATTATATCAGATGAGAGACAGAGCAATCTTTAGTTCTGGAGCAGCAACATTTAAAAGTTTCCTCTGTGGATTCACACTTAATACACACGATACAGAAGGAAGTTATTTTGTGGTCTGGAGAAGGAGAAGATTTAAACCACGATAAAGTGCTGGACTAATGAACCACTGAGATCTGCAGTGTCTCTTGCCTCTTTATATCTCCCATATATTACTAAGCACAGTACAGTAAAACTTCATGCACACAGACCGAGGAATAAAGACATAAAACGCATCATTATGCTATACTCTAAGGACATTTTAAAGTTCTTTTTGTTGATGTAAAATAGTATAGGCTACCTAGGAATATGACTAGACTGTATGGATAAACCTAATACAGATAAATATAAGGTTTATAGGGTAGAGATCTCGTGGTCTCTACTTTGCTGATGCTTATGAGAAAGAGACCTGCTTATTACTATAATTCTGGTTACCTCTATGAGGAGGACACTCAAATTTGCTGTTCCAGTGCCTTATAGACTACTCATTCCCTTCCCCGCCCCAAATTCCTATAAAAGCCTAGGAGCTCTGGTTCTCTCTAGATCCCAGAAGAAATGCTGAAGCCCAGTATTTCCCCTCTCTCTCTTCTCTACTCCATTTCCAGCAACATCATAGCCTGTACCATCCTATTTTGTCCGAAGGGCCTCCAGCTCACTCAGACAGCTATCCTCAATGGTGTGGAAGAATCAGACTGGGTTGCTTCAAAAAATTCTTGCCTATTTATCTAAGTGGAGTTTCCTTGAATACAGTAGTCCTTACTATCCTCCTTACACATCTACACAGAGATATTGGACAATTAAACTCCAAATAGGAAAGACAAAACAGAATAAAAATTTATTTCAACATCTACAAAGCATAAACTAGTCAGGACTCGAGGCCTCATGGTTTATGGTGCCACTATTCTATCTGAGTAATGCAGCCTGCTTACATGAAAATTCACAACAGTCCAGTGTTACTAAATCTGCCCTGTTGAAACATTATTTCTACTTGCTGGGCTCCTAACACATGCTCAGACTAATACTGAGGTCCCCATCAAAACCAAACATGCTTTAAAAACCTAAATTAAGCCATCAGCGAGTATGTCTTTAAGTGTATCCTGCTAAGTTAGCTGCACATTTCTTCTTAATCCAGCTGAAAAAAGCTTCATGAGACAGTGTTCCCCATCAAAGATTCTTGGCTGTGGATACATTTCCAGAGAGGAACTTAATCCAGAGTTTGAGTACCCTTAGAGTCTTTTTGGTCAATATTCTGTGAGGGGAAAAAAAAAAAAAAAAAAAAAAAAAGAAAAAGAGCTCACAGAACAAATATGCCCAAGGTATGCCACTATATAAACAGGAAACTAAGAACAAAAGTTTTACAAAGACCTTTATGAACCTTTCTGTGCCTACCTGTAGCACTCTGATATTATCATGCTTGGGGTTAGTAAAAAAAAGAAAATCTCAGGTGGAGGTGTGTAGTTCAGTATTTTGCGGTGTGGAGGAATGGCAAGATCTGTGTCTAGCAGGCTCTGCCCATGTTTATGCCCTTAACATCTTATTTATGCCAGGTACACAAGTAGGTGGCACACCCATCCCCAGCCTCTTCTACAGTATAGAGGTGTCTACAAGCTTGGCTGTGTTTTAACTTTTGTATTTTCAAACCAAAGTGTTTTGTAGCTGAATTTCAACCATCTAAGCCTTGAAACCCACAGGGAGGCAGCTCTACATAGCAAACTGAAAGGGAGCCCCCTTCCCCACTTCCTTCCCTCCCTGGGCTGACCAGAGTAGCACAAAGTTTGTCTCCAGTCTGGACTATAGTGTATGTAAATGCATTTCTAACTCTCAGAAAGCTGATCCCAGACAGTGTGAAAGAAGTGATGGCAAAGCAGGGATATAAGGTCAATGGGTGCTTGAAATTCAGTGTCAGAAGATTGTTTCAGGTGCTCCTCTTCCTCCCTTCTTGCCCCTGACTCCCTCCCCTTCCAATTTCCATGACTCTGCAGCCACATTTCTCTCCCTGTAAACATATCTTTCCCTCCCCTGCTGCTGAGCAAAGGACTCCCACAAACCACAAGATAAACTAATTTACAGCCAGCTTTTCTGGAGTGCTGAGATCCCATTTAGGTTCCCAAATACCAGCCTGGTTTTCAGTAGTTTGGGATTCCTGGGTATTAAACATTTTTGCAAAATTTAACATTTATTTACATATTTAACTGGGATATGTGGTCTTTCAAGATCCCAATTGTATTCTGGGGTCCTGTGTTCCCTTCACTAAAACTGATGACACAAAAATTAGGAAGAGTAATTACATGCAAGTTGCTTACAAAGCAGTAGCCTGGCTTGTGCAGACAGAAAGGTGTGGGGTTTTTTTTTCTTCTTCCAGAGTCTCTTACATTCATAACCTATTTTTATGTAATATATGTCAGAAATAGGCCAGAATGAGCTACAGAAGTTATTCAGAGTGGACCAGGCAGAGAAGTGATTACTGGCTCTACCCTGCTAGAAGCTCTACAATTTTTGAAGAACTGCACTCTGGTATAACAGTTTTGCGGCAATTGTTCATCTCCACTACTTCCTAAGTGTCTTCCTACAGTATCTTCTTTATGCAGAATACTAACAAAGGAAGATATAGATTTCTGTAACATTGCCTTTGGAATTGATGTATGCCATGACAACCATCCCAAATCTCATGCTTAGAAAGGTCTCAGGTCTCAAAAAATCATGAGATTTTAAAAACACTAAGTCACCATTGATTTCTTATCTCCTGCCTTCAAAATCCATTTGAGGTCACATTGTCAAGTACCTGTCCACTTGTAAGGCTAGAAATGCAGCCTTACAGAAAAAGAATCTGAGCTTCACAGACAGTCATTTGAGTACAGGAAATAAGGATTTACTCATGAGGCTCACAATAAAATCCTGGGATTTGACAACTTTAGCAGTGTCATTGTTACTGCAATTAATGAGAGTTTCAGGAACACTCATAAGACATAATAGTTCCTCTGTGTGCAAAATATCTTTTCCCATAAAACTGCTAAAAGGCTTAGCTTTGTATGTAGCTGCCAACATGAATTAGTCAAGAACAATTCATATCAAACAATCCTTACTTCCCACTCTAGTAAGGCAAGAAATTTTGTGAGCAGAAAAGCAGCATAAAATGATATATTTCTACTTCCTAAAATTGTTGAATCATAAAATTGTCTGGGTTGGAAGGGACTTTAACAATCCTCTGGTTCTAACCTCCTTGCCATGGACAGGGACACCTTCCACTAGACCAGGATGGTCAAAGCCTTATCCAGCCTGGCCTTCAACTCTTCCAGGGATGGGGCATTCACAGCTTCTCTGGGCAACCTGTGCCAGTGCCTCACCACCCTCACAGTAAAGAATTGTTTGCTAGTATCTAATCTACATCTACTCTCTTTCAGTTTAAATCCGTCCCCTCTTGTCCTGTCACATCATGATACTCGAGAAAGTTTTTTTTTGTATCATCACAGACAACATTACCACTAGCAAATTAGGGAAACAAAGTAATAATTGATCCAAAACAGATGCCTATATGATTCAAAGCTATTTTATAGAATGTGTTGAAAAAAGATTCTTAAAAAGAAATGAGCAATGGTTCATTGTCAGACTATGAGGCTTCATAAAGTGGCATTTCCTAGGCATCCCTCCTGGCCCAGTTTAATATTTTCATTAATAAAAATTCTTCTTACATTTTCAAGCAATGGGAAAGCTCTGAGGGCCTGAAGGCACATTGAAGAAAATGACTAGTCTTCAGGAAGACAGAGAAAGTGGTTGAATGGTCTTGAAAGTACAGTAGTAGGATGCGATTTAATATTGTGGCAGGGCTCTAAATATACATAACCGTTTATACAAATTCAGAAGAGGTAATGATCACTTCTGCAGAAGAGGTTTTGTAGATAATAGTAGTTTACAAATTAAATATGACATCGTGCATTTGGAATTTAAAAAAAAAAAAAACCAACAACAACAAAAACCCCACCAAACACAAACAGTGTGGAAAAAAACCCTAAGGAAACATCATATTGCATTGTGTAAACACTTCCATTGATAAACATTTCCATTGGAAACAAGTAACAAGACTTCTCTCTCTGACTTATGATGCCAAAACTGTAAGCAAAATTCCATTTCAAGTTTTAGGCACTGGATTTCTAAGAAGATGTAAACGCATAGAAGGACAGAATTGAAGAGAAATTACTATAATCTTCAAATATAAGCAAGGTAGCAAGAAAAAAACAGTCTCACAAGGACTAATACAAGAGAAAATAATTAATCTAAGAAATAACAGTATAGATTTAGGTTAGTCTTTAGCTTTGGGACAATTTCCAATAAAGATAAACAACCTTTATAAGAACAAACTTTTATAATTAAATAAGCTAATGGAAAAAATCACATAAATAGCTATAAAATAATTTTATTTTGTAGTGTACCATTTCTGCTGAATGTCAATCAAATTAATAAGTTTGTGTCACATCAAATGCAAACTACACCAGGAAATGACTTGTAGTGCAGTTAAACAAAGTTTGCAATTAAGAAGTGATGCAGAGATATAGGTTAGGGAGTAGGTGTATTTTAGTATTTGTTAATAATGTGGGGAAAAAAAAGCTAAAAGTGTCTATATCACTGTCTTTTCAACTTTTTTCAGTTGTTGTTTTAGGCTTTCTCTATTATACAGTGACTGAAATTATCTGAGTAGTTATTTCTGGAACTGGAACCAGAGACACAAATAACTAAACTGGTGTAGGCCAGTCCATGGGGAGAATTTAATTTTACCTATCTTGTTAGATAATTTGGTGATGTTTGGTTTTATCAGTATTTTTTCAATACAAATGCCAAAAAATATTGTCATACTCATTTGAATCTGAAAAACTCAAAAGAAATTCAGCTGAGACCAAGTAAGTTTTCCAGAAAAAAACACTCCTGGATCGGGCTGAATATTATTCACTTTTTCTTTGATAACCAACGAAGAAAAAACTATTGAATAAATTTATAGATCAAGTCTTTTATAGAAGGAAAAAGTGCACAGTTCCCTTTCCCCTTTTCACATATCATCATTAGGTGTATGGTGGCTACAGCTTCAACTAAACACATTGAGGAGCTGAATATATTGCAAAAATATTCCAAACTTCTTATTAGCATGATCTTTTTTTGAGAAATCTAACAATTTGCCTAGGAAATTAAGAAGTTAATTGAATCCGCTTATTGCAAAAATAGCCAAAGGCAAAGAAGATGTACTGATGTTAGATGATAATGTTTAATTTCTTTCCTGTCCTGAAAGGTGATATGTGTTAGAACTAATGCCCCTTGGCACAAGAGTTTGCTGGAATGCACTGGTTTAGCATGGATCAGTGATCTTAAAGCTTTCCAAAGTGGGTGCAAATGTCAGTCCACCAAGTAATGAGCACCAGGGAGGATTGTTCCCTACAGGATCTGTCTAAATAAATACGAAACTACTAGCTGTCAGTCTGGAAATAGGGTCAAAGGCTATTTTTTTTCAGCTGATTGCTTGTTTGTCAAGCATACAAAACAATACATCAAAAATAAGGAAATGAGGAAATACCAACCGGCATATGGCAGAGCTTTATGAGACTGACCAGTATGTAGAACTGTACAGAACACTCACTTGAAAGTCATGAAAATTACTTTCCTTCTTTCTTTCCCATAAAGAAAACATTTTGTTACTGCATTGTGGATATGCATTTGCCAGTATTTGGACTAAGAGCATTTTCAAAGACATATTTGGGGAGGATTTGAGAAGTCTGTGTAACTGAGTGATGACTCATTTCTCATGAATAGCAGATTATTCTATGACAAAAGGTTTGGATTTGTTTTCTTTAATATCTTGTAATCTGCAGAGCCACAAAAGTCCCTAAACTACCTGCTCTGTGAGTCTGTGAGAGGTAACAAAGACAGCAAGAAGAAATTGTCCACAGACTTATTAGCAGAGTGCCTTACCTTAACTAGAATGCTAGAGGACCAGAAATTGAAAATATTTGAAAAGCACTGAAATAAACAGTAATCGAATAGTTTGTAAAAAAATAGAGAGGTTGAGCCAGTTTATCTCCTGTTGCCTTCAGTGAGTTTGGATGACTCCCTGGTTCAAAGCTTATTGGAGTCAACGTGAGTCACTCAATGGAACTAGCCGTACTTGAATAATAGTTCATTTTACAAAATATAAATTTGTTTACAAGTAATTCATGTATAAATAGGAACTAAGTTAATCAAATAAATATTTTGTTGTAAATGATTTGCCCTAAATCCAGTACTTACCCAGTTTCCCCTCAAAACTTCTGTATAATATCTGCAAACCTACACTGTAAACTAAATGGAGTAAAACTGAATTCCAGCATTCCATGGAGTTTCTTTTGAAGGTTTTATATGCTACATATACACTATATTCATATTTAAAACAGCTGTTTAACATATGAGGATTTTACTACTTAGTTTACTTCTACCATTTTTCCATTAATAAATTCACCATATATGCAGGCTTACGAACAGACTAAAACAGACCCAAGTGTTCTAAATGCACAGTCAGTTCATTAATAAATGATAATAAAGAAAAGGAAAAAGTACGTTTTTCTATTCATGCTAGCTGAAAAGATACAAGGGAAACAGATTCATATAATCCAGTTTCACCAACCACAGGAATAAAAACATGTAAGCCTTCACCTAACTAAAAAAAAATCTAAAAAAGAAAATCACATTTTGAAAAAGCTTAAAGAAAACTCCAGGAGAAAATAATTACACACACATATTTTTCTCGTTCTGGTCTTACTCTACTCTCAGTGTCAGGTAATGCAGGTGTATTTTCTAAAACAAAAGCACATCCTAAGGTTTTCAGATGTACCTAGGGATCATCTTGGCTATACAGAAAACAGCTGCATGATGTCTCCACTCAAACATATAAAATGAAGGCACCAAAAGCCTCTCTTCTTCTAAGAAACTCTGGGTCGTAAAAATGGCTGCTTTCAGATTCATTGTCAATATTGAGCCTAACAACTCAAACTTTATACAATTCCGAGAGCCTGTGAGCTTTCGCTGCCAGCGCAGACACGCTCACCCTTTCTGCCCAGACTCAATGGCAAACTGTGCTGCAGGTCTGCTCTGGGTGGAGATGACAAACAGATGAGTTCCCACACTTGTATGCACTTGGGTTCTTTTGGGAAATTTTAGATGAATTCAGAGGTCACTGGAAAGTGAACCCTGACAGGACGGAATGCTTAAATTACAAGACAAAAAGCAAACAAACTTGACCCCCACTCTTCATGATGGCTCTGACAATTGTGAAATGAAAAAAAAAGAAAGGAAATCACTGAAGGTTCAATAGGAAAAAACATATTGTTGTGCAGTATATTATATCCCTCTGTGAAATGGGGAGATTAAAATCCAGTGTATCTTTCCATTTGCCTAATTTTCCTCTCCCCCTAAAAATTCATGGATTCAGGACAAGCATGGCACACACTAAGCATTCCAATTGCTTTTGAAAGGAGCATTTTGCTAGTGGAAAATGTGCTGTCTCTTTGATTGCAAATGTAGTTGATTGTGAGGAGAATGAAAGGATGACCTATGACATGACCTGCTAGCGCAGTAAGGTCATTTTTTTCTCCCTTCTCACACAAAAGATAAGAGGCTGACTGCTTACAAAGTGTTCTGGCAAATGGACAAATTAGGACTCCCGCTCCGGTCAGGCAAGTTATTCTAAGTGAAGATAAGTGAAAGTTTGAAATGTTTTGAGGAGGAGGCAGACTGCAAGCTTTCATTCCTTCCCCAAATGGATGGATTGTGAAAGAAGAGAGCTGTGCAAACATGGCTGGCCCAGGAGTTTCGGGTTTCAGACTTCAAGTTCCCACAGCAGAGCGGTAGAGAGAAGGAGAAGGAGGACAGGATGGCTGTGTGGATGTAATGTCGGATGGCAGCGACTCAGGATAGCAAGCCTTGGTTTGACTCCCAGCCTGACCATTTGTTTTCTGTGAGGCACCACACAATAACAGACAGGCAGACAAAATCCTCCTTTGAGATGCTGAGGCAAAAGCCAGATCCTGTGTAAAATTCCTATGGCTATGTTACCATAGCATTTTATTTGAATAACACCTGTCCACTCTGCCATTGCAAAAATTCAACTTTTTGGCTTTTAAATTCAAACTTGCATTGGCTGGTCAGGTCAGTGCATGGGTGAGTTTCTCTCCGTGTATGTCCACATGTATAAACTTACTCTTGATCTACTGTCAGACCAATATTTCAAGCTCTGCCTGAGTCAGGGAAAATGTTTTCATACCTTGGTGGTGTGTTATGAGATGAAATTATCTGTGAGTAAGAAGTGTTCAAATAGGCCTGTGCTGTTCATTTATACACCTAGCTAGAAAACCAAGCTGCTTTTTAGCAAAATGAGGGTTAGGTTTCAATTAAGCCCTCATTGAGGGTATAGTTTGGGTGAAAGTCCCCTGGTTCCAACAAATAAACAGCCTAAAACTCAATCATTTTAGCACAGAATTGCTTTGAGATTTGGGGTTTGAACCCTAACCCTCAGTGCGGAATTCCTGAGTATGAACTCATTCAAACCAAAGCCAAAACAAAGGTTTTCATGAAACCCATGAAATCTAAAACACCAACTTTCTTAGCAGTGCTACAAAGCAAGCTCCAGAAAACCAGTGAAAAGACCAAACACCACAAAAAAAAATTAAACAGACAGAAAATGTCATTTTCTGCTTAGTTCTTCCTACAAAATTTCTCTAATTTCTGTTTGATCTGCTTCAGAAATATACAGTATCAGTAAAGTTCCACCTAAAGTTTATCTGGCACATACCTGGTAGCAGCTGCAAATCAAGGAACTCTCCCATCAAAAGCAGAATCTGAATCATAGGGTGACAGGACAGATATATGTTTTCAACACATTCATGGAAAGTTATCAGATATAGTGCTGTGTGATTTCACTTCACAAATATTTTTTTTATGGAAGTGAAATATTATTGGCAAGTTCTGGAAAACCTGCAAAATGAGACACATATCCCAGCATCACCTTGATGAACCAGATTTGCACCATCTGACAGAATGTCACTGTCAATTCATTTGGGCTCTGGTCCAGAGCAATCTTCAAGCAAGTATTTTTCTTGAAACATGGCAACAGTCTTCTCCAAGGATTCATATGTTTTCTATGAAGAACTTTCTCTAGTTCTTCGTAGAGGTTGGAGCTGAGTTAACACATGTGAGAGGTAAACCTGAAGCTCATTCTTGCGTAAAGTAGAAGTACAAAACTCTCCTTTTTAGTAATTTTATTAGTAACAAAAATGAGCATATAAATGAACTTCTTAGCCCTATCAAAATCAAATCTGTGACATAAAATAATCAGCAAGAGTGATTCTTCCACATCCCTTGTGTCCCCCACCCCCACTGCATACAGTTCCCATTCTCTTCTGGTGGACACTGTGGGAAAATTCCATCCTGTTTATCTGTCAAGCCAAGTCTTCATCTGTGACCAGAACAACGAAGACAGAGAATCTGGAGATCATTTCCCTCAACACTGTCTTGGACATGCTGATATTATCATGATGCTGTAGAGCATCCATACCTCCTGTGTCATGATTATATCTCTAAAAAATGTGGGCATATCTGCTCAGTGATTCACCATTATGTTAAAATGAGCAAAGTCAAATAGAAACTTTTATTGCCCCTTGTTTTAGAATATAACAGAAAATACTTGACATCTGGTCTTTTTTAATGGCATCTGGAGCTGTGTCTAAGGAGATACTGCACATTCAGTTTCATCAATTTCATTTGAATTTCAGTATGAGCTATTTTAGCAGAACACAAACTTTTCATTTTAGAACTAGTTAAACTTGCAAAGCAAGAAGAAAGACACTCTGTAAAGTTCCTTTGGTTAAAATCAGTGTCTGTACATAGTACACCCTTTGATCTCTGGACAACAAAGAGCAACCTCAGCTTAGACGAAGGATGAGAAGGAGAAGGTGAGGAAACAAAACATTCCTTGAAAGGGACCAGCAGCTAGCTGTCATTCCACCTCAGGGCAAGACACTTCCTGCTACCTTTTGAAACTGCTTTTTGGTTTCCAGCTTGTTATATTTTTTCTTTCAGGGACAAAAAACTTACCACCAGCTTTTGACATTTCAGATGAGCCATTCACCATTCTACAGCATCCACTCAGCATTATCTTCTATCTTCCAGCAATCATTTGGAGACCTTCCCACTGCTGGTGTGGGCCCACTCCTGATGGACACAGCATCACATGTGTTAGGGTTTGCTGGCAAAGAGACTGTATAGGTTCAATAGATCTCTTGGCTGCCGCATGGACATGGGCTCCTACTCTCAAATACTTCTCCTGTCTTCGGTGTAAATCATTACATGAATTATGTGAATAAAAACTCACAGGTTCTGACTCATGAGGAATATACAAGGGGCTTTGGTAGTTAATTCCAGCTCTGCAAGGAACTGAGTCCTAGTTCAGCAATCAGCAGATAGTTTGGGTGCACTATCAAATTCATAAAGCTGCTATGTTTTGGTCACCAGAAGGGACAGAGATATCTGTGGTGTTACCACTGATCAGCTGCACTATAGCATTGTTGCTTCACCACTGGTGGAGTTGGAGGCAGAAAGACCAAGACTGAAACTAACTTTTAATCTATGTTACATCAGTTTAAAACTGGGACAAACTTAAGACATATATGGCCAGTAACCAAAAGTTACTGCAGTTCTGCTGCCAGGCAATAATGTACTAAGTTGCTATAACTCAGCTGTCTGTCTGAACCCTAACACATTCGGTTAATGAACATTCAGTAATTTATATTTTTTTAACCACGCTGAGATTTCCATTAAAAGCATGCCATTTGGATTTTTGAATGTGGCTGCTGGGCTTTGAAAGAAAGGAGGAAGTTACTTCTCATGCATAGAGAAAAATTAGGGCTTAGAGTTTCTTCTTGTTTATCCTGATTACTATCAAATGGCTCCCACACTCACTTTCCAAAGAGCATTCATCCTCCGCTCATTACCAATACTGTTACTGTTTAGCAAGAAAAACAGCGAGTTCCAGGAGGACCTTGACCCTGTGTTATAGCTGTCCAAGTACTGCTAACCTAACAAGTGCAAAATAAGGGGTTGAGAACACTTAACATGTGGTGACAGAACTAAATGCTTGCAAGCATATTGATGCACTACAAGAACATCAACAGCAATAGGATAAGCTGTATCTCTACTCATTGGGCCAAATTCTGCTGCCTTTCTTCAATGCAGCTACCCCAGTGAAATCAGCTGAGTGACTCCAGATTTCTATTCATGTAATGGAAAGCAGAATCTGATTCACCATATGGAATCAATTTGGAAAGAAGTCTAGTTGTGACTTTTATCTACATCTTATTGCATTGTTCATTTTTCTTATTTTCTTCTTTCTATTTTTCTTCGTTTCATTGCATGTTGATAAGCAATCTGAATGCCTGCTGAGGACTAAAGTTATTATTAAATATCTGAAAGTAAAGGTACCTAGAGAAATAGTTGGCCTATCCTATTTCCTAAGCACCATCCAAGTTTCTTGTTGTTGTTACTACACAGAACTCTGACCCAAATCATCACCAGCCCAAACTAAAAGCATGAGTGTATAAATAAGTCATAAAAAAGTATTTACCTCTTGAATAACGTGTCCAGAACCTGCTGTATGTTTATACAATCACAGCTTTTGCAGAATGGGAGGAATTCTGCTCCTTGAGCTGAATACTCCACAGACCTCAAACAATGGACTCAACAGCTCCTGGGCGTTGCAGCCCCTGCTTCCAGGGGTTCCACACATCTGGATTTCTTCCACAGCTACAGTGCTGGGTTCACTACAGACCCCACATCTATCACACAAGTTACAAGAGACATGGCAGGCTGGCAAACCCATATGGCTTTCATCTTACCAAGGATGCTCTCGAGTATGAGGCACTAAATGCCAGATGGATTGGCACATCAGAAATGTCTTTACTGGGATTCTCTGTTTTGACAGCTTTGGGAACAGAGAGCCAAACAAAGATCTATGACCTTCTAGCCAAATCAGTGGGCATGAGATTTGTGCTGCCTATTCCAGTGGAAGGCCTGGGATAAAGCTCATGGCAGCATTTGAGATTTATATGTGAAGTTTTTTCCAGAGAGCATATGTATGTCTGGAAAATCATTTTGAACCCATGCACTTCAGATACAATTAAACACTTCATTAATTCCATCTTAAAAACCATAGATGTAATATTTTAATTTGAAAGGTGGAATTGATCCTAAAACATAATTTTTTTTGAGGTATAACCATCAGTAATGTGGGGGTTTTTATGAAATAAAGGGACAGATAAAGTCAGTAAAACAAACTATTGGCGCATAACTAAATGTTCAAGAATATTATATTTGGAGAGTGCTGTCTTAGAGTTTGATACAACTGTTATCATTCAATGAAAGCAAAATAATCTCCTGTACACAAATAAGAAATGTGATAAGAGCAGTTACAACAGTCAAATTTTTTTTATCAGTGCAATCTCCTTCAAGATTGAAAACAGAAAAGGTAAGTGAACTCTCTTCAGCACAACACTAGATTTTCATGAAATTGCAAAACTTGCTGGAAATTTCTCAGAGATGAACAAAGCCAGTCCTATGCAAATATTTAAACATTGTGAATGAGACATAGCAGAAGTAGATCTGAATAAGTGGCATAGTACTTCGTAGAAAAGAAGCAAAGGAAAATTATTTCATTAGTGTCAGCTAGTTAAAGAAAAAGCCTAAGTCTAAGACCCTCTTCTAAAAATAGAGGCAAGAAGAAACAAATTTGTGTGAAAGTAATAGCAGTGTACTTTCAGCAAGATTTATGAAAGCCATTTTATATTAATGCTCAGTGACATTTTGAATAAGAAGTGAGCACTCTGATAAATTGATACAGCCTTATGAAACAGTCTGAAGGTGGACAACTGAATAGGTCTCCAAAGAGAAATGAGAAACGAAAAATCCATTCTAGTTCTACAGATCTGAAATAAACTTGAGCAGTCATGTTCCTGCTTGCTTATTTCATGACAAAGTTGAAGATGACACAGAAGGAAAATACTTAGGAAACGAGGTCACAGACACAGAGTCACCTGGACTGCTGTGTGAAAAAGGCATGGCTATAAATCTGAGTTCCAGCATAGCCAAGTGCAGGACACCCAGCTATGCAAAGTGAATGCTGCCAAGACAGCAGACTACATCTGGCAAGTTGTAGCTCTGGAAATACTTGGGCTCTGGAGGTGTCCCTAATGCTGTGCTACAGCTGAAAGAGTTCTTTATTACAGGGTTAGATGAGGAAATGTGATACTAATAAACAGGACAAGGAATGTCACCATACATTTACTTTGGGAGCTCGTGCCCAACTCTGTACCGACTATGAAGGAACCATGAAGAGTACAGAAAATACTTGGACCATGAAACAAAAGATTGAAATTGTTGCCTCATACTCAGGAACTCAACAGATTCCTGTGTCAAAGAGAATATAATAGGGTGACTTGCTTGGCAACACCAATGTTGTAATTCTTCAGAGCTGCAAAAGATCAAATTATAAGAAGCTTAACTGTCTGAGCACTGGAGCTAGACAAATTCTATACAGTGACTGATTAGCCACTAGGACAGCTTAATAAGGTTATAGTGAATTCCATCGTAGGCCGTTTTAAACCAGAATTAGAATGTTTTCTAAATCAGATGATTTTTGGAATGAGAAATAGCTTATGAAAGATCTATGTTTAAGTTATGCTGGAAGTCAGACTAAAGGATGATACTCTTTCCATCTGGTTTTGTAGTCTCCAAGATGAAGTCTCAGAATAAGCTTCCAAAGGGAAGGACCTTGCCTTCTAACATGTCTAGCTAGCATTTACTTTGTAAGTGTTTGGATCTGATTGACAAAATGCATTCTTCAGTGTTAGTCTGCAGCAAAGTTATGGGTTTTTTAATCCTACTATTGAATTTTAACAACCAGTCTTTACTCGTTTAGATTGTCTTCATCAGAAATACTTATTAGGAAGAAGCTGCCCTCTGAACAGCTGGTAAATTAGACAAATTCCCTTATAAAAGAAATTTAGAACCTAGGGAAAGAGACTTTGTGCAAGATTAGATTAACATAACTATTTACTTCCAAAAGGAAAGACCTAAAGGGCAATGCCATAACGTGTATCAAGTCACTTGTCTCAGTTCCAGAACTAATTACTATTACAAATATTGACTCTGTGCATCCTGCCAGCGATCCAACAAGTTGTCTCTTACTAAATTTTCTTTGAATCAGTCCCAGCCTCAGAACTATATGAGACTGTTCTACTGGTGTTTATATAGACCTCAGGCCAGAGCATGTGATTAACTCCGGCTGCTTTGACTGCTTCAACAATACAGGATATCTGTAAGCTGGACCACTACTGATGGAGGGAAGTTTTTCCTTCCAGCAGGTTTTTTTTTAGCAGTGTAAGTCCTTGCTAAAAGGTTTAGTAAAGCGAAATAAATCTATATTAGAAAATAATTCTGTCAGGTGACATAAAATTTCTTCTTTGCCCTTTATGACCTAGATTACTCTGAAGAAATCAGAAAATTTATTTCTTTTGGGGAAAAACTGAGGAGTTACATTCCTTATTCTCATTTGATACCAGTGCCAGTATGTTAGTATGTTACATTTTTTGATCTCTGGATAACACTGGATAAAACCAAAATTATATGACATAAAGACATACAAAAACACAGGCACAAAAAAAAGAAGGCTAAGGAATACAAAAGCTTGATCAGCTTTGGCAATATATCAGCCAAAAAACCCAAACAACAATAACAACCACAAACAAACTAAATCCAAAATGCAAAACCCAGAAATTGCCCATGAAAGTCAAAACATTTAAGCAGAATATTTCTAAAATCACGTTTTAGCTTTTTTCCATGATTATTTTTTTTATTTATTTGAACTGACCTAAATCTTTAAAGTACAGTTAAAAAAAAAGAGAGTTAAGTAACACTGACAGGACTTCTACATGTTAAAGTTGTTGAATATCTTAAAATTTTCTCCATTTCTTTTTCCTCTCATTCCTTTTTTTCATAATGCATCTATGGAATGGAGAAATCCATTATTCATACACAAAGCTAGAATTCCCCCACTAAACCCATTTTATTATTTTTTCTAGAATAATTTTAATTCTGATTTGAATTCCATGCAATTGGATGAGATTCATCCAATTCATGCCTTCAGTCACTTGCACATTCCTAAAACTGTCGGTGATAATTGTGGTGAAATCTGGGCTGTGCTACAAGGTAAAAAACATCAGACTCCATTCCTTCTGAAAGACTGAGTTTGCTGGTTTAAACTTGGAGCAAACCATATGTCAGTGTCTAGCCCTTGTGGATCTATTTGCCCTGGTACACATTAGCTCCCATTAGAAATGCTGAGGGCCAGAGTACAGCACATCAACATGGAGCATATCTGTAGCTTAAACACTGCTCTTCCTTCTGCAACAGAGTGTGTATTGGAGTACACAAAACCTCTCATGAATTCCCATGCTATGCTAAGTGAGAAGTGTTTAGAAATGTCAGCCTTCTCAGGAAGTGAATTGTGCCTCAGACACAAATACCTCAGACACAAATGCTTATTGTTGCTTGAACTCAGTGTGTGAAAAGTAAAAGCAATCTCTGATTTTGGCTTCATTTACTTTAGTTCTTACTTTGTAACTGTTTTTGTGAGAGGAGTCTTTTCTTTTCTTTCTGTAGAGAGTATAGGACCATCTTTATTAACCAAAATTTGTAATAAAAGTATGTTTAATCATCAATCAATTAGAATAACTGCTGATTATTTTAGTGATAGAAACTTATTAACTGGGCTCATGTGAGCATTTATATTTTGAGTTGACTTCATACTCCGTGGAAAAAATACTTCTACTTTTTTTGAAGTCTGACACTAACCTGGTTTTTAAAACCCCATTTAAACAAAAATAATACTGTCTATGCAAGATGTTTCTATATTAGTTTACATGAAGGACCCTACAGGAGAACAAGTCCAGTGCAGTTTCCCAGTGGGAAACTGAGATGAGAAGGGAATAAGAAATTCTGTCCTAGATACCAAACCTGGTGATGAACATGTTGGGCATCTTGCTTTAGACATTAATTAAGCAGAGAAGAAACATAAGAGTCATCAGCACAGTCAGAGATACTGTTGGAAGGGTGGTGTGTGGCACCTCTTTCTGAGAAGGTTAGAAATTATTCTTTTCCAAGTAGTCATATTGAGAGCAGAACACCATTTAGCATTGTGTCTGAGAGACAGCAATAAGACTGAATGATATGCCAGGAAAAGGCAGTTTGTTTTCTTTGTATTGGCAATATGGAGTTTGAACTTGACTCATCTTTTCATCAAATTAGTAGCGGAGCAGACAGCAGACAATTTATCTTGTAGACCATCTTACATCTGACACTTGAAATTCACTCTGTCCAAATTCAGCACTTTATTTTGGCAAGTGGTTATGTGTTCAGTTTTTAGGTCTTTACTTCTTGGATGATTCAGAGTACAGTAATTCAGGAAGTAACATTTTAAAGCATCCAGTACAAGAAAGGCCGTTTTCTCATATGCTATTGCAACGATCCAAAGCTGTTCCTTTCATGACCTAAAAGAAAAGGGAAGGGATAGAAAAAAATGTTTTGAAGGAATTGCCAGTAAGAGCCATTTATTTTGTATTTCACTTTTCAGTCTTTTTTTTAGTGTTCAACAGTCCCAAATTGTGAAGCAGTTCATTTAATAAGATGTCAGTAATTTTGGAAACAACATCAGAACTAATCTTCTTGTCAAATAGGCCTGTTGTGATATCTTAGTAATGAATAGCACCTTCAGCCTCAGCTATTACTAACTCCTGCAATGCTAAGTTGGCATCATTATAAAGTTCATAGGTCTTTTCTTTCCAGTTCAAAACAATGAAAGATTTTATCAAGATATGAAGTACATTCCAGCAATATGGACAATTCTTTATTGCTGAAAGTGTAGCTTTAAAAATCTATAGATCCTACTTATGAACAAAAAATTCCTTATACAGCTGTATTGTGTTGTTTCCACATTTGTTTAAACACAGGAGTCTGGCTAAGGAATATACAAACGGTTCATAAAAACATGCCTATGTTACACATGTGTGAACCACATGGAAAGTAACATGGATTTCAAACTCAGGGCATGAGTTTCCCTTTTTATAACTATTCGAAGTAAAAATATTCTAAGTAGGGACATTTTTTCAACAACATTTTTTGAAACCTTAACCTCAGAGGGTATCAAAAATACCTCTCATGAGATACGGGGCCACACATATTGCAGACAGCTGCTTGGAAAAGT
Organism: Sclerurus mexicanus; assembly: GCA_013396755.1. Classification (NCBI taxonomy): domain Eukaryota; kingdom Metazoa; phylum Chordata; class Aves; order Passeriformes; family Furnariidae; genus Sclerurus; species Sclerurus mexicanus. Next base: position 377,917 of record VWZF01003565.1, on the reverse strand, counting down.
TAACACCCACCTGAAAAAGCAAAAGGGATGAAGTTTCCACAGCTCAATCCTTTCAGTAAGTGAGAACCATACCTGGAAGACTGACTAGAGGTATCTTCCGTTTACCTCCATGTCTATTAACTTTAAATTCCTGATCAAAATGTAAAAGATGGTTTATTCTGTTGACAACATATTACATAAAACAAACCAGGAGACAGAAGTTCACACAGTCACTGACAGTAATGAGGTTCCCCATTTTCATATGGTGCAGCTGACAAGCTTGAAGGATAGAATGCCATTCAGAGGGACTTGGACAATACTGCTAAGTGGGCCTGTGGAAAATTCATGGAGCTCAACATACCAAGTGCAAGGTGCTGCACCTGGGATGGGGCAACCCTCAGCATCAATACAGGCAGGAGGATAAACAGATTGAGAGCAGCCCTGCTGAGAAGGACTTCGGGATGCTGGTGGATGAGAGACTGGACATGAGCCATGACCTCCAGCCCAGAAGACCAAACATACCCTGAGCTACATCAAAACAAGTGTGACCACCAGGCTGAGGGAAGTGATTCTGCCCCTTTAGTCCACTCTTGTGAGACCTCATCTGGAGTACTGCATCCAGCTCTGGGATCCCCAACACAGCCAGGACATGTTTAGGTGTTTATTATTGCCCAAAGAGGGAACATACAGTTACTGACTAATAATTTTACAGTCATAAGCCAGGATGTAAGATGTCTCTGTTTATCAGTCACACAATGCAAGGATATCAGCTCCAACAGGGCTCTTCTACAGGCTCAACGGATAGATCAAATGAAGCTCTATCCTGCTTCTCATGTAGTCTCTACTGGAGCTTTCCTCAAGCCACTCAACTCTCATCTTAACGTAAACTGTAAATCATCCCAGTTTCTTAACTTATGTATGTGTGTGTGAACTGAATGACTCTGGATATTGCGTGTCTGTGTTTGTTTATTCCACAGCGCAATAATGACAGGAATCTATATATTGAGTCTGGCTCAGATAAGAGTTCTGTGTCAGCTCTCAGATCTGACAAGATCTTTCACAAGAGAGCATCCAATGAACACTGGAAGGTTGTTCCTTGTGCTGCAATATTTTCTTCAGTGTTTTGTTGTAAAGCATTACAGCTAAGAGCAAAGAATCATTATTTTGTGAATTATTTTGCCAGTTCAGGCTATCTTATAAAATGCTTCTTGGCTTTGCACTCTGCTGCCTTTGCTCTTACAAAACTGCTTTACCAAAGTACAAAACTCAGAAAACTCCTTCTAGAATAGTCAAAACTTAAATTCAGAGAGAATTAATAGTAAGTTTGTTTCAATTATTTTGAAGGCAGAAAAAGAAAGGTGTCACAGATTCAGACGAGGTGTTAATGAGCACAGCAAAGAGTCTGTAGTGAAAAAAAGAAAAGGAGGACGGGAAAGAAGGCAACAAAAGTAGAAGCAGAAAGAGCAAGAATGGATGGACATAGAATTTGATAGACAAGGAAAGAGAAAAGCTCCACTGTTTTCAGGTAGTGTAAATGAAATAAGAGTAATTCCCAGTGTTCTTAATATTTTTGTTATAAACAAAGAAAATGAGGCAAGATTATTTTAAGGTATCAGCAATGTCAGCTCCAGTTCCAAGTCCGTCTTTACAAACTGTTGATGGAAGGGCAAGGAGAGTGATTCGGATGCATATAGTGTGAGTGCCATCACATAAAAAGGAGGATTAAAATAAAGTCTAATATTTCCTTATGGGAAACCCACAGCATGGTGCAAATGAAGAAAAACAATGGTCTAGCAAATGCAATAGTGACAAATGGTGACTCTGGGGGTTTCTGCTATGGCTTCTGTTTTGGGAATGAGAACCATGGTGACTACTGGCAAAAAAAAAAAAAATTAGATTTACCTGGAAACCAGTAGGTGCAGCTGTGGAAAACAATCCTCCTAAGAGAGCACTTTAAGTCACCTGTCACTCTGAGGCCAGAATAGCTGAAGTGGTGGCTGATCCCATGTGCCAAAGCCACTCCATCCCGCATCAGCAGACAGGAGACTGAGCATGCTCCAGCAGAAACATCAGAAGTGCAAGCTACATATGTAACTGTTATCATGGAAAGTATATATTCCCATTGGCTCCACTGTCAGATACTCTGAAGCCATGGAAAATGCCACAAAAGATAAGCCATACACGTCTTTTTTCATTCCACTTGTTTGAATTGTTCTCTGCTCTGCTCAGAGAGTTCTTTATCAGCTCCATTTGTACAAAGGCATCAGTCTGTTTCTGATAAGTATTGCTGATATCATTACTGCTGAAGGATTGCTTGGTGCATTTATTTCTGAACAATGAACAATGGCCCATGTAATCAGGGATTTATCCACTTATCTCTTAAGATATGTAGTTAAATTTTGGGGTCCTCCTGCCTGTCGGTATTTGAATCACATCTCCATCTGGCCATAAAAACACAAGAGCTGGGAATGGTGGAGTACTCTATACCCCACTGCCTCAAACACAGAAGATCTCAGGACTCAGCTTAGCAAGCTGGGAAAACTCTAGTTTACCCTTCAGGCTTGGCACCACTTTCAGCGGAGGGCTAAGCAGCTGAAGAAATCCTGGGATCATTATTCATTTTAACAGTATTTAATTTTTCTAGCACGAAATGCTGATTCAGAGCAATGTCAGTGCATACTTGATAGCAGAAATACTTTTTTTCATTTGAATGCTAGAAGAGTGAACAGAAAGAATTTCCTTAGCCTCAGAGGGAAAAAGAAGAAGTAGATCAAATCCAGTGTTTGTCAAGAGAGAATTAAGGAGAAAGCATCTCTGCCAGGCTCTTTGTGATGGATGTGATATTATCTCAAATGCACCAAAGTCAAAGACAGACTGTGGAATTTATAGAAATCAGATTATCTGCTATCCATCTAAATGTTTTTGAAATCTGTAACTGTGATGTCATCAAAGAAAAGCCATTTTTTGTCTGTTTTTTACTAACTGATATAATTTTGGAGAAAATAAAGTTGTACTGGAAATTCCCACTGAGCCAAATCTAATTTTTAGATGATGTGACATTTGGTTTCCTAGAGTTACATTGGAAACATCTGGTAGGAAAGGTTACTTCTTGAACTGTATTTAAAAAAATTTCCTCTCCAACCATCTTAATTAATCTTCAGAGACATTAGCACTGGCAGTAGTTCATTTAATGTATTTCAAAAATACAATTTGAAGTATGATCAGTGAGTGGGTGATTATTTTGTTGATACTTACACAGTGTCAATAATAGCTCTGTAGCTAAAGCTGTTGTAATAAACCCGGGTTTTAGCTCTTCTTAATTATCCAGGGTAGCACAGTTCACTAAGCATGTCACTTGGCACAACTCCTTGCAAAGTTTGTTTATAAGAGGGGTAGGGAAAAGAAGGGGGGACTGAAAGTGAAAGATGCAAAGCTGGCAAGCACAATTGCCCATTGACACCCAGGCCCTCTTACACTGAGCAGCTGCAGCACCTCTGGATGGAGCCATCCAGTTTAGATCCAGGAGTCTCTGCCTGGCTTAACGGTAAGACACAACGCTTTCCCACAGCCCTGAGCTGGGGAGACATAAGAGACAAGTGCACCTTGGAACTACAGCATTTTGCAGAGTTCTCAAGGGTGCCCAAGATGATTTCCTTGTGCTGGATTGAACTTTAACACCAGACAGTATAAAAATGCCTGATCCATCTTGAATGCACTGTGGATACTTTTGTTGAGCTCACTGAGTTTTGAGTCCGATCCGATAAATATGATGACAATTAATCTGCTGTTACCTGTGATAGCAGGTTTAAAAAACCTGCAGTTTTACTTCTCTGTTGTTGCCATTGCCATACTTACTAGCTGTGTTCAATGTATGAACAGGTGTAAAAGCAAATAACACTTTTAAACTTTGCCTCTATTATCAAGAGACCATCTAGTACAGCCTGTACTCAGAGATGTTTAATTAAAAATAAATATGTCAGTGTTTAACAGAGCACTCCAATCTTATTAGCCACAGAGCTATCTGCCTGGAACATGATTCATTTAAATGCACCCTCCCTCTGAGAGCTTTTTAATTTAATTATTTTTGTTAGTTTTTTCTGTTACTACAATTATAAGATACTACAGGGGTTTATACATGACATCAGTTCGAATAGTAAAAAAAATATTCAGAAACAACAACAAAAAAAAATCAGTCATGTTGTAGGAACATTTCTGAATTTCTCCCTTAATTTTTACATGGGACACTTTCAAATTTAAACAATTTCAACTCCTCTACCCAGGTGAATTTTGTATGTGAAATTTTATTGTTGTAAAATTTTAAAAATTTAGTGAGTTTATTGGATTTGCTACTTATTTACTACTTATGACCACTAAATGAGTCCTAGTGACAGGGAAATTAATTAAAGAGTTTCTATCCAGAGGCAAAGATGTGCATCTGTCTTTTACTTTTTAAAAAACTAAGAAGTTTGAAGTATTATGGAGTCAGTAATGAAACTACAGCTATTTCTAATTATTACTGTGTCTGACAGGATGCATATGTTTATGGAATAATCTATGCATAACATGAAAAACCCTCTTTTTACTGTTTTTGAAACAATGTTTACATCAGAGTAAAACATATGTGCGATAAAAGAACAAAGCAGAAATCCCTAGTTGCCAGTCCTATTTGAGAACTATATATAGAATATTTACAACATTTTTGTTATGGCAGAACTCTGTGTGTCAGAATGATTAATTAACAGACATGAAAAATTCAAGGACCATGAAGGGCTGAGGAAGGTACGGTATCACCTAAACTATCAGAATAGGTAGAAAGGAACATTTGGATTTGTCAGGGGCTCGCTGCAAAGTTTTGTTATTACTCAAAAGGCACCTGGGCCCAAAGGATCAAGTGGAAGCAATTTTACAAATCAAGGGAAATAAACTATGTGAAAAGATTATGAGTAACTAGTTTACTCAGAGGACTTGTAACAGGATCTGGAGCTTTCATCCTTGCCCAATTAACACTGACCAAGACTAAGTCTCATCAGGAATAAAATGGGCAGATGTTCCCATCACAAAATCACCACTACAGCTGACACCAATTGACTTTCTTATTGGTCATGTCAACAAAGAGCCGATGATTACATGACTATGAAATATTGTCCTTCCAGAAAGGCTTTAGGATGGCTGAAGAATGATGTCTAGACTGTGTCTAAACTGGGAACAGACATTGCTTGGGCTCCTGTGCGTGGAACTGTATTTGGCCTGATTTTTTATTGGACACAGATATTGTAAATCAGAATTTCTGACTTACAGCAGCTTCAGTGATACCCATGAAAATGGTTCAACATAAAATTTTTGGATGGAAGGACTGGGTTGGATCACCGGGTAGAAGGAGCTCTTTACCATTTTTCTCAACCAGCAACCTGCCCCGGATGTCACTTGCAGAAGAAGATGCTTCACTGGAGTGCATCCTTCTTATTAAGAGCTCTGCTGGTAGAGCTGTTGAGCAACAAAAGAACAGTCTGACCAAAACCATTTTATTGGCAAATGGGAAATGCTTTTAAGTGATCCTTCCAGTTCCTCAGTGGAGTAAGACACACAATGGTATGCCCCCTCTTGGTTTAGATGGCTGTTTTTTAGCCATTTAGATATAAAAAGATATAATTTGAATTATCCTAATTTTCCTTCAGTATTTATTTCATGTTTTCCATACCTTCCACTAGTTCTATAAATAGAATAATATTTAGTTAGCTAAAATGACATAGTTTAAGTGTGACTACTGTGTCTGGAGATAACGTGAGCAAATGTTGGCATAAAATCTATAGGTACAGAAACATAAATAATTCTTTAATAAATCTTCTCAATCTTAACATAATCAGTGAGAAACTAGCCCAGTTGCTGTTCCCCCACCAACCATAAAAACAGGATTCGTTGATCGATGGAAGACTTCATTTTGGATAAGAGACATTTTTAAGTAAAAAGCTGTTTATTTACCCAGGGAAGTTTGGCTGTAGTGAATAGGCATCAGAATTGTTTATTATTGGAACCCAGAAGCACATTAATTATGTGATTTGAGTGACTGGGTAGCATCAGCCCCGCAGGTTTTGCACGTCAAACGCCCTCATCTTGCGTGGTGTAAACTGACCCCTGAAGTGCAGGTCTGTGTGCCAGAGGTTAAAGGAGGACCCTCTTTCATCCCCACCCAGGGTCTGCCAGGGTGGCTGCGCCACAAATTTATGTTTTGGGGAGATCAGAGCGCTTTGATATACTGCACAGGGCAGCAGCATAGCTTCAATTTCACTTACATGTTGTGATTTCCTATGAAAGATCATCTGTCATTGGGAGTTCTTGTAACACATTTGCAAATAAGGTCAAACAATTTGTTCAGAGGTGAACACGGTAAGTATAAACACATTGTAAATATTTGAGTATGAGTTTAATGGTGTTTGAGAGGCTCACACAAAAAACCTCACAAATAAAATCGCTATATTTAAAAACAAATTAGAAACTTGCACATTATTTTAGCCTTTGGTAGGCATTCATCATCATTATGGATACTTCTGTTTATTTGGGTTAGCGTGGGGGGAAAAGGAGCATTTAGAAAGGCCCAGTGAGGGTGGGCAGGGCGGTGCGGGGATGCTGGCCGGGCTCCGGGGCTCCATCCAGCCCCTGCCATCACCCGCTCCCACTGCAGCCCTGCGTGCGCCGCCACCCCGGGGACCAACTGTGCCCTCCCGCTCTAAAACCCATTAGGCTTGCCCAAGAGCTGGTTTCAAAGAGCAGTTATGGTATACAGGACCATCAGCTTTGGCGTAGTGGCACTCTTGGAGTGGACTGACCCAGCGATGGGCAGTACAGGGATGGATGGGCTCTGTGGGCAGCACGTGGTGTGCTTTGGCTCCCCAGGTGGGGAACAAAGGGTGTTTCAGTGTGGAAAAACTCCATGTGACTCTGTGCTGCCTTTCCTGGACACACTTCACTCTCTGAGGAAGATAAAGTGAAGCTGACTGCCCCCAAAATTACCTTAGTCCCACTGTGCTTAGGACTGGAGAAACCCCTGTTCTGCTCCAGATGTATCGATCAAAGCACTAATGGGAACTTCTTGTGAATCCATCCTCAGTCTTGCCATAACCTCCATAGAGAAGGCTCCTTACAGAAACATGTATGGCCATATTCCAGCACAATCCTGCCAAAGCAATTTCTTTCACAAGGACTTTCAGGTCCCCTTCATACCACTGCATTTTGATATGGCTTTTGGAGAGAAAAATTAAGATATTTTCAGAGTACTGCCCTCCAGATTTACATCCCTGCGTAATCTCCAAGCAGTTAGATTTGAAGACTATTAAACCTATTGATTTCTGATTCCAAAATGGTAAAAAAATAGCCTTGAAGTAAGTCCAAGAGGCATGATTTTCAGGCCTGCAATATCCATACTCCATCTGTTTGTACAGGGCCCAACCCTGCAAACACTTTTGTAGAGAAAGTGAGGAAAGCCATACCTGAGTGTAGACATTTCCAAGCTTACATTTACAGCTACTAAACATTTTTGAAACAGAGAACTGTGCATGTGGAACTGTACCTAAAGCATTTGGTGTTTTGAGGGAGCACTGTAATAAATCATCATAACAATTGTGTATAAATATGCAAATTATATTACACAAAATATGTAAAAACCAGTGGTTTAAAATATAAATATATAGGTGGGACTCCTGGCATCAAAAGCAACCTCTCTGTCCAGTGGAATACTAAAAATGGTATAGGTAAAAAATTCCAGTCAATTAATCTTATTTTTGATCTTTTCGACTGAAATTCATCCCAGGGTTTCATCTGGTCTCTCATGAAGCCACACTATAAATCATATGATGTGTAGTGCACAAAGTTTTGCTAAAGTTTAAGCTAAGTATTCCAATGTTGTGCTGGCATTTTTTAGATTTTTTTTTTTCCCCTTTCCGTGGCATTATAAATTGCAATGGTCAGATACACTTCATACCTGCCATAGAGTACTGTTAAGAAAATGGATTCTAGGTGCCAAAATAGCAGGGGGTGCTGGCAGCTGCTCTGGGACCTCTGTGTTAGTGAGCCTGTGTGTGAACAGCTCGTTTCCTTCGTGGCTGTGGCCGGAGAAGTGAGCACACTGCTTTTCACAGCTCTTCAGGGAAGGGCGTCTATTGCATAGGGACTGACCTTCCTGTCAGCCCCTGAGACACCACAAACCAAACCTGGGGGAGGACTGGGCTTCAACTGTTTCTCCTCAGCCAAGCTCACACCCTTCTGGAGATTGCTTTGTCCCAGCACAGAAGTGTGAGCTGCTGCAGTAATTCTGCCATGAATGAGAGCCTTTCTTTTGAGTCATGTACTTTTGTTTCCAGCCTACGGTGTCTTGGCTTACTACTGGGCTGGGGATTATCCCTCCAAAAAGCCAGAGCCTGGAAAACGAGCCATTTTCAGCAGCTATGAAACTAGGTTTCAAAAAGTGTTTCCCTCTTCATATATATATATATATATATATATATATATGTGTGTGTGTGTGTGTGTATGAATTGGTTTCAATACAGTGAAACTATGTAAATTATTGTAATAATAAAAAATATAATAACATATTTTAGGACTTTAATGTAATAGGAAAATTTAATAACAATAATATTATCATTACCATTATAACTATTACTGGTAGAATAATACTGTTATAGTTAAGACTTCATTTTCCTAGGTGCCAGTCAAACATAATGAATTGGACTCTTTTTTTTCCAAGCAGCAAAAGACCCAACCTCACAGGAAACTCCATGCAGACAAATCCCAAATGAGTGCAGTGGGTCCTTGGCAGCTTGTGAAAACAACCTAGCAATGGCTGTGGGAGGACCATGATCCAAGTAAGGGCCATAGAAAAATTGATGAGGAAGAAAAGGTGGGAACTGTTACACATATACACTGAGATATTTATATCAACAGTCTGAATTCAGTTCTCTCCTACCCTTAAAATCCTATCAAAACTGCTGCAGGCAGCACCAGAGCCATATGGGTACAATTTATGGCAGAATTTGGCACAGACTGTGTTTCTCCAGTCCACAGGGTTGGGGTTCCTCAGAAGTCTGATCAATTAACTTATAAATGCCTCGTGTAGTTATATTATGCTGTATTAATGAGAGATAATATATTGTTATTACTTCATAAGATCAAATACAAAGTTTATGAAAAGAAATCCTTGGCACTGCAGAAGCTCTGACACTATACATACTTAAAAGAGAGTACTGTAACACAGAGCAGCTCCGAACTCTTTAATATTTTTTTAAAAAATTCCTTCATTTCTGGAGGGTCTCTGGAATTTCTTCCTTACTAGAGCACTCCATAACATCACATGTCACACACACCAGAGACTAGGCTGAAATACTGTCCTTTGCTCATCCTTTCAAAGCCTTTTGAATCTCCTGTGGTTGGCCTTTTTTCATCAGGCCCTCTGAAAGAGGATTGTCAACAGCACAGATCTACCTCTGACTACATCAAATATTACATTTCAGCCTTTCTTGGTCAGAAACTAAATGCAAAAACTAAAAGCTACATTAAAGCTTGAAACACTGTGCCCTGGCTTACAGATACCAGTCCTTCCTCCTCCCTGTATGCCTTGTAGTAGTATCCTGAAGCACGTGTCAGTCTCGGGCTCTGCTAATACCCATTTCACTCTCTATTGACTGCAGAAATCCTTAAAAATACCCATTCTGCAAGAGTATGAAGTTTATGCAGATGTATCAGACTGAGTGGGGCAACAGGGTTAAAGTGTGACAGCAGAGAGAGCAGAGTCCATATCCACGAAGAACTTACTTCTCTTCTTTCCCAGATTTGTTTAAGGCAAATGCATACCTGGAGAGGTGGCCCAGAAAAGATGAGTCCGTAGGACATGCAATTTAAAAAAGGAGAAAAAAGGGAAATCTTTACGGAAAAGCCAAATAGAAGTCAGAATGAAAGAGGAACAGAGCAAGACCACAAGGGAAGGGGGAGTGAGGCTGTAGAAAAGACATGAGGAAAACCTGAGGTTGGAAAGAGCATGGAAACAGGAAAAATGGCCACACTGTGGTAGGTACAGGACAGTCAAACCAAACTTGTGGAGCTACTGCTGCCCCAAATGTTTCCCCTGAAAGGAGAGCCATCTTAAACAATCCAGCCTGAAAAACTGCAGCAGGTTAGCAGCTGAGCCACAAACTGGTCCTCCTTGCTTCAAGATAACCACAGAAACACAGAATATCCTGAGTTGTAAGGGACCCACAAGGATCATTGAAGTCCAACTCCTGACCCTGAACAGGACAGACCCAAGAATCACACCATGTGCCTGAGAGCATTGACAAAACACTTTGTGAACTCAGACAGGCTTGGTGCTCCCTGGGGAGCCTGTTCCAGTGCCCAAACACCCTCTTGATGAAAAGCCTTTTCCTAACAATTCATCACACAAAGATGGAGTGATTGGTATATCTTTATCCATTCAAATCCAATCTGATGCTGTAAATCTGCCCAAATCTAGTCTAAAGACTGCACTGAGGGAGGATAGAAAACACTTTGCCTTTTTCACAAGGAGGAAAATCAAATCAGCAGAATCAGCTATCTTATGTGAAAAGAAACCCTGCTTGCCAGAGTCACATTATTTAAAGCTTTTGACTGACCTAAGAGACTTCCTACACTCTCTTTTCTCTGCCTCTCACTCCCCATACTATAGGAGGGGTTTTTTTCTTATTTTTAGATGTATCATGACAATAAATTTAAAACTCTTGGATCTCTCGAGTCACTCTTCCTAGTTGGCGCCTCATTTGAGTAATGGGTCATGAAGTTGACATTTTTCAGTGATGTATTGCTTGCTAGAGTGGCACTGACCACAAAAGGCAGGTCAAATAGTCTCTTAATTTAATCTTTTACAGCTAGAGATGCAAACGCTATAAAAAATGCAAAAGAGAATATCCATGTGATACTCTCACTGGGGAGAGTATCCATGGGGGAGAGACAGAGAGACAGCATCAGGAGCCAGGGAGAGCTATATCTCAGGAAACATGGCTTATTTTGGGGATGAGCCAAAGACAGAATAACAAGTGAGAGGGAAATGACGGAGAGCTTCTGCGGATTTTTTCACTAGTTGATTACCTTCTGTTTAAAGGATTGGCTCCAATGTCCTTTTAGGTGGCTTCATCCAGAATACCCTTCACAGCAGAGGAAAACTGTTACTTCTGGAAAATTAAAGCTGAGTACATTAAACTTGGTTTTCTGTCTGTGATTTTGATTAATAGTGTTTCTTAAAATATATGTTTTTTCTGTTAGGCCATTACTCCTGATGGCACAGTCCTGAAGTTTCTGAGATTGCTGCAATTTATTACACTGTTTCTTAAAGTTTAGTGTGTCCTCTTAACTTTGTGAGGAACTAGTGTACACAAAAACAAGAACATAAAAAGAAAATAATGAATTGTTTAGCAAGCCACTACCATAGGATTATGAGTGTATGTTAACCATTTAAACACCCAAATTGACATTACTTTTTCAATCATTTTCCACTGCAGTTGATGGAGTAAAGTTTCTCTGATGCAATTCTATTTGATTATACAATTTGATTAGACATTCCCCAAAAACAAAGAATAGAAAGCACTCCTTTTCAAAATTATGAGTCTCTTTTCCCATCAGTACTTTGCCATATTCCCTGGGCTGCCCTGAAGGTATGTCCCTGTTTTTTAGATCCTTCTAGCTTTTCAGTTTTCTATTTTTCACTGAAACTGGAAGTTTTGTAAAACCACTATCAGGAAAACCATACACCAATGCTTGTCTTGAATGAGCAGAGACACATGCTTGTACTTGCTTAGGATACTGATATAGTTTCAGCAATCTGATTCCAGGCAGGAGACTAATAGTTCTGACAACTGTCACAGATGAAGGGTAATATTTCTGCTGAATCCATAATAGTACTTTTTGTTGTTTTTCAGCCCCACATATTGTTTATACTGATCCATCTCTTCATCAGAAAACCAAATATCTATATTTCATCTTTGCTGAAGGCACCCCATAGCATTTTAAAGTTGAGGAAAAAATTCTGACACTCCATTCATCACTGACACTGTAAAAATATGACATATTATGAGAATGTCTCAAGAAAGAAAAATATTTTTATTTCACTTCTCATACCTTGACCCTCTGAGGTTATTTGTTTCATATTTTCAACTTATATCCACATCCTGAAGGGCTAGCAAGTCTGAGTTTCCACTAAAATTTCCTAGTTTTAATGGAAGCTTAGATTCTCACAAACTTCCCCTATCCCAGCAGCTAGGGCACAGAAGAAAAAATAAATATCACAAGACTCTGTGATAAAATTGAAAAACTTGGCAGCACTTTTGCCTCCTGCTGATTAGCTCTTTAATCTATGAGTAATCTGATATAAAACCAATGGAGTAAGTCACCAGTAGATAGCATTCACTGTAAAGCTGGCAGAAATATGTCCTGTTTAAAACAAAACATGCTGAAGAAAGTTCCCAACCTGACAGTCTTGGTGAAAGGATATACACTGTATAAAATGTATGCATGTGTATACACACTCACAGATCAATATACGCACATATATACCTACACTGTTAAAAAACCTGCACCAGGTTCCAAACTAAACAGAGCTACTCGGGTGATGTTCCTGTATGACCTCACCTTGCTAAATAAAACATCACATTATTATTTCTCTGTTAATTTTAAATCAAGTGAACTGCATGTGTATGAAAAGAGAGAAATTTGTTTGTGGCTTGTCTCTTAAATGCCAAGCTGACACAGAAAGAGCACAACTGTGTGATCACAAGATGATACACTACATGAATTGACACACACATCCCAGGTTGGCCAGAGAAAGCATTGCTTGCATCTGACAATTACAAAACTCTGGATATTTTGAGCATTTAGATTTCTTGGGTTTATACATTCCTCAATATATAGTAAGTATACATGACAGCCTCTCCTTTAGACAAGACACTTGAAAAACCTCTTTCTGTCTCTTCTACTTGATCACTGATTTTGACATACTTGTAAGAACTTAACTGCCTTCTAAATATCAGCTACCTCTGTCAAATTTATTTGAAATCAACCAGCGTTTTATAAAAGATTATTTTGGGGACAGACTGTGACTGTAAAATAAGGGAAAAAAAAGGCATGTATTCAGCTAATAGAAGTAATTGTGGCTTATTTCTGTATTCTATCACAAATCCCCATGAGGAGCACTGGCTGGCATTTGTAAATGGCAGCTGCTGCCTGTGAGCCAATGTAATCAATCTTCATGCTACTGCAGTTATCCACATAAGAATATCAGCAACTGTGAGTCAACAGGCTGAAGCATGTACCATTTATTCCTATACACTTAGAAGTATCAAAGTAACAGCTCACCAAGGCAGAAAAGAAGGCAGTAGCTTCTTATTTTCATGCCATATTTAATAGGAATACAGTAGTTTAATACAGGGCACTCACAAAGCCTTACCTTGCACATTCATCTCACTCTATTGGTTTGATATGTTCAGACAAAAATGGAAACAATCCAAGAGACAATATTGCATTAATGTCTTAGTCATTCTGAACTTTGATATCAATGACACTCTGCAGAAATGGTGATTTATAAACAGATATTTTGTTCCAAACATATGGTCTTATATATCAGTAAAGACTACAGTATAAATTCCCCAGAGCATTTATATTCCTGACTATAGGACAAAGTTTGGCTAAGTGATATTATGGAATTACTATCTCTGGGAAAATATTTAAGGATATGATTTTCACATGCATATAGAATTAGAGAGGACATATTTTTATCTGGCATTAAAAAAAAAAGAAAAAAAGAAAAGAGAGAGAGAGAAAAAAAATGGTTGAGTCCTTACCAAACCGAGGAGTTATCCTAAAACTGTGAAGATGCTATGTAGATTTGAAAAGCTGAATCAATCAAAACTTTTTTCTACACAAGAACCACAGTGGACCCATATTTAATTTCGAGTGTTATGTCCATGTTCTAGTTGTTATATATGTCAATGAATAACAGATTGGCTACTATTAAAACTATATGAAGTAGTATTTCCTTTAATTTAGGTGTCCTAAATGTATTGAATCAATGTTCAGTCAGATGCCTTGAAATGTTTATATGGTGGCAGAAAGAAAAAAGAAATGGATGGCTACTCCTCTAACTGATACTCATTTTTTTTTGTTTGAAATCACATTTTAGTCTCACTTAAACCAGTTGTTTTCAGCTCATGGGCTGTGGATAAAGGGATATACAGACTACTTTGTAAAAACTCTGCAGAAGGTAACTGCAAAGAACAATGTCAATGGTTTTCATGAAAATGGGCTCCCATCTCTCATGCTGAAAAAGTCTGACCATGCATTTGGTAACTCACAATTTTGAATCAAAAATCCAAAGCTTAAATTTAAGAAAACATATTTTGCCTGATATTTCGTTAACCTTGGCTTTATACATCACATAGCTGGAGTAATCATTCAAGTGAATCTTCACATAACTGACTGGTTTTGTCATTCTTCTCTAGAGACTTTCTCTGCATAGCATGTCTATTTACATTGATGCATCCAAAACTGAACTGTGGTGCTGCTAGAAATGTATCACTTGTAGTTTTCTATTAAATCATTATTACAATGAGATATTACTCTGTAAAGTATTTCTCTAATCCTTCTCTTTGTCAGTTTATTTTGGAAAGGCATATTCATTAAGCTGCAATACTTACAATGCTTCATATCTGTTTCCTCAAGGAACCATGTTAGATCAAAGTCTATTACAATAATGAGAAGTTTATTGTATTTTCTAATGCATACTACTTTTCATTACAGCTGCAAGAATGCTGATAGATGGATGAAAGAATGAATGCTGCGGGCAAATACAAGTATTTCTAGGAGTGTCTAATGGTCCTCTTTAGTTGTTAACAAATTTCATTAAAACTCTTTTTTCAAAGTAATTCAAATAATAAACAGCAGTCCAACATGTTTTCTCATTACTGTTTTAATTTAAACTCAGCTATTTGCTATTAATTCCAAGCATCCTATTGGTTGGCAACATAAATTGCTACTTATTTTATTTCAAAACTTCTCACAAAGGGTCCTGTCAGAAGTTTTTTAAATTCCATGTAAATTACGCTCAAAAGATACATTTCATCTCTTACTTCATGCACTTTTTTTCAAGAAGTTCTTGAAAGATAGAGCAGCACAATTTGCCCTTACAGAAGCTGTGTCAGTTGGTCCTTATCGAACTATGCTTATCTTAATGTGTAATCTAGTTGAAGTAGATTCCATTTGAGGTCTTATCTTCCCCAACTAGAGCAGATTAAAGAGGAAAGTCTTTGTTCATTGAAGTGCTGTGACTTACTTGCTCTCAAATCCTTGGAATTCAGAGACAGAGCCCTGCAAGACTGCTGTCTAGCAAAGGGTTTTATGCACTTGCTGAACCCTGAGCACAAACAGCCTCACTGCATCCAGGAGCCCTCTTTCTTGCTTAAAACTACACGTGACCAAAAAACCTTCCAAGCTGTACTGAGCAAGTAAAAAACCTGAAGCTCGGCTGAAGAAAAACAGCAGAATGCAACTATCTCAGGAAATTAACACTTTTTTGCCTCTTTCAATACAGTTTCCATAGATCATATACAAGGCTCAGGTCATTCAGAAGCTTTCTCTGTTAAATACCCTGTTTCATTAGTTCTAACTTCCTCAAACACATTTTCTGTCATACCTAAGGAATTGCCAAATGTTTCCAAAAGAAGCACATCATGGGAACATTTCTAGATGAGAAAAACTAAAGGAAAACATGTGCCTGACTTTTCCAAAGCCTGTTAGAATTTCTGCCTAAATTTCTGGTTTACTCACATCTTTGGCTTTCAAAATATCCTTACACCTAACACCAAACTGACAGAGTTAGCCTTTCTGACATTTTTCCAGTGACTAGCGGAAAATATGCCCCCTCTACCCCACCTTCTGCTATATCTCTTACTGTGAGGTTGTTTAGTTTCACTGTGTTAGCATCCAATGCAAGTCATTTTTGCTGCGTGTAACTGGGTCTTTTAACTGTTGTAAACCCTTTGAAGTTTCCTCTTTCTGCAAAGAGGTCAACGCGGTCTTTCTTTTGCCCTTTCAAAAGGACCTTTCATTCATTCCTGTGTTTGGTCAAGTTGTTGTGGGTTCTGCTCTGGCCTGGCACCCTGAGTCCCCCCTACACAAGCAATTGCTGCTTTCGTTGCTACTGCTGTTTGTACTCCTTATTGCTTCTTTCATTTATCTTCGCTGACACACCAAAGGAAAGAGGGGGCTGAAAGGGGAGAATATGGCTGTAAGCTAAATTGATTGCATGTTATATTTCATGGAAGTCTGGCAGGAAGAGTTGAGTGATCTCAAGGGTTTCAGGAATATTTTCATTCCTATTGTGCAAATCAATCAAAGCGCGCTCAGCCTCAGCTGCCCGCCCCCTCTGGCATCCCAAAGCTGAGCTTGCTGCATTGTCAACAAAGGTTTGAATAGAACAAAAGTCTCCCAAGTGGACACTGCATTCACTTGATGGGGTCACATATTACCCAACATTTAATAAAATTCACATGAATTTGAAAAGGATTCCCAGATAGATCAATGACTGGAAAAGCAGTAAATTTAGCTGGTGGAAGGGATATCCTAAAATCAAGGTGATTGTGTTACATGTGGCAGTTACTCTTCTGTTTAGATATTAAATATCCTGGGTGTCTTGGGACTATTAGAATAAATTCTTGCCAAATAAACATATCTACCGCTTTCCTGTGATGCTTCCACCCACCTCACATCTGTCATGGAGGAATTTTTTTAAAGTGGGTTGCTTTTTCCCAAGCCTTCATCCACAATACCAGCTGACCAGGCTGGTTTGGATCCATCGCAGCTTTACATGTTTCCCTGTGGCACAAGCATAAACACGGCAGAGCCAGCAGAAATGGTGAGGCTCAAGCAACACCTAAGCAATTGCCTCCCTAAGTGCTTGGGCAGAGATGTCTCCAGCAGATCAAGCTCCCTCCCTTTGTGCCAGAACATTGTCTCAGCCTTCTCTAAAAACCAGAACAACCACTGCCCTGCTGCTCTTATCCTGCTTTTTCCTTTTAAATCCAGGAGATCCCCAGGCTATATAGCCACTCTGCTGAACTAATCTTCCACCAGGTCCAGAAAAAAGGTGATCTTAGTAATTCTGATTGCTGCTACAGTAACAGACTCTTAAATTTTGGCACAACTTGGGAGTTTTTAATTTCATGCTTAAAACAGAGTGAGAAATAATGACTCTGCAGTCTTCCTTAGCCAATGCATAGCTGTAGGCTATCTAAGGAACATAAGGCCACATGATGTGTCACTGTTCAAAAATTCAAAAGGAATCCAAAGGAGTACTTCGTGCTTGTTCCTCCGACCTTATCTGGTTCACCACTAGCTTTGGCAATCACTGTCACAAGTGAGAGCTGAGGGAACGCTGAGTCTGGAGTCATCACTCAGCTAACAAGTTAGTGCTTCTGCAAGATACACAGCAACTTGTTGACTGCCAGCACCTTATTTTGGACATAAGTCAGACTAGAAAGAGAGAATGGGTGCAAGAGCCTGAAAAACCTGTGGTACTAGGTAGGCCTCCATTCTGCAAAAAACATCATGCACCTAAGTTCAGATTTTGTAATCCTATTTGCCAGAATCTCTTGAATTTGAGGGCCGCATTAATCACCCCTCTCTGCAGCAAGTCACAAAATGGACCATCCCTTTAGAGTGTTTGCTTTGTAGTAACTCACTTTCTCAGCACAAATATGTGTCCAATTAACAAATTTATGGGAGGAGGAATATGCAGGTACAATTTCAAATCAACATAAAATAGAATATGAGGAATGTAAAGATTAGAAGAAAAGCCCTGAAAAGGGACATACAGGGACATACTTTCAACATAAGAATTATTTTCATACTGTTTCATTCTTTGTCTTTAAAGAGAAAATCATTTATTTTTAGAAAAATATACAGGATTAAACTTTCCAACTGGCTGCCCAAACTCTTTCCACCGATGTCATGCTTCTGCAGCTAGAAGACCAATGGTGCACAAAATGTGCATAGGTTTGCCCTTTACACATTGTCATGAAAAATTACTCTGCAGAATAATTTCAGCTGGATGGTGCAGAAACACGAAGTTTGACTTCATTGCAAAGGCTAAGATTTTTCTAAGTGTTTAGGGATTGACCTTTGCTAAATATAGGTGACAGTTATTGTCTGGCTGCAATAATCTCGTAAATAATTACAGCCCAAAAAGCCCATGCGATAACTATCAATTCAAGAATCTAGCAGAAAAACTGTATTCTTGCTGGGACTTTGCAGCGGCAGACAGAAAACCACAGTTAAGGAACATTTAAAAACAGAACAAAACTTTGCCATTTATGAAAGCAAGTACTTTGATGTCCAGCCAGTTTCTTTCATAAACTTCTCAAACATAAAGCTCGCACACCACCATGGAGCAGCCCACAGTTTGAAGCCACCTGATCCATCCCAGTCATGAGCATTAACCCTACACAAGAAAAGAATACTACCTGGCACAATTCTGCATTCCAGCAAGGATGCTATCTGTTGAATCCAGGGATACTAAGCTAAGTGTTGTTACTAATCAAAAGTAAATAATCTGCCTAAAGCACACAGCTGTTTTCAAGCTCTCAGATCTATAGAAAGAATAGGTATCTGGGATGTGCTTTTATCACTAACCTAGAGTTAATTGTTCAGTTCTCTGCCTGCACCATCAGTTAACAAACCAACTTTGTTGACTAGTACTGGCTGGGCTGCTATGTACCACAGCTCAAAACAGAGGTATTCTGATAAGAAAAAATGTGTGCTTAAGACTCATCTGCTGTTGAAAACCTTCAGAGTATAAGGTGAATACTTCTTTCACTATGTCTAAAAGCAATTTATGAAAGAAGTAAACAAATAAATAACGAACTAATGATCATGAAGAAAATACTGATATTGCAATCAATGCATTTTAAAATGTTTAAACCTGCTTCTGATTATCTTACATGCTTTCCATTTAGCATGTAACAAGCTCTCTTGAGTCTGACTAAATCATGGAATCATAAAATGGTAAGAGTTGGAAGGGGTCTCAAAGATCATCTAGTTCCAACCCTCTGCCACAGGCAGAGACACCTTCCACTAGACCAGGTTTCTCAAAGCCCCATCCAACCTGGCCTTGAACACCTCCAGGGATGGTGCATCCACAACTTATCTGGGTAACCTGTTCCAGTGCCTTTCCACCATGACAAGGAAGAATTTCTTCCTCTAATCTAAACCTACCTTTGTTCAGTTTAAAGCCATGTAAATCCATCCTTGACTATATGCCCTTGTAAAAAGTCTCTCTCCATATTTCCTGTAGCCCCCTTAGGTACTAAAATATTCTATAAGGTCTCACTGAAGCCTTCTCATCTCCGGGTGGAACAAACCCAATTCTCTCAGTTTGTCTTCACAGGAGAGGTACTCCAGCCCTCTGAGTATCTTTGTGGCCCTCCTCTGGACTCATTCCAACAGGTCTGAGTCCTTGTTACATTGGAACCTTCAGGGTTGGACACAGTTTTCCAGGTGGGTTCTCACCAGAGCAGAGGGACAGAATCACCTCCCTCAAGCTACTGGCCCCACTGCTTTTGATGCAGCCCGGGAATGGTTGGCTTTCTGTGCTGCAAGTGCACATTGCTGAAGGACAGCATATGTCCTTCTCCTCAGGGCTGCTCTCAATCCATTCTCCACCCAGACTGTATCTGTGCTTGGGATTGCCCTGACCCAGGGGCAGGATCTTGCACTGGGCCTCGCTGAACTTTGTGAGGTTCACATGGACCCACCTCTCAAGACTGTCCAGGTCTTTCTTGATGGCATCCCTTTCTTCCAGCATGTTGACCACAACACACAGCTCGGCATTGTTGGCAAACTTGCTGAGGGCACACTCAATCCCACTGAGGTTAAACAATGTAAACTAAAATTAAAGACCTCCTATTTCCACCAAATGCTATTCTGATGTGCATTGGTTTGTTCCTTGGTTAGCTTGGTAAAGAAGGTTGGTGGATAGTTTCAAATCTGTTCTCACCACAAGCTGGCACACCCCACCACGGGAAGTAGCAAGCTGAGGGAGCACAGGAACTGGGGGACAGCAACAGAGGAAGGCATGGGACAAACATCACATCCCAGACCGCAAAATCCCACAGGAAAAATTACCTTCAGCTTCAGTCAGGGCTGCAGCGAGCCTATAAGATTTGGATGAAATTTGTCTCTTTTCTCAATACATGCATGCAAATCATAACTCAGTCCACTTAAGCAGATACACTTTTAATTTTTGACTGAAATCACTGAAAAGTGTATTTGGGTTGTGTTGCTTAGAGATTGGCTAAAAGGTCTTGGATTGATTTGGCTCTGTTTCTGCACTGAATGTGTGAACCAACACATCAGGAAGGAATCATTTAATGTTTAAGTCAAAATGTGTTTCCTCAAGTTTTCCAGTAATCCACTTTCTGCAAATATTTGAGATGGTAAAGTCTAATCACACAGACATTAGGGAAAGCAAACACCAAACAGCTGTGAGCCAAATAAATTAATTTCAAATGCAGGGAGGACATTTGCAGAATTCAATAGGAACTATTATCCTTAGCTCCCAAGAAAAAGGTACCTCAATTCCTCTTGCTGACTGTGTGCTATTTGGTGCAATTAACTAAGAAGTTGATGGATCAAGGATTTGAAGCCCAAGTCTGGGATATACTATAAGGGGCGTGTAGTGAGGAATATTTCTGCCTTCTGAAGTTTGGGCTTAGCCTGCAGTGCAATGCAGTCCCACAGAGCATTTGCATATGGGTACTGTGCTAGATCTAGAACTGTGCAATTATAATCATTATACAATCATTTAAATGTAATTTAAACTAGACTTCCTGTGTTACGTGGTTCTGATAGTTTTCTCTTTCTATTCTTTTTTTTTTTTAACTTTATCAGCTTGTTTATTTTCTATTTGGACTCTGGAATATAATCAGCTGAAAAACCAGGCACACAGAAAACAGTGTTGTGGGGCTTCCAGCCAGGTCCAGCACTGCCCCAGGAAATACCAGGGCACCATGACTTTGCTTGGTATCAGGAGGCACTCAGCACCTAGCATGGCTGGCCAATGTAAATGAATGCTGGCAAGAGACCGATACACTGGGATTAAAGGTGATATATAATTAGTCCGTATGACTTTTGTTGATAATAATTGCAGGTAACTTGTCTACATTCTGCTAATCCAGACAACTGTCACCATGCACTGAGGGCATATGTTATCTGCAAACGTTTCATATTTCATTTCAAACAAGGAGTTATCCATTAATAAAACAGAAGGCAATTACATGAATGTGCTCTCTGCCAAGACTGCCCAGCAAAGCACATACAGAGCTCTTTTGCCAGAGCTTCCCCTGCGCCTCCCTCAGCAGCACAGCCAGGCAGAGGAGGGGCTCCCAGGGAATGGTAGAAACGCCCGAGTAATTCACTGTGGGGAAATGCAACAAGTAAATACTTGAACTGTGTTGTCCACTGAAAAGGAAACAAGACCATCTTGCGGTTTGAGAAGGGGCATGAAAAGATGTTAATCGCATGAGCAGTAATCTCTTTGGCTGCTCAGTGTGCCACACTTGGGCTTTGTTTGCCTTGACTTATCTGGCTTACTTACCCCAATCTGTGTGATCATGAGGTGCTAGAGGGCCTCTTTAAGTGTGCACCAGATCAGCTACTGGAGAAGGGCAATGAAACGTTAAGGAGGAAAGGTACTATCTTTAAAAAAAGCAACCTTCAGGGCCACCTATCTAGACAAAAGGGCTCAGACAGGCAATAAATGCAGAAAATCATTGCAGCAGCAATGAATTATGAAGGCTATTAAAACCCACAACTGAATTTACAGAATCAACTTCCCCTGATGTATTATAAAAATGCTTTTTCCCAGGAACTGGAGATATCCACATTTGTATTGCAGATTAATTACAGCTTTATTTAGCAGAACTGGGGCGGGGGGAGTTGGGCTCAGTAAAAATGGATATTAATAGTGTTAAACTTTCTGAATCTCATATACTGCCAGGAAATCATTAACATTACATTTAACAATTTCAGGTACTTCTGATTTTGAACTCCCAATTTTATTATTTATGAAATCCCGATTGCAGAAAAAACATACCCAGCACTTGCATTTAGATTCTGTTTACAAAGGAGCTCTGTCTTCTCCCTGGAACTTGCATAAGAACAGAAAAGTAGATTATGTGGTTTCTTAATAGTTCTTCACAAAGAGTCTTCTGTTTCTGACAAATGGTTTATGCAAATGTATTCTCTGAATTGCTTTAAGCAGTACTCAGGGGAAAATGACATTTTGCAAGAGGGAACAATGAATATTCAATGCGTCATCTCTTAGGTGAGCTAATGGACAGTTTGTATTCCACAGTCACTGCCATTCTTTAATTTTGAAATTTTGACAGAGGGCAGGGAAGTATCAGCTGGCAGTGGGAACTGAAAAGCACCGGCTCTCAGACCTTCCCTCAGTATTCCAATAAAGGTAATTCAGGACTTTAAATTACAGACTGGAGGAAAACTTTCTGCTTCTCCAAGATCAACTAAAGGCTGTTTTAGAAAGTGCAGTACGGAGAAAAATAAATCTATCTGCATCCTAGCTACTGCTGGGTTGTGGAAGGGCAAGAAGGTGAAGGGTTCACAAAAGCCTCCCGTAGATATTAATCCCTGGTGTGAATGGCACAAAAAAGAGGCAATTTGGAATGTACAGGCTGTATCTTATAGCCCTTATTCATACAGGCAGGCATGCTGAAGTCAATAGCTTTGTTTGTATTAGGCTAGAACTCGCCTGAGAGCAAAGGCTGCAGGAGGAGCCCTCATTTTGCGGTCCAGTTCAGGAAGGATGGGCTGGCAGTAGGAATTTGACCTTTTCATAACAAAACCAATGTAAGCCATCAATTCACATACAAGTATTGAATAAAAATGATAGTGTTAATTTGATAGAAAGCAAGAAACCTACAGGAGTAAGAAAGGCAAGTTAAAGAAGCTGGATTGTAAATAATTTAAGCCTCCTTTGCCTCTCATACACCTCATCTGACAGCAGTAAGCTTTTTGGGTTGAGTCCCAAGAGTTAACATAATAGTTTAAGGAAAGTAGGCAGGCTTCACCCTCTCCTCTCTCTTCTGTGCTCCTGAAGTTTTTCACAAATATTTTTCTAGTTTGGAGAGAGGATGCAAGTTGTTTGCAAGAATAAGGGAATCTCATCTTGTCCAAATCCTTTGTATTTTGTTCTTAGTAGTCTTCTACATTTTCCAGAAACCTGGATAACTATATTCGTGGAACTTAGACATTTGGAGTTAAAGAATTGTTCAGAAAACCTTCACCCATATTGAAAAGTGGATCAGATCTCTTAAGTTCATTTACAGCAAAGGTATTCAGCATGTGAAGCAGAGTAATTAATATCTTTGATAGCCAGGTTTCTCAAGTTCATCACATTAAGTGCAATTGGAGATTTGAAAACAATTTCATTCATATAAATGCCTTCTAGTAACTACATTTGATTAACAGGTGACCTCAAAAAAGAAATTTTAGATCATGCTTTAAAACTTGCATTCCAAACAGGGAATTTAACAGCAATATTTTTTAAAAAGCATAATAGATATCTCATTTCCAGACAGTTATTTGAAGTTAATATCCCAAATTCAGTGTTCAGTTACCTCACCATAATTCCTGAATTAGTTCAGTTTAAAATCCATTCATTCAACAAGGTAATTGTGGACAACAACTCAGCAACTGAGAGTGGAGATCCTGCAGTACAGGATCAGCTCACACCAAATCTGCCTTAGTTGTTTTTAAAAATTATGCCCAGAAAAATCAGAAACTTATTGCTTAGTCCAGATCTACATAATAGCAATATACGCCAAAAAGATTGTCATATTGCACCTTTTAAAATTCTATTAACAGAGGTGCTTTAAGAAACTTTCCAAACTAACTGTTGTAGGAGTGAGTAATAAGAAATTCCCATCTGCATATAGCAATATAATCCACTGCTAGACATTTAAATTAATCTTCAAGGATGGTGAAAAACCCTACCTTCTTTGCGGGGGGTTTATTTTGATAAACAAATGTTTTAAATGGCCTTATGTGAACCCTATGTGCTAATATCAAGAGTGTAAGCTGAGCAATTTCTAGCTTCTTTTTCAGCGTTTCTGGCTGACAAACAAATAAATATTGCAACTAATTAACAGAGTAAAACAATTACTGAAAACACCGAAGAAGTGTTCCATTGGTAGATTTAATTTAGATATCATGCCAGGAGAAAAGTACTTAGTTGCAGAATAACAATTTCCTGCTGCTGTATATGCACCAAGACAAAGCTGAAGAGCTTAGTTTCAAAGCAGGACATACTAGTCCTGCCACAGCTGCCAAGACAAGTGATATGACACTCTTATAGACAATGACTAGACTTGGTTTAATAATTTAACCTCGTGGAAATCCTGATCTGCTGCTTGACAGAGAGGAGGAGACTGTCAGAAGAAAGGTCATGTCTGTACTTACTCTTTCCCTCGAGGTCAATTGCTGGACACTGTCAGACGTCACAGCTGGGGTTACTGGCTTATTAGTCAGACCCCATTTTGGAACAGATGAAAGTTGCCTGGATGACAGACCTTCAGTATCACCACAGCTTTGGATACCTAACTCCATGTGACCTTTCAAAATCTGATTGCTGCTTAGTGTGGGGGAAGGTACTAGGGTTTCTGTCATCTGCCCTGTTTGCTTACCTGGCACCGTTCAGGGCAAGTCCAAGGTACATTTGAATATACTTCATGCAGCAAAGCTGGGGTGTTCCTACAGTGTAAAGCCATGGCCAGGAAACTGCACTGCTTGCTACGGGTCATGGCTGGGAAAGTGAAAGAAATTAGAGAGAACAGAGTAGGTGGAGCACTCTGACAGCTCTCCAGGGGACCATGGTTCTCTGAGACCTGTACAGAGCCTAAACAGGTAAGAAAAGCCTTTTCCAAAGTGTATCTAGGGCCAGAGTGAAAGAGAGATTTGGGATGCCATATCAAGTACTGATTGCTCTTTCCCTCACTGGCGCCTTCAGCTCAGCAGAAGCTTTAGACCAGTTAACTTATTTTTAGCAAGTAAAAGGCCAGCTAGGTTATTTTTAGCAAATAAAAATGAGTCATTATTTTGATTTGCAATTTCCAGGTCCTTCTGAAAAATAAATAAATATGTATGTATGCATCTAAAAGAGTAAATTGATGACCTCAATTTATCCAGATTCTTGCATGTGAAGTTGCAGCTAAAAAATCTCTCATCTCTCCATTAGGCTACTTTATTTGTTATAAATAAAACCTTGGTGCACACAAAGCTGTCTCCCAATAACATTCTCCAGACTGGCTAAGATAGGTGTTACATTTGCAAATCACATTTCTGACAGCCTAACATGAAGAGAAAATGGCTTAAAACTTGACCAGAATCAATACTGAGACTTTAACTAAAACTGGAGTGTAAGCTCAGGCTCCTATTATTGTAACCTCAAAGTTTCTCTCAAATTCCTTCTTGGAAGTCATGCTTGCACTACTTAGAAAGATACTAAAATACCTCTTATATAACTGCTCAGGAAAAGCTGTATATAGGGAATAAACTACTGAGCTGGCATTAATTTAATTTTACTCTAGTGTTCTGCAATATAGCATATTTTACATGAGCTCCACTGTGTAAGGTTCTTCTATCTATCAACTTGAAGAGAAAAGTTTGACATTGAATTTATTTCTTGGATAAATTACTGGATGCTTCTGAAGTCTACACTGAAGCATGAAGTGATAGTGTCTGCTGAAGCCATCAGTTCTTATTGACAAGTCTGGTTAAATTATCAGGTTGTATGTAATTTTATTTGAGTGTAGGAAAATGAAGGTTATAGCCAAGAACTTGGTGGGGTTTTCTTTCCTGAGATGATGATTTATTCATTTTGGCTTCAATAGCTACGGTGTCAGGTGTATTTTATATTTTTCCAACTTTGACACTTCAAACATTTGATTTCCCTTTGCAACTTCCAACCTAAAACATGTTTCCCATTATATATATTCAAGTGACTGCCTTGCACACACTGACTCATGAGGCTGGTTTTTATTTTCACAAAATATATAACCCTATTTGAATAAAATACAGATGGTGTCCAATACATTAAACACAGCAAATTTGCCATTCCCTTCTCCATCCCTTCTGTGTTCCCTTCCCCAGATTTTCTGTGGCTGTATGAAATCTTATCAGCCTCAACAGCTTTGAGAGGACATGGCAACAGAAATTTGATGCCATTCATATATGGTTTGCTACAGTAAACAACACGCATTTTTTTAATTATTAGCATTTTTTTCCTGTACTATTCTACATTTGGAGCTCTGCTTCAAAGTGAGCTTCATTCCCCCTAGAAGGTACTGAACAGGCAGCTCCACATTGTCCTGTGATAGAGTTTGCATTACGGGCAATCAACACGGTATAGGGCACCAAGGTCCCAGGTGACAGCTGGAGCAGATTCATTTGCCTCTTACATCACCAAGCAATTTAGAAGGAAAAAAAAAAAGCAAGCAATATACTAGTAGTATAGTAAATTAACTGAGTAAATTAGTAAAACCTGCTGAAATTAATTGAAGAAAAACTGTTCTGGGTTTGGTCTGAAAGCATAAGTATACTTCATAGTCTACACATGCATATTTATTTGGAATACACAGGATTTGGGGTTTTGAATAAGATTGTATCAGCATCACTAGATGGCATTGGAGGGTGGTTTATCTCACCATAAGAAAACAGTCTATAGTAATTTTTATTAGGAACAACACTACTAGTTAAGGAATTTATCCCAAGCAAGCTGAAGGCATGTTCTGTGCAGCTTTGGTGAGGGAATTGTAACATGAAACAAGAACCAAGGCCAGCTGAGCAGTCACTGCATTGCTGCACTTTCCTTATGTCATGCCTGAGGAGTCTGTCATCTCTGAGCAAGAATGGGAGGACTGAAATTTGGACAGAAATAAATTGCAAAGGCTACAGAAGAAACTGTGAACTGGTATTACATGGGCTGGTGACTTCAGAGAGGTCAGAGTTAATGCCTTCCTGAGATGTAGGGTGGAATTTTTGGTACTGTGTATTTGTTTTTCACTACAGCAAATTACACAATTATTATTATACAAATGGCATTTCTGTTTTTCTTGCACTTTTTTTACTATATAGTTTCCATGTCCCTTTCCTATTACTTTTAGAACGAGATATGTTTGCCATCCTGTGATATTTTTGTTTAGCATCAACATCCACTTTGGAATTACTGCTAACTTTAGCCACCAACTTTGTTTATTGATTGTTACTGCAAAGAAGTAATGCAGAATTGATTGCACTACAGCTGCACAGGTTTCTGAATTGCAGGAGTATAACTACACTTAAAAGACCTCCCTCTTATTTGTACTCTTTAGTAGGTGGTAACAAGAGGCAAAGAAGAGTTTGTTCACATGTGAATACACAATTCTAGGAGTTCAGTCTTTAAGAAATGGAGTGCGTATCAGAATAATTTTTGCTCATGGAACATATGTTGCAATATAAGGCAGCAAAATGGTGATTTCTTTTCACATCAGACATCTTGACCCACAATCCAAGTCATTAAACTTTTCAATTCTCCAGGTAGACAGTGCAGAGTTTGTTAATAAATTCACTGTCTGTACGACAAAATGTGCATTATCTTTTTTCCTCTAGCACTCTTTCTGCTTAAGAACTGTCATTTACGAAAATTCTATAATGAAATAGAAATCAGAGACACGTACAGATGAAAATCTGACATTAAATTGAAGTGTTTCCATTCTTTAAACAGGCTTTAGGTTTGTAACTCTTGGGGATTAAAGGACAAGAAGGTAAAACATGTCAAAATAGTAGTGCTTATGCTGATCAACAGCTTGTGCCCAAGAATGAGGCAATATATGCTAGTAAGTCATAGGAGGTTTTTAATAGGTCATGAACTTGCAGAAATCCAAGGTCTTGTATAAAACATTAAGGACACCCACTTCTAAAAGTGCCACTGTGCCCCTGGTCATCCATTTGTCTGACTGGCTGCTCTGCATTCCTTCTAGTGTATTTATAGAAAGCTGTAATTCATAAATACCAATTTGTACCTTTATCTTCATACATGCCAGGTACTTGTAACATTGAAAACTGGAAATTGTTCTTAGGGCGTACTTGAAGTTGGCAGAAGGATGATAAATAAGAATGGCATTATGCCTATCAAACAGTGAGTGCAAATGTGTAGAACTCATATTCTCTTCCTGACATTATTAATTAAATAACATGTCATTAATTTGCTGCATCTTGCTAAAGCTTCCATCTAAAAGAAAGGTAAGTCTTCATGTTGTCATTGTTTAAATCTCACAGGAAACTAGACGTGCTCACACACACGTGTGTATATATAGGAAAATCAGTGTATTCTTCCTTACTTAAAGGGTTCAAATATTTAGGCCCAAGAGGCAGGTTTTACTGAGTTCCTGCTCCATAGATACTTGAAAATCTAACAGTCTGATTCTATTTTATGTGAACATAAATCAAGGATTAACTGAACTACACTGGTAAAATCAAGCTAAGTAAGATCAGATTCTGGCTTTATCATTTCAAGTAGCCACTGGATAGTTTAGTCTTCCTTCTCAGCCTCACAGTCATTTGCTGAAAAACACTGTGGTTAGCGGGTATTTTTTATTTAAAAGCCACAATTTCTAATAAATGTGTTGTTTGCCCTCTGGCCTGACATCAAAGACAGTTTTATAATGAGGGTGGCTCCTACTGAATTATATTTCCCCTCAGTTTGCATAGGGAAGTGGGGCACCTATTACATACAGGTAATTGTTGACTGCATACAGCTACAAAGGGAAGAGACATGATGTCTTGTTTCCTTCACAGTTTTAAAAAGTACCTCTTAAAAGTATCCATTGCAACTTGAAAAAAATCACTTGCACTTACTTGCAAGAAGCACGCTTGTATGAGTTAAAATGCCAATGTCCATGTGCGTGTTGAAGGAAGGATAGGGAGTAGATGTGCCCTGGGAGCTCTCAAAGGCAGACAGCCTGAGCCAGCCCAACGTGTCTCACTCCTACTTAAAATGCAGGGAGAGAAAAAAACCCATGTTTTCTTGACAAAGGAAGAAAAAAATATCCATCGATCACATCTCAAAAGACATTAAGCAGAGTATCATTGTGAAGTATTTATATGTTGACTACTTTTCACAAATGTTCCTTTGAGCCCCATTTTTTTTTCTGCAGTTGATTGATGAAAACTTCAGATGAGTCTTTTCAACCTGAATCTGTTTGACTTCTTTCAACACTATTTCACATTTTGACCAAAAGGTTAGGGATATGCTTTCCTGGAAAAAACTTGTGAACAGTGTTGCCACTCCATTTTTCCCTTTTTTTTTTTTTTTCCTCCTTATAGTGGGCTGCAGTAAGCCTTCACAGAATTTAGTGCTAAAGAATACAAGATAAAGCTCTCCTTACTAAAGTTTGAACATCACTGCATTCATATATTACTTCCTGACAGGCAACATAATATGATCTCTGGATATTCACTATCACCTTCCATATGCTTTGAATTACAAGTCCTCTAAATCATTTGCTTAATCTAAATTATTATCAACAAGAGTGTCTTTTTTTTCTCTAAATAGCAACAGTGCATGAAGGCGCAGGGTCTTATAAACATTAATAGGGTCAGCACCAGTGGAAGGGGAATAATGGGATGTATTTTGCCTCTCTCCAATTCTCCTTGTAGCGCATGCCTCCTGCATGTCCCCAGGTGTTTGTTACAGCGGGACGTGTGAGGGCAGCCATGCAGGACAGCTCTGTGAGGAGCTGCTGGGGCTCTGCTCCTCGTAACCATAGCAGAGAAAGCCCATGTGGGTAGCTATGTTTTTTAGGATGCTTGTCTGTGACTGATTGATTAGTACCTCCTAGGCACACAAGGCTACACAGGCATATCATGAGCTGTGGTACAAATTGATAAGGTGAATTTCACAGGCAAGGGGGAAGGTCTTCCCTGTGCACCTACCATGGTCAGGTCCTGCTCCAGGACAGTGCTCCCCAGCGGTTACCACACCACATACACTAACTGGCAATAGAAAGTCCTGCCTTCATACTGAGCTGCTCTCTTCCCTGCACCCCACTCTGCCATTCTCACAAATCTTACGGGAAACTTGGTGGTTACGGTTGGCAGGACTAAGCAAAATGCCTCGGTGAAGCTATGAAAGGCAGGGCAAAGCATGTCAGGAATAGCTGTACTAACACTAAACTCCTTTATCCCATGTGGGAAGAACATGAGAGATTCTTCACCAGTCTCACTGTCCATCCAACCACCTTCACTCTCTCTACAAACTTACCTGAGCTCCTCAGCTGACAACAGGACCCACTTGTTTTCATGCTTTGTCTCATGGCAATGAATGCCCACGGTGATATCACTAATTTCACAACAAATTTCTCCTAGATGTGATGTGAGTTGTAACCACCCTTTCCCAAAGCTGAATGAGACCTCAGCTTTCCACTTAAAACAATGCACAGAAGTTGGGGATAAAACAGTATGCTCAAACAAAACAGAATAAAATAGAGGAATGCATTTTTATTTTGGTCTAAGCAAAGACCAAAGCTCTCAGCATGTGTCCCCTACAACCCTCAGGATGTCAGGCCAGAGGTGATGCTGGTCAGTGCTTGCTTCACTGCCTGGAGTCTGCTCACAGTGGTGGGACTAAAGTCACCCATTCACCAAACCACACAGAGACAGCAGGCAGCTCTTGCAGGTGCTCTGAGCCACAGACCAGCCAGGGCAATGTGGTGCTGGACTGCAACAAACACTCAGCACAGCCCCTCACAGAGCTGCAGCACCCACTGCCTCACGCAGCTCTCACTTCTCCAGATGAACTCAACATCCTGTTTAGCACTTCATTTTGTACACAGCCAATTGGTTTTTCATGGAGGAAATAAGCTCCCCCTGTTCAGTGTGACACGTACATAAATACGTATACACATACACACACGTGCATGTGGACACGTGATGCAGATATCAGTCATTTAAAGCCTTGTGGGTGTCTTCTTTCATATTTCTACCTTGCAGCTTGAGGAAGTCAGGAAATGTAAAAACCAGTCAAAAATTTAGGGGGAAAACCAGACATAAATGCCTTTTCCACAGAAAACACGAAGCAGGTCCCAGGCTGACTGGCCCAGACCTGCCAACTTACTTTGTGCCTGGTTTCTGGCTCCTCCTCCTCTTCTGTGGCTTCTCAGGGGTTTCCATGCCATGAGTGTCAGTCAGGCACTTTGCTGAATCAGACCTACTGCTGCCAAAGTCACTTTCTCCACATAAATTCAGAATTTTACCAGTGCTTATTACAGCTGTTAAATTCCCTTATTGTAGTATCACACCTCTCTTACTAAGATTTTAATCAGCATTTCCAGTGGAAAGCCTTACTCTCCAAATTACAAACCTGTCTGTATAAAGTTGATTACCACTGAAATTTAGAATCCAGCCTTTTGGCTCACAGCTATGTTTCTTTCTTGCTTACTTGATCTCTGTTTGCAAAAGCTGATGTAAATTGGTTTGGCAAGTTTGTTTTAATTGTAGGGATAAACAATTCCTGACTTAAGAGGCATTTTTTTCTAGTGTGCAGAAAATGATGGAATGAAATTATTTGAAGTTACCTGACTGCAACATTAAAGTATTACCCTGAATACTTTCTTTTTCTTTTAAATGTTGGGGGTTTTTTAGGTAGGAATGCAACTAAACAATTTAAGTGTTCACATTGCTTTTAAATCCTGAACATTTTTGGAACGGTGCAGTTCTTAATGGGTAGGAAATCACAGGAGGTTAAAGACTTTCAAAATACATAACAGCACCTCAGTGCCAACAACCCGTATCACTTCAATGAACTGCGCAGTATGTGTTGGCATGATTTATGTAGCAATTTTAAAGGAATCTGTAGTGTTTGTTTATTACCACAGTATGATTGATGGGTTCCTAAGTGCACAGCGACACAATCAGCTGAGCTATTACGGCTGGGAGTTTGATAATTTGTGAGTTACAGCCGTTATAGCGTGTCATTTCAGTCAATTGCCAGAAGCCATTAGGGTATCAGTGACCTCAGAGAAACTGCGGTGAGACAAGACTTGCTGCTGATGCTGTCACTGTCAGAACATCTCTCCTGCACGGTCCCACTAATGCCCAGCTTCCCTGGCTCTGCTACTCTTCTTCCCTGACCCTCCCAGGTAACAAAAATACACCATTTAGCCCACCAAGTAATTCCACCAAGTTCTGCTCTCATCATTGCCCCTTCCAAACGCTAAAAGACTGGTATCAGCATAGCACAAAGCACAGAGCAGGAAAGCCTGCTCAACTGCTGTATTCTAACCATTATTCACTTCGTGACAGGCAACTATGCAGATAAAGCCATCAAGTACCCCAAAAACAGACCCTTCACTGGGAGCCACTGGAACAATCTCCTTTCTGGAAAAAAATATCCCAGGTCTAAGTTTACATCCAATACATTATGTCCAAGCCTTCCCTGGATTTAGGCATTTATTTGAAACGCACACAAAAAAATCAAGAATAAAAGAAATTTTATTTATCTTTTATTTTTTTTACAAAAATAAACCATTTGAAAAACAAAAGCACATTTTTTTCCTGACTGTACAAACTACAAAACAGTATGACATTGGTCACTTTAGTATTTACTTTATTGCTTTCACTGAAAGCAAATTCTCTAGACACACCATGCCTGTAAGATGCATTTAGAATTAAGGCTAGCATTCATTTGACATCATTAACGTCATTTACTTCATTCACTCTAAGAATTAGCAAGCGATGCCTTATAAAACCAAGGATCTGATGAAAAAAAGTACGAATAACTGCAAGATAGTAATTAAATTAGTACTGCTCCACCAGCTGGACTGCTTTGCCAGTCTGTCAAAGATGTGGCTTCCTGAACAATTCAAACTTGATTCAACAAAAGTCTTAAGCACGGGCTTAATTGTAAGCATATGCTTAGGCCTATCCAGCAAAGTACTTGGGTAAGTCCCTACCCTTTCAGTGGGACTATTCATATGCTTATGTGATTTGCTAGATCTACAAAATGGCTCTTTTGAATTAAAACTGAAACTTTATGATAACACTGGAAGCAAAAATGAAAATTAGTTACTTGCAAATCTAAACATAACCAATTCCTTCCATTTGACAAATACACCAGCATTGCATATTCGATAGGTTTAACACAAATGCTGATTGTCCTCGGTAAGGTTTGCTATCCAGCATACAAACTGATACGCTTTGGTTACTCTGTTGTGATTGCATGTGCCCAAATAAATACCAGCATGGAGGATACAGACTTCCCATACAAATTATCAACTTTCATCTGTGTACACACATGTACAGGTCAGAAATGTTACGGTAACCTTGGTTAGAAAAGCCAGAGCTGCCAGGTGATTTATAACCAAAATTATACTCTAACAGTGTATCATATCTTGTATTTTGCTTTTTCTTTTTCTCTTTTTTTTTTAAATCACATTTTCAAAATGTTTTATTGCACATTCATCCTGGTCATGCAGGTTTTTTCTTTTAAGTTTCCTTTAGCACTCTATAGATTAGAATGAGTAATAGTGCAATTATTTCTCCAGCCTCAGCCATCTTCTACCTAACAGCTGCCTATATTTACACACAAACAGCTCTTATCACTCACATGTCAGACTGAGCCACTTTAGGTGTCAGTCTGTCACCTTCACATATGTTATCTTGTCAGGATCAGGCACAATATGATTTGAGGCCATCTTGAAGAAGACAAGCTGCCGACCTGCATTGAATAGAAAGGGGTGAAAAGGAGAAAATATTTAGAAATGAGCAAAAGGTTGCCTACGTCAAAATACTAACATTTTGAATTCTACATCAAGCTATGCACTCTTCAGGCAATGCGAGACTGAACTCTCTCTTAATTTCAGCTGGTATAAACCTAGAATGCTTTTGTCTAAAATGACACCAAACTTCCCCTGTTTTCAGTATGTTTACTCTTACCTAATTATGGTCAAGGTACAGCTGTGCACAGCTAACAGTAAATGAAGGAAAGGTCTGAACATTTTAATAAAAATTTCACATGATCTTCGTAAAAGTATTTTAAGACTCTCCTACTAATAAAAACAAGCTTGAGTTCAGGGCTTAAATTACAGACATTCATTTGATTGTACAGGAGCAGAATCATATTTGCGCACTTGAATATTTACAAAACTGATCAGTGCAAAGTATAGTCAATGCGACTTTCTTTGAAACAGCTCTTGCTGATTACTTTGTAGCTCTAGGCTTTAAACAACCTGGAACAAGGTTTCTACTCCTCACACAAAAAGCAGCAACAAGTGATAACAGCTTGGGTAGCCTAGGGCACTTCCACACATACATAGAAGGGCAGTGGGAGCTGAATTTTTGTATCTGTGTGAGCCACAGCACTGTTCTTCCATCTCCCCACACTTACCGACCTGGCACCTTCTTCACATCCCTGCCTCCCAGTGAGCTCCTGCTGCCCCACAGACCTGCATCATCATTGCCTTTCCTTGCAGCAAAGACCACAGAGGTACTTTTCACATCTGTTCTACCTCTTTCTGTTCTGCATCTGTTCTGCCTTCCCTTTCTTGCAACTTCAGAAAATCAAATGCTATTTACTCCTAGCCTGCCTCTCTAGGAGGCTCCCATAATGCTATTTTCTTTAAAAGTATCATATGGCAAATGGGATGCTTCAATCACTAAGCAAACTTCTGAGCTGCAGGTTTCAGGGACTCAAGTGCTCATGCACCAGGATCCATAAAGCAAAGGGAATGATAAGACTAGAAATATTGCTACCAAGTCCCATTTAATACTGTAACCTGAGACAGGAACTTCTCTAAACTTCCTATGAATTTCCCTGTGCCAGAATAATTACTTTGTTAGTATATTAATTAACCTCAATACAGATAGTCTGATGACCTAGTAGTCACTGGTTAGCCACAGGCAGGGTTAATATAAATTAGTTTTCCTAGGTTCCATGGAAGTCTCTGTTCATATCTCTCAGAAGCACAAAAAAAGTGAAAAACATAGCAGTGCACTGTCTGAAACACTCTGAAAAGGATGAACTGTCCAAAGTTTCTACTCGCTTGTGATGCTTTCAGAGCCAGGGACCTGCTAGGCCTGGATATAAGCCCAGCAGTGGTATGTGTTTCTGCTGCTCAACCAAGCACAACTAAAGCACCCAACTGCACACAGGGTAGACCTCGGCTCTGAGGTTAAGACATGTTGTGATTGCAGATGTATCTTGAGCCCAAATAACTTGCCACACTAAAGTCTGTAGCAGAGCAAGGGCTTCAATCAGTTTTTCTAAGGTGGGACCAGCATCAGTCACCCTTCCTCTCAAAGGCAGGAACATAAGGGCTGACCTGGCCCCAGCAGCAAATGGCTATCGCAGGCAGGGAACAGCCATGTGTGTGTGGAGATGACACGCCACAGTCACAGGATGGCAACAGGTCTCATGTCCACAACCAGCCGCTGGAGGAAAAAACCTCGCCCTGACTTCAGTGTGGGTTTTATCTTGGGAGACTATGAAAGAGCATGGATTTGGTCCTCTGTACCTCATAGGCAGAAACATGTCTTTTTTGTCTACCCTTGTGGGGTGCAGCGTGCTCAGGGGACACTGCCAGCAGAGCTGGCTGGGCCCGGCAGCAGGGGTGTGCAGCTCTCCTGGGCACGCAGGGAAGGGGTGTGGGGTTGGCAGATGCCTGTGCCATTCAGCTCTTTGAAACCCTCAGTCGCTTTGCAGCTGCAGCTACTAGAGACTTGTAACATTTTTGTTTCTCAGATTGCTCTGGAGCTGCTGAAATAGGCATAGGTCTGGTGCAGAAGCAGCAAGCCAGGGCCAATTCTGCACTTGATGTCAATCGGCACTGACTGCCTGCCTTCGGGGGAATCACACTGGGACTGCCAGGCCCAGAGACCTTTTGGAAAATGTATTTCTCTCTTTCTGTTAGACAAGAAAATGAGTTGTGGTAGCAAATGGGATTTTCCCCTGAAAGGTCTATTTCAGCTTCTACTTCCACACCTAATTCTACTTTTTCTGCTTCCACTTCTATTTCCTCTTCTACCTGCTTTTAAACCCTCCCTTCCCACTGTCCCTTAGCCAAAGCTCTACTGGTAGAAGCAGAGTGTTCCCATCAGCGCCAGGGCATCTCTGACACAGCTGGGAAGTCCCACCTAGATGTACAGAACCTGTTTGGTTTTATGTCACACTGCAATTGGAAAGATTTCTTTAAATCCATATGTTAGACCATGTCCTGCACATTTAACTTGGAAACAGGCCACAGGTTTTGTTTCTGCTGCTGTGCCTTAAAATAAAATTTCAGATCCTGTGGCTTGGTAACTTATGGTCCTCATGCTGTAGCTCTCTAGTGCCAGCTCCTGTGAGTCTGTCTATAGGTTTCTCCTCCCCTGACAGCTGGCAACAAGAGACCTCACCAAAAATTAAAATGCCTCAGCTAAAGCTCCAGAAACTACCTTACCTTTAGATGCTGCTTGTGGCTCCTACAGTAGAGCACAACGCACTCTCCAAACTGTATTAAAACACTTAAAGCAGCCGAAATAGGTGATTCAGTTGCTGCTTTCTGCTCCACAGCATCCATGACCTACCTGTCCAAGTTGTCTGGTTAGTTAGGACAAAAGCTTTGCACTGGGAATAGCTGTCACAGATCTCAATGGCTTCATTGACGTCAAACACGGAGAGAAGGCAGCCCTTATGATGGTAAGATGGCCAGCATCTGTAGTTCTCATCAGGAATGAAAGCTTCAGGCACCCGTCTGTACTCTGCAAATAACCAGAGCAAAGCAATAGTTTTGAAAGCTCCAGTAAAATGCTTGTTTTTAACAGACAAGGCTTAATCTAACAGCTTAGGAGCAGGATATATGATGGAAAAGTTGACAGGTTACACTGTACCAGCCCTGGTTTACTACCAAACATGTTTATAGCTCTGCACCTTTCCTTTTCCTTTCCTTCTTTCTTCTTCTCACCTTTTCTCCAGAAAGCATCTGTAAATAAACAGTCTGTGCACAAAACCCTTTCCCCTTCCCCATAGCGTAGGCGAGGCTTTGGTTTTATTAGAGTTTTACAGGAAGAATGTCCCATTGAATAAACAGCATCCACTTGAATGAACTGACTCACTGTCCTACTTCTCAACAGTGAGCGGGATTGTCGGGGTGAGACCTGACCAGGCGTTCCCAGCCCTCCCTCTCCCTCAGAAGAGCATGCTATTTTTCTCCAGCTCCTTTAGAGAAGGAAGAAAAGACAGGCTTTTAATTAAGCAAACTTTTTTTGCTTGCTCAGATTAGGACAAAAGAGGAGTCGCTTGATGGGCCTCTGAAGAGAAGGGCGGGGGGGTGGAATAGCGGGAGCATGTCAGCGTGGTCCTTGCCCAGCGCCTCCGCGCTGCCCCGCCGACTGCTCCTCTCCCTTGGCTGCCGTTCAGTCTCACTTGCCTTTATGAGCTGCCTCTTGTTCTCTGTTCACAGCTCCTCTCACTTTCCCAGCCGCTGACAGGAGTTTCTCTAATGAATGCATCAGCAAATTCAACTGATCGTTTATAAACATTTCTATTTAGCATCCAGATGCATAAATTAATGGTTCCCTCCTGTCTCTCCCCTCCATGTCCTATTCAAAAAACTAAATACATTTTATTTCTTCTAATTTTATCAATTAAGGAAACCAGAGCTGCCTACCCTGACTCACAGCCTATTCTTAAGTCACTTTGGTTCAGGCAATTTCTGCCTGGCTTTGCTGATTCAGCCTGCTAATATTTCATGCAGCACATTGTACAAACACCACCAAGTCAAAAGTGAGTGTGCCTACTACTCTAAACTGTCAGTATTTCAACTGGGAAAAGAAGTACACATCCGCAAGTGCTCATTCACACCACACAGGCTGAACAGTGGGAAACTAATGTAGTAAATGCATCCTATTTTAAGCCTTGGCTCATTAAAAGTATTGTAAGAAACATTCCTAAACAAGAAGCAAAATTGGAACTGATCATGTCACAGTTAAATCAAAAGCAAAAAAAATTTCTTAATTCACAAAATGCAGATTTATGAGCAAGAAGGAAAAAAAAAATCAAAATATAGTTCCACTTACAAATGGTCATTCCTTCATCAAAAATATATATGCATTTCTTCTGAAGAAAAATAGGAGCATAAATCAAATTGCTACAGACTGGATGGATGAAGTCCCTTTTTTTCCCAATTTCTGTATGAACTGTAGCGTAAAAACAATTGAATGTAACAGAATAATATTCTCTTATATCCATATGGCAACTGCTGAGTATTGATTTGTACCTCACAGTCAAGGTCAGTAAAATGATGTGCACAAATTAAAAGCAAAAAAAATCAATTCACTGTAGTTAGCACCCTATGTAACCATTTGTATTAGCATACATGCCATGTCGACTATTATAGATATAGAATGCGATTATTCACAACTCCTCTTCGCACACAACAGAAGTGTCACCTAACATTGCACTGCACCAAGCCTCATGCCACTGAGGACATTCACAGAAAGATGGTCCTTGCCGTGGCAGCAGAAGATGAAGCATCTGCGTGATTCTCAGCATCAGCAGGGAGCGTGCCCAGCCCTTCCCAGCAGCATTTCTGGAGTCTGACAGGCTCTGCTCTGGGGCTGGGAAGGAGCTGCAGCATCCCTCAGCATGCCGCCACAGCACTAAGCACAGCAGCCTCATGTCATATAATGTGTTTTTCTCCATGCAAGGGAGAAGCCCATCTGGAAGATCCTTATTTTGAATTATTAGCTGATGTTAAACTCTTCTGAGCACAAATATGCTTCTTAGTACGCCTACAGCCCTTTCTTTCTTCTCACCACTGCTCCTGATATAGCTGTCAAGGGTTAGGCTCTTGGCTGATGCAAATAGACTTCAAAAGAGCAGCAATAATTTATGTGACCTGAGGCTCTGTCAGAGGTAGGAGATAAAGTTCTCCCTTTCCATTGACTTTTTCAAGGTGACCAGGCTGGTAAATCATTTGGACAGCTTGGATACATTAATCAACAGAGCTGGGCCAGCAATAACCACAATAGTGATGGCAAGGCCCTGGTTTGGGGGTGCAAGAGAGAATAGAAACAGCCGTGCCAGTACTGAGGGCCATTTCACCATGCAGCAGAGTCCTGTGGCTGTCCCTACTCTCCTCGCTGCTCCCTGCCAGTTCCTACATGAGGGAAACCCACAACCATCTCCAAAAACTCATGGGAACAGGGTAGCATAATAGGTAAACAGCAGCACGACCCACATGCAAAGAGCATTTTCCTTGGGCTGTGAGATCATCAAGCACCAGACAGGTGAAAATTCAGCCACTGGAGTCTACGTGAAAGCACACAGTCATATGGGCTGCACCAAGGCAGCCTCTGGCAGGCCCTCAAAGTGGCATGGACCATTGAATGCCTGCAGTCTGGGGATCTGAGCCTCCTGCCTATGCTGCCTGCACAGAGTGGAGCAGGATGCAGTGAAGGGAAAAGGCAGGAAGGCAGCCTCTTTCCCCACTTCCATGGCAGACAGCAGGGATGGCTGCCTGGGAGTGCCTTCCCTCGGGAGCATCCCGATGGAACAGTAGCCACAAGGAGAAGAGAGAGGGACACGTGATGGCTGTGCACCCTGGTTCATGCTCCTGCTGCCCTGAAAAGCCAACAGGGGATGTCCTCTTAATCTATTGCAGTCAGAACTGACCAGAAACTCATTGCAACATCAACCAAGGGCTGGTCTGCAAAAAGTGCATTTCTCTTCAAAACTCACTCTGTCTCAAGTACAGCAAGGTAGCTGCCTTGCCCATTTACACAGTGAACCCCTGAAATGTCTTGCTTGTACAGTGACAACTTAGGGAGCTGCAACTTTAGGTCTTATTTGTATGAGTTGTGAAGAAATGCACTCCTCTCATATGAACTAGAAGGACCCTCCTGAAGTATGCTCCTCCCTTGAGATGTGCCTTGGCAATGACATAAGCTCCAGCCCACTGGAGAGCTGGGCTTCCCCTACACCTTTAAATTATCATCTTGGACACTACAGTGCAGTTACTTGCTCAATTAAGCAATACTCCAATGGTTTAAAGACAGCTCCAGCTCAGTTTTTTGCCCTGCCAAGACCTCAAACTTGCTTAAATGGAGTCCTTGGAATTTGAAGGCTCACGGCAGTAAATCACATCATAAAAAGGTCAAAGTTCTGGTCGATTTCCAGACTAATGGTGTTTAAAACCAATAAATGCTTGCCTAATACTATAAATGCAGCCATAAATTTACACTTTTGCGTACATACACATAGATTGACACAGAGTACATAAAGTCTATCAAGGTAATGGCAAGGAACAGATCAGAGAAATGCAAGGTGTTTCTACGCTTATCATAACAGAAAAAGAATGCTTTGCTCCATCTACTAATTTTGTGAGGAATGAAGCAAACAAAAGCAATGCAGTAAGCTTGATGTCTCTTACCAAGGATTCACTCCAGATTAACATATGGGAGCTAGTACAGAAGCTCACAGATACACAAATAAATCCTACTGCAAAACATTTTTCTAATCTGTAAACATTTTTAAACTTCAAAATTTCTTGCTATGTTGAATCTGGGCAATCCTCAAAAGTTTTGTTTTGCGATATTTTCAATAGTTTTAAAATATTTTTTAAAAGTTTGTTCTGATCAATCAAAACACTCTGCTCTGATCAGGCCAAAATCTTCTTAGAAATTTCTTAGCATGCTAGCCAGCCCCCATGATGGCCACAGTGATACTCAAAGCAAGCTCACTTACTTCTTGTGACAA
Organism: Sclerurus mexicanus; assembly: GCA_013396755.1. Lineage (NCBI taxonomy): Eukaryota > Metazoa > Chordata > Aves > Passeriformes > Furnariidae > Sclerurus > Sclerurus mexicanus. The sequence continues at coordinate 337,092 of VWZF01003565.1, read as the reverse complement.
GTAAGAGAGACATCTTTAAAAGCAATTCGCAGCATCACTGACCAGTGCAACAGCTGTAAAAGAAAGCCAGTGCTTTAAATTCTTATTCCAAATGGTTTTTCCTTGAAAAATTACCTGCATTATTCCAAAGCTGACTACAGTCTATAAACATACTCATTTTCACTGTAGCAGACTGAATCATATAAAGAACTCCACAAGTATATAATAAACTATGTGAAACCACCTGTGGTTTCCCCCTTTTAGCCTGTCTGAATCACCCTAAATCTGACTTTAATCAGTCCTAATGACCATTTATTTCAGCCACAGCAGCCAGATTGCATTTTTACTACCAACTCCAGCTACTTGTTGGAGATTTGCCCAGTTTTCTTTTCTAGTTATCACCTACCAATACACCATGGGTCAATGATACAGACATAGCAATGTTCATCCTTGAGAGAGAAATCATGTGGTTCCTTTTTCTCCCTCCTTTTTCCCTCCACTCTCAAGAGGAACACTGTCAGTTGACTCTGGAATTGCTTTTAATTGCTTTGCTTATATATAAGTAGAAAGAGCCTGATCTTGCCAATATCAGCAAAAAGTGGCACTGAGCAATGTTTTGCTCTACAAACAGTCCCCTCCGATTCCCAGGGAGCTTATGGAGAACAGAATCACATCCTAAACAGACAATAATATACTTGTATTTTCAGTATGCCTCATTTTATGGTGAAATTTTCCTCATGTTTCAATGCCTCGCTTTTAAACATGCTTCTGAAAACAAGCTGTGCAAAGCCCTATGCACCGTTTGTTACGGAAAGCTATTTTTTGGTATGTTTGAGAAAATGAGATGGTAGGCGTAACCATGTATCTCTGCTTTCAATCATTTCTGACGCATCCCAACTGTTTGGAAAGACAGGCTGGCCAGCCAGGACATGGGTTTGCTGTCAGACCGGGTGATAGCCCTGTTTCTTTGGTGAGTGTTTCCGTCCTTTGGCTGCTTCCCGCACGCAGGCTGGAAGCGAAGTGAGGCTTGTCTCTTTTTATGCATTTCTATTGTGCTTACAGTAGAGCCATATTTAAATCGGTATGCAGGCTGTCACCGAAACACAAATAAATAAGGAGAAGAACGACATGTTCCCTTAAGTTTTATTCCTGTTAACATGACACAGCTGGAGCACTTTTCCTGCCTCGTGCCCTGCATCCCAGGGCTGCTCACCAGGCTGTGGAGCTGCTCCGTACCCACAGCCACCTCTGTGGCACACACTGATTTACTGAAGGCAGGTAGCCCAAAATGGTCCTTATACACTGCATTTTGGTCATAAAAACAATGATGCTGTTGATAGATGAGCTGAAAGTTGTCTAGGGTCATGTATGCATGGTATTTAAGCTCGAAAACAGATGCCTACAGGATTTATAAAAGACAGTCGACCTTTAGTGTTCTGGAAAAGAACTGAGGACCTCAGCAGAATGCATTCTGCTGTACACTGCCAAGTTGGACAGGGAGAAGTTTAGCAACAGCAGAACACGTTGCTCAGTGAACAGGCCAAATGATTTGCACGATGGTGGAGATATAAGTAAGCAACACAGCCCCACTGTACTGCCAGTGCCATATGAGTGGAAAGGAACCTGCTCCTGTATTCCTCTGTGTGCTGGGATTGCCCAGCTCCTGATGTGAGAGAAGGCAGGGTGCAATGCAGGGTGTAGAGGGAGACTTTCTGCCTGTGCGTGCAACCCTGTTGCACCTTTCCCCTTCAGCTTTGAGGTCTCTGGAAAAGGAACACCAAAGGCTCAAGTGCCAGATAAAGCAGGAATCTGGGCTGCAAAGACTACTGGGCTGCAGTAAGCTCCCAAGTGAGCCTTCAAGCACCATCAGCAGCATACTTTTAGCCTTTGCATTGCAGCCTGCCATAGGATATACAAACTGCCTCCAACAATACTCCAGGAGCCTTGCAAAGTTTCTCTCTCTCGCAGAGAAGTGCACAAACACACAAACCACCCCCCTTCCCCCCCCCCACCCCCAGATTTCAATAATTCTTGGGCGGATTTACAATTTCCTAAGCAGGTTGCTATAGTGACCCTGCAGAATATTTTTTTCAAAACACTGTTGTACTGTAAATATTTACATACAGCATAATCCTGCCAAATTATCTTGAGACAAAGGAAAACACAGTGTCTTTGCTTTATGTCCAGCCTTCCAGCTTTTTTAGCTTTCAGTATGTACTTTCAGCTAACAACAGCAGCTAATTACGCCTTTCTGTGGGCTTGTACACCCCCAGACCTAATAATGGGTCATCTATTAGCTTTAATGAATAACAAAGCTATCCGATTTACTAGTGTTAGCTGATTTCATGCATTTCTGAGTAAATTCTTAGTTAACTGAAGGGCTGGGGCTTAGCTCAAGGGCCAGACCCTCAGTTGGTACAAATCACTGTCACTTGACTGAAGTAATAAAAATGTTGATACTGGGGCATGACTTTACTGATGAATATCAGTAGGTTTTTTTATAGCCGTCTTAATCTCAATAATTAATGGAATGATTTAATCATTTTTAGATAACATATGCCAGAAGAAATACATGGTTCCTGGTCTAATTCACATTCTTCTGGATTCCAGCAAGAGAGGCCAACCGTCAATGGAATATAAAAGTATTTGTTCATGGTGTTGTTTTAAACACTGCAATGTTCCTATATCAACATTAACAGTAGTGTGATTTATGATACAGAACATATACATAGCTATCAAATGTCTCCCGCGCCTCCACTCTAAGATACTAAACCAAAGTCCAGAGCATAATATAATTTACAGCACTATAAAATCTTTACAACTGAAGTGCAGTGAAAGCTTAATATCCAAGACCTTCTGTAATATGACTATGTCATCTTGTTAAACTTTATTTATGGGAACACTAGGGCTGACAAGAACTTTCTTCGTGTCACTTCCCTACGGCTTATCAATATCACCTTTCTCACTTTGTGGTGTTCACAGGAGGAGGTCTTCCTTTCAAAAATCTAAGTTCAGATAGATAACACACTGTTTCCTCAACATTTATGTTTCAGTTACAGCCTTAGATCCCTTGCCCAAGATCACGATCTCCTCTTTCCTAGTGTGAATTTACAATGCTCTATCCAAGACAATGCATAATTCCAAGCACTTAGACCTAAGACAAATTCTGAAGTACCATTACCTGAACCTTCTGTAGAGCTTCTTTTCAAAAACAAAACAAAACCTTGCATTTCTTGGATCTGAATTCTCCTCCAGTTCTGTTTTTAGGATTCCAAAATAGATAGTACACCAGAAAGGCCTTATTTTGTCACAAACCTTTACGCCAGGAGACTGGCAATTGTTGTCATTTCTACTCTTTGTGAGAGCCAAAATCCTGGGAGCAGGTTACCTTGTGAGATTTCCCTTGTCTGGAGCAAAACTGATGCAAACTTGTGCCTCCCTGATTTTGGCTCATTGGCATATGAATGCAAAGCTGATTAACTCTGATCCAGCCTGAGAACCAAATGATCATCTCTAGTTTTATCTTAACTTAGCACTGGGTTGAAACACACTCTCCTTGAACTTTCACTATGCTGCAGAGCAACACAGAAAACATTTTATAAAATCCTGTAATCTTAAAAATACCTTTTTTTCCCAAATAGGGGCAGGGAAGGACCTCAGCTGATAGCTTGGGAAAGTGTCACAGTTGTTCCCTTTCACTCCCGTCTATCCCTCTACTACTCACCAAGATTTATACACTTGTCACCCTCTCCTGCAATTTCACTGTACCATGGGAGAACTTCTCATTCCATTACCTCTGAAAAATTTCTAATTAATAATTTCCTATTCCATAATCTTTAGATTGAGAATATTAAAAATTAATTCCAGTCAAACATCAGTTGAAGAAAGAATATGTTTGAGATAAAAGTGATACAAATGGGTATGTAGGTCTATTTTAACCCTCATGATATGACTGCTTCATACTTTTCTGGCAAGCAAAGGGAGCCCTAAAATAGAAATAAATTACAACACCTTTTTTGTTTGGTTAAAGCAGCCTTAGAACAAACAAGAAACAGGCCTGCACATCTTAAACACGTGGCAGCTGAGAACACGTCTCTTTTCAGTGTAATTTCCAGTAGGATACCCGATTCCTCACGCTTGCCATTGGTTGAGAACATTTTTCCATCAAAGAATTCAGTATTACACTCAAGGTATTAAATGCAGATTAACCAAATATGTCACACAAAGCATCTACAGATTTTCAACATCTTTGGTCATACTGTAGAGTGTCTAAGTCCATGAGCAGTATCCCACAAATAAAAAGGGCTCCTTGCAGAGCAGGGCATTACTAACCATGACCACAGGTAGCAGATTCTGTGTTATATTATCCAGGACTCTACAGAAATAAACTAACACAAAAATGTGTAATTATTACAGTAGCCAAATATACATGGAGCTCTGCTCCGTATCAAGAGAAACCTGCACTGTTACATTTACTACAGCTGTCCAAAGTTTCTCTCCTTGAGATTCTTTATTAATATGACAGACCTCTAAAATTCAAAACTTCATCTTGTCCTGACACAAGTTAGATCTGGAATCAACCAGCACCACAGAACAACTTCAGCCCTCCTGGCACTTCTTCAACAAAGGACGTGTGTGTACTATTGATTGTACTGCTGAAAATAATTTTGCTGTGTTGACAGGCATCACTCAGCACAGATTGTGATGAAAAGCTGAAAATTAGAAAGTTAAATGAACACCTGCAACAATTTTCCTGCCAATTTTACAACAAAATAAATATTGAATTATTCTGATAAGTGGGTCAAATTCATCCCTGGTATCATGGTCCTTTGAGGTTAACAATGCTATGACCAGAATGAATTTGGCTCCCATGTCTCTTTCACTGAGTAAATGCTTCACTGAACTTTTCAAACCTCTTGTGCCAACATACATCTTCATTTAGAACCCATCTTTCCCTCTTTACTGAGCTTTTGCAGCAAAGCCATAATTTTCCTATCAACTTGTAGTCAATTATGTTGACAGTTTGACATGAACATTGTAGGTACACAAAAATAATTTGCAAAACAGCTTTTACAATTGTTGGACTTAACAGTCATTTCCAGCATACATAATTTGTTTTATGTGTTCACTTTCACAGCCATCCTTTTAGGATGAATATGTATCGCTTCGTGTCACATTTTGAATAGAATGCAAAGATTTTATGAAAAAGATACTATTATGCAATCCTGTTTTCATCCTGTTCATTTTTTTTTCCTTTTTTATTCTATTGCTAGCAGAGGCTGATGGACACAGTATTTTCCTCTTGTAAAGGACATAAAAATTTTATTCTTCCAATCTAGAAGTGCTTATGTTACAAGAAATTCCTTTAAGAGCCAGGAAACCCATGGAGGGTTATGGCATCTTGACTAGATTCTCCGCAATATACGTTTAGGGCTCTGATACTCCCAAAAGCAGTGTGTGGATATGATGAAACACATTTTCCATAAATCTGTCATGGAGAGCAATGCTCTCTTTGGATTTCCTTGTTCCCATTACAGCCTGCTCACACCTACGGATGTCCAGCTACATCATTTAGTCAGAAGGGTTTGCGAAAGCTCCCAGGAAGCAAAAAGCAGATATAATCACACTTGATTTCAAGGACCACTGAGCCCCATTTTCTGCAAATTTGCCCTTTCAAACCTCAAAATAAAGACAAAGTCTTGGATTTTAGGTTTCAAGAAAGACCACTTTACCAGCTTTCGGCATCCGGGTTGTGTTCTGTAGGTACTCCCCACTCTTATAAAGATTCAAAACTCTTTCCAGCTGAGCAGCTGTCTCATCTATTCCCCAGTGAAGTTCTCCTTCAGAAATACAGAAACAGAATGAGTTAGATGAGGAGTATCCTGCATAGACCAAAATGAGGTTGCATTTGAATAAAGCCCTAAGCATCAGAGCCCTGTGGTGCTCTGCTCCATGTCAGTGTTGTGATGTGGACATGAAATCCCTGAGTTACTACAAATCAGATTTCACACCTGACATGACACAGGCATGTCAGAGGCTGGCTCTTCCAGCTGGGAACACCAGGCCTGTGAGCAGAAAACACTGAGGTGAGCTCCCCACAAGGCATGAACTTCAGCTAATATAGGGAACTCCAAAGCTTTGCTTGTTACTTAGATACAGCTCAGGACCATTAATTTCCCCCTTGGATGCACCATGGAACAATGCACTGAAAAACCCTCAAATCAGATTTACAGGCACATGCAACTATTCTTGTCTCAAAGGCACTATCTTAGTAATCAGTAAAGATCTATGTCATTTGCCTCTGGCTTCTGAAGTATAAACCACCACTGGTATCATTGGCAATAAGGAAGTATCTTGGGTTTTATCACTAAAATTTCCCTTTTCAGGGACAGAAGTTTTCCCAGATTGCACAAGGAATTGCATTCTGATGCAGTACACCCCAGTGCTGAGGTGTCAGGATGAAGCAAATACCTCTGTGAAGCCTGGATCTCAGAATGGGATTTCTCTGGTCTATGGGGTCATTCTTGCCTTTTCTGTACAGAAGCATTTTTATCATGGATAGAAAAACAATCTGGTTCTATTGCAGTGAGCATAAATGCAGCACCCTCCCCATCTCAAACATGACAGTTATGCTAAAAAAGGAAGTACTTGGCATTACCATGTTTATTGTGATTACCTGTTGCATTGACTATCTTATCCAGTAATGGTCTCAGTGAGGATGGAGCACTGTGTGGAAGAAGATAGGTAAAAAAAAACCTGCAATAGAAAAGTAACCCATATTGAAATTTTCATTTTCAAGAAAAAAGTCTGGTAACTCCTGAACATCATAAGGAATAAAATTCTTATTGCTTATTTGCCACTGACTTATTCAGGAAATATAATCATATTCTACAGTCAAATAAATACATAGCTGAGACTATTCACACAGCTGTCTGGCATACCTAGACTACGCTGTTATACACAAGGTTGCCTTGTACCTACATGTAAATGTTCCATTAATACAGCAGTTTGCTGTGAAGCCCCATGGATTGTGAGTATTTGCAAAGTTGTCTGTACTTTAACAAACTAAAAGGATGCCATCAATCCCAGAAGTCTTGGGTTTGTTTTTTTTCCAAACCTTGAAAGTGCATAAATCAAATTTCTGTTCAAATAAATAACTATTAGTTTATTAGACTTCAAAACTAATTGCCAGGAGAAAGCCTTCTTCTATTATTTTAACACCACTGGAATACAGATGTCCGCTCTATTCTCATCATTTATCTACATTCAAGATGCATTCATTGATGGCTGCAAAATCACAGAATCACACACACAATCACAGAATGGGTAAGGCTGGAAAGCACCACTGGAGGTCAGCTAGTCCAGCCCCCCTGCTCAAGTGGGGCCCCGAGGGCACATTACTTAGGATTATGTCCAGAAGATTTTTGAATATCTCCAGAGGCGACTCCACAATTCCACTTTAGTATTTTTAATTACAAAAGAAAAACAATATGCCTTTACCACCACTTGAAGTACATTTAATTTGCATATTCTTCCTTTAAAGTTCTATTACTCTGCCAATATTCCTACCTACTGCAACAAACTCAGTGCCATAGAAACCCAAGATGGAGATGGACAGTTCATGATCGACAATATAACTATTGGACATAAATATTAGCTAAAGAACAGCAACACAACTGGGAAATTTCCCTGCTTCACATCTAACTTGCAAAGCAAAGTAAATGCTTTTTCATATACAGAGACCACATTGTCAAAATGTCCCTGGAAACCCCCAGGGACTCATACTCAGAAGGGAGACTGTACCAGCAGATGCCTTACGTTGGCATAAATTAAAAAATTAAGTTACTGATATGAAAAATTGATCATAGATGCAGGTATTACTGAGCTGACATTCTAATTACACAATGAATATTTCCTTGAGTTTGTAAATTCCTTTTTCATTCCTTACAAAAATAGTATTTATGATTTTCCCAGCTGGGATTATGCCCTTGTAGGTTTTCTTAACAGTGAGTATGAAACAGCCAATATAAATACACAGAGAAATCTGAAGAGCAGCACATTTGTGATGAATAATTTGTCTGGTAAATTTTACCTTACTCTTTTTGCTTAGAGATTATCCCTAAAGCAAGAGTCTGACTGACTGGGAGTAGTTCTTTGCAGAAATTCAGTAGCTGTCATTTACTTTGCTAAATGTTGGCTGGAAGCAAGTCATGGAGGTTATTGTTTTTTCATGGCTACAGAAATATATTACTTGTTCTAATGCAAACACCGACATGTGAAATTCTGACATGTATAGACACTGGCATCTGCACAACTTAATTGCAGGAACATTTGTTATTCATCGATTCCAGGGCCAGTGGCATCCCTTGTGATCTGCATAACACAGACTGTCAGATCCTTTTACATTTGTTCCTACAAATTGTTTCTTTTTGAGAACTATCTGATCTTAATTTAAGAATTGTCAGTGATGGAGAATTCCTCTCAGCCATTCGTTAATAGTTCAAAATATTAATCATGTTTACTTTCAAAACCGTCCAGTGCTTTGAAAACTGTTCCCCTAATCATTTGAAGGAAAAGCCATAGAGACACATTTGTGACAGGAGGTAACCATCTGAAAGTCAAGATGGGCCAGTTCTTGCATAGTAGAGGTTTTTCCCAAATGTTTTCTCTCCTTTAATTATTTACCTCATAAAGAAACCAGCTAGACAGACTAAGTACGCTTTCAAGGCTAGGGCATGCTATGCTTTAAAATTACAAGAGGTTTATGCATTGTTTGACATAATGCTGCTTCTACCTAACAACACCAGCAACCCTTTATTGAGGGCAACCTCTAAGCCTAGAGTAACAGAATGCATCCATGAAAATAAGAAATTCAGTAGCCTATCCCTAATGAAGTGAGGATTTCACCTTCTGAGACAGGTGCACAGGGTTTGTTCTAATGCCCTACCATGGGTGGTCACAGTCTACCATAACATGAATCCACTGTTCAACAAAACCCCACTGTCTCTATTAAATTAAGCTAAAGCAGGGGCTGAAAACACGGGGCACTGTGTGTGTAATGCATGCTGGTGAGTGGTTCAAAGGCATTACTAAAACCTGTAATAGAAAAAGACCACTTCCTTCAGCATGATCAGCAACCTGCCACAAGCCCACCACACCACAGACATATCCCCACTTACGACCGAAATGGACGGGTGCCTACTAAAGGTTTCTTAGCCAGACCAGGAAAAGTCTTAACCAAAAGCTAGCAAGCTAAGCAAGATCTTTAAGCCAAGCAAATGGAAGTGGAAAATTTTGCAGGACACACTAAATACTGTGCTGCACAACTGCAGATGGCTGTCATGTGGTGCAGCCCATTTCAGTGTGGTCAGCTAATGCAACACACATGCTGGTAAGCACCCTGGGACCAAAGCAGAAGGCTCTCTTTGGAGCAGCCTCTCCTCACTGCGGTCTGGCAGGCAGTGAATGGCATGATATTTGAAAGGGAAGTCTAAGAAATGAGCACACGATTATGGCTCTGCTCTGAGATCTCCATCCTCTTATGTGGATCAGACAAGGTGGCTGCCTTCCCCAGCAGTGCCCATCAGACAGAGCAACAGGAGGGGCGCAGCACTGAGCATCCACTGCTGAGTCTCTGGAATGCAGCAACAGGGCTCCCCCAGCATCCCACACAGCCCTCCAAGGGGAGTGATGGCCAGTGGGGGAAAGCCAAGACCACAAACACAAAGCCACTGCCCAGAAGGACTCAGTTATAAATTCGGAGGCACCTTTAAAGTCAAATTTCAAAGACGGATGCACCAGCTGAACATTTTCTTCAGCGTGGCCAACTAGTCCAGCATGACCCATCACCTATGTGTCCCCCATTGTGAGCGCAACACTGGGAGTGAGTCCCCCAGCTACTACCCACAGAGATCATGGGCTGGGAGGGGAGGGTGAAAAGACCAGCCCTTGCTTTAAAAGGTTTGGGCTTACACCCCAGCTTGTCAGCAGCTGAGGGTGGTTCCAGCAGCCTCATGGCTGCACCGGGGCTGCACCGGGGCTGTTATCACCCTACCATGGTAGGCTCCGTCAAGTCAAGGAGTGTTGAGACATAGTGCAGGATGTGAAAGGAGTTCTAATTCTGCCTCTGAAGCCAGACCTTTGCTCAGCTGGTGGTGGAAAACATGTGATGACCCTTCTTAACTCACACCGAAAAAGAACTGCTGGAACTTTTCACCACAAAGCTTGTGGGTCCTTAGCTCCACAAGTGGTTCTGCTTCACTCCTATGAAAATTTCGACTTTTGTGAAGAATTCAGTCTAATTCTGTGTTGGCTGAAACCCACTGAGTGGTGAATCACACTCAGAGTATGCAAAACTTTTCAAAAGTTATAAATGCTACATGTTTTCACAAATGAAACAATTACAGCTTCACTTACTCTTGGGTGTTGGTTCTGAGACAATATGTGCTCATTGATGTGACTAACTATAAAGGATACTGGAGCTTTAGGCCCACTCTTTGTTCTCTATTACCTAATCCAATCATGTACCTGTAGGCATTGTAGAGATTCCTCTTTTCATTCATACTCTGACACCGTCCCTCAACTGAACAGGGCAGAGTGAAGTTTCTCGCAGGAAATTCCATGAAGCAGTCACTGTTACTGGTGCAAGAGCTCTCCTCAATGCTGGCATCATCCAGATCTGTCACCTTCAGCTCCCCATCCACAATCACAAACTGCCGAGGACGAAAATCCAGTAATGTCACAGAGCCGAGAGGAGAGTGAGCCAAATAATGCAGAAGCCGAACTAGGCTGAGACATATCTGAAACACAAAAGCATGGGTACCTTGCATTATTTTCTCAGTGGAAAGTATGTAACAAAACCACTTTAGCTGAAGATACATTCATAAATATATGACTTAATATAAGCATTATAACTTATCCTCAAAACTGAATGTTGCAACCAAGGTATTTTTCACAGGATTAACATAGCTGATTGTAAAACCCTTAGAGACTTGAAACAAAAATAAGCTTCTTTACCAGTGCTTTCCCACATTATTCTTGAAGCAGAGCTCATTGTTGCTATTCTTACTTTTAACAGAAATAAAAGCACTAACTTTTAATAACACATTATACACAGGCCTTGACCACACAGTCTGATCCTGCTCTTTTACAAACTCCAAGTCTGGAAATTTTGGCTGGACCGCCCTGACACCTGTGCCTGGAGCCCCAACTGCAGACAGTGTCTGTATTGCCTCTATACTGATCCTGCCTTTTGACTGCTTTTATATTTTTTTTCCACTGGTTCCTCTGATGTTTGCCTTTTTCCAAGGGAGAGGGAAGCCAGAAAGAGGAACTCCACAGCTCCTCTGTAACTCTTCACCATGCCTCAGGATAGAGTGCATATGTCCATCTGCCTTGGTTGGATCCTCATGCACCACTTTGAGGCTGTGGTGGAGCTCTGCGCTGATGCTTCACTTTTCAATTCAAGGTGTGTAACTTGAGTAACTGTTATTAGACAGCAAAGTCGATGAACATTGAACTCGGCCCCCTTACCGGAGTACTGTTTTCAACTGACACATTCCTTTAGAGTCCACTATGTAACCTATTAATGCAAATGTTGCATTCATATGAACCCAGTTAAATACTGGAATTTTTATTTTATGTATTGCATTAATAACAGGTCTTATTCAGTCTAGCAAGCTTTTTACTGTTTACACATAAACTTCGTTTTCTGTTAAAACACAATGCTAAGGGCAAGTGCATTAAAGTAGTCAAACCCAAATTTAATCTTGGGGTAAAAATGATACACTCAGGGGAACACCTAAACGCATCTTTGGTAAGAAAGCTGAGCACATCTGAAACTGCCCCTCACAGACCCTTCACTTGTGGGACATTAGGACTATCTCATGCTTCTTCGTACTCCTTCTCCTGGTTGACCAGATGAGAACATAATCTAGTATATCTCTTGGCCATTAACTTTGTACCTAATTGCTGTCACAGTCTGCTATTTTCATTCTCTGCATAAGACAAGACAAAGGCAGGTGGTTCTGTATTTTGGAAGCCCTGATGAGCACCTCTACTGCTTATGAAGACTGTACTTCTTTCAGAAAAAGAGTGCTGAAGCTTAGCACAGGTAACACACTTACTCCAGCTATACTAGTAGAACAAATTCTGCCAGGGAACATTCCTGTGTACAGAAATATAATCACACACACGCACTGGCTAGTATGGTCTCTGGTCCGGGTCTGATCAGGACCAAGGCTGTTCTCCCACACTGTCCCCAGACATGATCCAGAAGGCAGCACAGCCCAGGGACCATTTCTGACAGGCATCCTGCTTGCAGCCTTCAGGACTGCAAGAATTCAATAGCACAGACATGGGCTGCACCTTGGTGTTTCAACTCTGAGATCAGTCAGGCGCACTTTTAATTTTCTGGCACAGATGCAGACAAGCAATCCAAAGTGTTTTCGATGAAGACTGCTGCTGCCTTTCAACATCCTAGGGAGTTGCCTTCAGACAACAACACATCTCAATATACACCAAGCGAGACAGCTCTGTCTTGATCAAAGCATTGCTGTGGTCTGGCTTCATTTTGGACAAATTGTGACCTTCATGCTCCTGGTAAATTGCCAATGCGGTGGACAAACTGGGTTTGAGGTTTGTGTACATTTATTTCACTCTTCCTCCAGTAAAACACGAACAGAGCAAGAAACAGTAGAAAACAATTATAAAACAAACCTGTGATAAGGATCAGGAGAGAAATGTAACATCCTTCTATTGTTTAAAACCCAGTTGCAGAGCACAATGCTCAATGCCAAAAAGCCTGCGCCTCAAGCTTTAACAAGGAAGAAATGTTTGAAGATATCATGTAAAAACCATAACTGGCTAGAATTAGATGACATCAACAAAGTAGTACAAGATACTAAACATTGCAGAAAGGGAGTGCTAAATACTGTTTCTAAACCAAGATGTAATCTTATGCAAAACAAACATTTAATATATGTGAATTGCACTGAATAGTGCTTAACCCCCGCTTCATAATATTATTTTGTATTCCTCACTTTCTTAAAAGTCTTTATTAAACAATTGTTACTCACCCGAAATCTGTCTTCCCAGGAAGTCTGTAAAAGCTGAATCATCTCTAAAGGTGAGCCCAGTTCAGTGATGGTCGTCAGTGTGTCTGGGATGTCATTGCTATCTTGGTAGCAATAGCCATAGAGCTGAAAACAATCATAACCAGGCAGTATTAGTGTAATGTACCTCAGCATGTGGATTCCCAGGGAAGGCTTTGAGCAGGTTTTCTGGCAGAACCTGTGACCCTGCAAGGGACCCACACTGGAGCAGTGCATGAAGAATTGTAACCTATGGGAAGGACTCAACATTGGAGAAGTTCATGGAAGACTGTCTCCCATGGGATGGATCCCACACTAGAGCAGCAGAAGAGCGTGAGGAGACCTCCCCCTGAGGAGGAAAGAGCTGCATAAACAATGTGTGATGAACTGACCACAATCCCCTTACCCCATCCTTCTGCACTGCTCAGGAAAGAAAGCACGGGTAATCAGGAGAAGTGGAGCCTAGTAAGAAGGGAGGAGTGGGGGGGAAGGTATTTTTAAGATTTGGTTTTATCTTTCATTATCCTGCTCCGATTTGATTGGTGATAAACTAAATTAATTCTTCCCCAAGTTGAGTCTGTTTTGCCCATGACGGTAATTGCTGAGTGATCTCTCCTTGTCCTTATCTCGGCTCATGAGCCTTTCTTTATATTTTTGTCTTCCCTCTTCCGCTGAGGAGAGGAGTGACAGAGCAACACCGGTGGACATCTTGCATGTACACAGGGTCAATGCACCACAAACATATAATAGCAATAATCTAAAATATTCATGAATGCACAAACAGAAATCTATCTGAGGAAAGTTAGTTTCGCCTATGTGATACCTAAGTAAGACTGATTTTATGCTTAAAAGACATCGTAAAATGGCTTTTAATGACATTACCCATAGGACTACTCTTTGTGCATTGAGTGTTAATGCATATTTGAACAACAAAGCACAATGAAAAACAATCGAAATGCCAAAAAACTTATCTTTTCTCAGCCAGAAATTGCCTCCCACTATACCTGATGGACTTCTGTGTACTGTATCAATAAAGCAGGGCAAATACTCCAAAATATTATCTGCCAGTAGCTTCTACAATTTAAAAGCATTTAAATGGCAATTTCAGCTATGCTCCAGCTTCTTCTTTTATTTGCTTTCCAAGGACATTTGAATGATTATCACTTGTACAAATAATTGCACAAGAAGAATATTTAAAGACTGTGGAGAAGAGATGTCTTGCTTTATATGGAGTGGGACAATGTCTGACAGGGCTGGGGGGAACAGGCTTTTATGAACTCCCTGCCAAGCCCTGACAGAGACACTGTTAAATGAGCCTGATAAGGATCTGATCGCAACTTTCCAGCCAGAACAGCATGCACATGAAATAAAATTAAATGCAATCTCTGCCCCCAGTCAAATAAAACACAGTAAAAGGATCTGTGTGAAAATACAGCATTAAAAAATGCCCTGTTGCTATTCCTCTATTGCCTTGCCTTGAGCAATTTGATTTTTCAAACCTCTTTTAGTTAAAAAACTCAGGAAAGATAATGGGGGACGGGCTCCTCTGTGCTGAGGGGACTCAGACATGACCCTGCAGAAGAAGTCTGGTTCATTCAGACCAGAACAGAGACCAACCCTAAATGAACAGGAAAGCAGAGACGGACTAGTTAGTGAGGGACTAGTTAGTGAGTGCCCTCGCTGGCGGGAGCGGGCTGAGGCTGCACACAGCCGCTGTGAGCAGATTCCAGTATCAAGCACATTCTTACGCCTTGTGACCTTCCCAGGCAGAAAAGCAAAGACCGGGCTAAAGTCAGCAAATACAGGATTTGTTATGAACCATGCTGCTAGTTTTGACTGTAGCTGTCTACATTTAAAGGAAAAAAGGGTGCCAAAAAATGTAAAAGAAGTAAACAATTTTTCTTTTTGGTGTAAAAATGGCACTGTATTTCAAAACAGCTGCTTAAACATGGACATTAACCTAAACAAAAAAAAGGAGCTAGAAGATTTTATTTTAAAACATGCCAAAAAGAGAATTTGTGATAGATGCCAACATGAACATTTGAAGTACAAAAACAGATCTTTGTCTTTACTGTCATGACCATGACAAAGATATCAACAGCAATAATTTCTTAATTTAGAGCCATTCGGACAAGACTTGGGTTTGTTCCTTATCATCTGTGACACCACATCTGCAGCTTAATGACAGGAGTTAAATCTCTGCTACAAACTATC
The DNA here is from genome assembly GCA_013396755.1 of Sclerurus mexicanus. Taxonomy (NCBI): domain Eukaryota; kingdom Metazoa; phylum Chordata; class Aves; order Passeriformes; family Furnariidae; genus Sclerurus; species Sclerurus mexicanus. The sequence continues at coordinate 321,808 of VWZF01003565.1, read as the reverse complement.
TTAGAAGATCACATAAGCGCAATTGTTTAAGGAGCTAACAAAAAACTAAATTAAATTATTTAATACAATATATATTATTTTCTCTGGGACAAGCTGGATTCTTCAGTCCTTACTAGCTAACTCACATCTCTCTTGTGTGTGGGCAGACTAAGAAGGCAGGATGAATATCAGCAGGTTTGAAAACCCTCACTTCTGAATGCCAAAATCTAGCATCTGTTTCTGTATCATTTGCAGAGTTCAGTTCTTGTCCTTAGCACAGTAATACCATCCATTGGGAAAAAAGCCATAAGCGAAATTAACAAGCAATCCAGACTGGGAAATGACAGTATACTAATAATTGCTGGTTCAAAGTAACACTGAATACAAAAATGGTATCAGTCTTCATTAGACATTCTCAACATTTGTGAAAACAATTCAGAAAATAGAAACACAGAAGACAAACAAAAATTAAACATCCCTTTTATTATAAAAACATGACATATATGTTTGTACACACAAAATATTGAGAAATTAGTCTTTCTATCTATTTCTGTCCATATTAGCATGTAAGTAGAAATTACAGTACCTATTTGCATCTATTTTATCTCAATCCATGAACGTCAATGGTAATAATAATGTTTTAAGTTGGCTCTCAGAGAGCTGGAACATTCCTCGCAAGCAAATCTTTCATTTTACTGTCCAATTTTTACCTTGGCAAAAGTCTTCACTCACCAAGTATCTGAGTATTCGGTGTGCATTTTACTATATTAAGACCCATTTAATTTCAGTCATCATGGAAGCTTAAATGATCTGATCCATTTTTGGTTTCATATTAAACTGTTCTTTACTCTCTCAGGAAAATTTTTTTGCACAAGTACTGCTGAACTTAATCAGCCTTACAAGCTGAAAAACACAGTGCTGAGCAAGTTAGTATAGGTCTAATTCAAAAAATACATAATCTAACCTGAGCTCTTTATTGCTTTCACTTAAGTGAAACCTCTCCAGATGCAGTGTTATTATATAATTATATAGAGTTATAAAAACACAGAAGCCTGAGATATAAAGGATTTATTGGGATGCATTTTTATATTTCTAAATGGACTCCTGAAACTAAATGCAAAAATGCACATGTAATTATGTGGCCATATTTGTATGTGCAATTACCATGATTACAAACTGGGCAAGTCCCAACAGCCAGTTAAACATCTAAAATGGTTACATTCATCCCCTCCTGATGAACCACCACCCAGCATACAGATGTTACAAAATACACAATATATATAGGTGCAATATATTCCCAGAGAGTAAGAGATAGGCCTTTCATTTAAGAAGATGACTTACACAACACAAGAAACAAGTACAGAGGTACTACCCAAAACACTTCTTTTTTTTTAACTTCCTTTTGGTTTTGTCCAATCCTTTTTAAGGTCAGAAATGAGACAGAATGGTTTGTATTCCCAGACAGTGAAGTAAGAAACAGATAGCTGGTGCATAAAATAACAAGAAAAATAACCACACGGAGAAACTGAATATAGCTGGAAGCAAAAGATGAGCCAAAATATCTTCTCTATCTGAAATTCTATTAGGTTGGACATCATTCTCAGCATCACAAAGCTACCCTTCAGACATATTCAAAAGTGATGGTTTTCATACGCTTTTTCAGCATGGTTCCAATTAAATGAATGAAAAGAAATACAATCCCACATCTTTTTGGTATCTCAAGTCACTGCATTTAAATGCCATCCCGATATATTTTTGTGTAGAATCTAATAGCAAACAGTCACGATACTGGGATGCCTTTCTGTCTGTTTAGAAAAACGTATGCCAGATATGAAATGTTGACCAGTTCTCACATCATGTGCCGTAATTCATTTCAAGTAGCCCCATTCACTGAATTATTCCGTCACCATTTGGATTTTCTCAGTCGTAAAGGCTCAGTCCTGCATTAGTCTCTCTGCACCCAAAACTCCCACTGACTCCTTAACAGTTTTTAGGCACGCTGGGCACACAGGGTCAGCCCCTGTGAAAGCTGTATTGCATTGTAGGAGCCCATGTCCCTACAGCCGCTCAGTTCACTTCCCTTTACAATTCTCTTTTACTACAAATTATGGGGACAGAGGTGCCCCTTTCAGAGGAGCTGGGGTAACGGGGAAGGGCAAAAGCAGAGGTCATCCTCTACACAAAAGCCAACATGCTTACTGAATAAAAACACAAAATAAAGAAGCTTATTAAGCTGTCATCAGCTGGGTAAGTCTGTGCAAACAACGAGCACTCCTGCATTGGCGTAGGCACCCTGGCCAGACTTTCAGAAAAATAAATGTCAAGCCAGAACCGCCGCCAAAGTGTTACATTTCATTTATGGAGGTTGCACGGTCGGGAACAGTAGGACCCACCTTTTCTACCCACGGGCTCCAGCCACTTTTGCAGCTGGCTCAGCTTGGCTCTGCTGCCAGAGGGCAAAATGCCCCTGGTACAGATCATGCCATTTCCCTAAAAGTTACAGCACACTGTGAATATTTGTTTCTCTACAACCAGAAAAACTATAAATTTCCGCTTTTTTTCTTTAATGAACATGAGATTTCCATGACTCCAGGCATGAGAGCTTCAAGTACACTGCTACCAGTTGTAACATAAGTGACAGGCTCAACTGCATTACACTAGAAGTAATTTTCAGAAACCTAACTCTCTTCTAATCTGAACTTGCCTACACTCACTATAGTGGCCCAACTGCTGCCCACAATATAAAAGTGCAATTAAACAAAATCTCACTTGTATGAAGAGCAACAGTAGTCAACACTTGACACAGCCTTTCTTCTCAAAAATAGATGGACACAGGGTTACTTAATCAAAACTGGTTGTGTCGAGATTGTATTTTGAACTGCTTTGGTGCCCAGGGGAAATAAAAAGCTCCCACTGGCACTGGTAGCCTTTTGATGAGCCATTTGCTTGAGCTGCTATGTTTCAAAACCAGAACAGCACATTTTACAAGCTACTTTATTGCTAAGTGAATGTACTAGTTTTACGCAACCAGTCCTTGGATTCACTTTTCATCCCTGGAGCACTCAGACAATTCCTGCAAGAGTAGATCCAGCCCAGCACTGCCTGATACAGCTATGATTTACCAATACATCATTTGAGACATTTGTGTCACTCTAAGATCTATTAATAACTTGTGTTTTAAATATTTCCTTTCATTGTTGATGGTATACACATATACAAATACACATACATAAATATACACACATATACACATTCTATCTATATACAATACACATATCTATGTATTATGTTTGTGTATATATGATATATATGTATATGTGTTTCAATATCTAATGTATACACATGATATTTGTGCCAATATTTTAATATTTTTATATATTAAAATATATATTCAAATGCTTTTATATATTGCCACTGCTGTTCAGACCAAAAGCACCTACACACCTGCAACATGCATCTCCCTGGAAAAAAGGATGAGTACTCCTAAATGCCTAAATTTAATAAAGATCAATCCAATGTCAACTTTCCTGCTGTAGAATACATAGAGACAGCACACAGTAATTGATTTTCCCCCATGGAAATTTGGCAATCAAGCCCTACAAAGTGCTGAGTTTCACTGAAAAAAGATTTTCATACAGGGCAGTCCCAGCACCACGCAGAACCTTTTAAGAGCAGGGCCCAAACTGTGTGCTGAGAGCTGTGAGGCACCTTTTCCTCTGCTGCTGGATACTGGAACTGAGAGCAAGCAGTGGGTAATTCAAATATTAAATTCTAAATTCACAGTTCTGTCTACACTTTTATTTATAAATGTATTATTATGATTAGTACTAAACTCCATAAGAACTAGAAGGCACAAGAACCTCACACCTGGCACTGTTAGTGAACATGTTACTAAACATATTCATTAATAGAAAAATTGGAATGTAGTACTTAGAAACAGAATTGTATGTGTATCTAACTATATCTGTCAGTATATCCACAGAGGTCCACAGATATCTCCATATATTTTATATATATATGTGTGTGTATACATATCCATGCATACCTGCTGCTCTGACACATATTATGTTGGCCATAATCTTATGATTTAGTAACGTTATCTCCCTTTTACTCGCCCTGCTTTCCTTATACTCTGAAGTGGAAAATTCTTCTACTAAAAACATTTACAGGACTTTGAATTTGGATTGCACTGCACAAGCTCAAGGCCTAACCCTGCAAATATTTAGTCACACAAGCAGCCTACTCTTGTAAAGCCTTCCAGTGAAGACAAATAGATCACTCATACAACCACAAATTCAATGGAAAGAGGCTGATATCACTGGAGGCACAGTTCATTATCTTGTAAATAGCCAGATCAGAAGCTCCCCTGACCTCCATCCACAGCCATTGCATTCAGTTCCACTGCACCACAAGTTTAACCCTTTGCCATGACGTGATTTTGCATTACAAAACTGTCAAATAACACCTGTGCATCATATGTTCAGAAAAGCTTGTCTTGGATTCATTATTATAAATCCATCTGTGTTATTCCTCTTAGTTATCTAAGTAACATAATTTTGTACTTTATCACGGCAAGCTTTAAAATAAGCTTGGAGTTTCCCTCAGCTACATCATCCCAGAAAAAGACAAGTCTTTCCAAACCAAGTTGTTCCAAATTTGGTTTAAAAAAATAAAAAAAAACCTATTTTTGGTGTCTATTGCCTAAACTGAGCAGTTTAGCTGAGCACGATGAAAAATAACAACTCCTTTAAAATTAGTCTAGAGTCAATATTAATATTAGCACAGTGCCTGTGAGAACGAGTTCATGTCAAGTTTTTCATGGCCATCATAGAAACGAAAAGTTGCAATAGAAGTTAGACGCCAGAAGGCATCTACCTGAACCGTCAGATGGTTGTGTTAGCACAAAAATTCACGAAAGAGATCTTTGAAAAATTCCAGCTTGCACATTTGAGACAAACACTTCACAAACCAAAGCAGCAACACTTCCAAGCATGGCCCCAGCTGACACCTGTATCCACCAACACTCTGTATCCAGGCAGCAAGCAGCAGGCTGGAGGAGCAAAGCTACACTGGCACTGATATATCCTTTCAGGGGTCATCTCCTACCTCCCTGGCCAAACACCACAGACCTGACTGCTCTTTCCAAATGCGGCTGCAATTAGAAGACAGAACATGTACAAAAGGGCCACAGTGATCCAATTCAAGGACAGGGAAGGACAGGATAGGATATTTCAGCTGGTCAGTGGGAAGGTACATGCAAGGATCAGGTAGTTCAACTTCCTGACCACTTCAGGTCTGACCAAAACTTAAAGCATGTTATTAACGGGCATTGTCCAAATGCCTCTTAAACACTGACAGGCTTGGGGCATTGACCACCTCTCTAGGAAGCCTGTTCCATTGTTACACCACCCTTTCGAATGTTAAGTATCAACCTTCCCTGGTGCAACTTTGAACAATTCCTACATGTCTTATCACTGGATACCAGAGACAAGAGACTTACCTAGCCACCCCACACTGCATGGTGGGGGGCAGGCAGCAGGGAGTGAAAGGATAAGTTATAAAAACTATGTGCTTCCCTTACAATTCTGTCCTGGTCCTAACTAATTCCAGGCCAGGATATTGATAGGGTGGAATGGCCTTGTTCATTCATTGTTGCTGCCATGAAAAAAGGCAAACAGCAAGGGAGAACTTGATCATACCCACAGCATCCTGTGGTGAACAGCGATCTCTCCAAGCCACTGTATAGAAGAAGCAGTGCCGGGCTCTCCTCAAAGAAACTGGATGAGGTTGCAAGTCATCAGCTCCCATAAAGGAGGCAGAAATTCAAACCAGAGTCTTCTGGAATGATTTACGTGGCACATAAAACTGAGAGGCAACCATAGAAATCATTCAACAAATGATTGGGATTAGTTTTATGAATGCTACTTTCAAAAGTAGGGACAATGTAGTGCTTTTAACTTATGTGATGGCACGTGCCTTATGGAAAGCTCTTCCTGCCAGCAGCTTTGCAAGTTACACCCTCTTCCATCCCAAGCAATTCAATGGGAAAAAATGTTATTTGTTGACTTCAGCATCAAGATGTGAGGCTTGCCTTCCAGGGACAGGAACAGTTAGAGCTGATTTGCAATTGTATCAGCTCTATGCTTCCAGCAGCTCTGGAGTTCTTGTTAACAGATCCTTTCTTCACTCTTAAAAGTGCAGGATAACATCTGGGCCTTTTGGGAAACAGTCTTGCAATAAAGAAGCACTTTGTGTAATTTTTCTTTCCTCGCCAAACCGCATCTGTCTGCTCTCGCTGCCCTTCTCCACTCCACCCGAGCTCCTTGGGGCTGTGGGGACATCTGTTAGCAGCCGCGGGCTGCCTCCACCGAGCCATCAGTAGGTGGCACTGCCTGCTTTTTTCTCTCCACCCACATGAACGTCCAGTCCCAACACCTGATAGCAAACCACCCCTAACAGTTTTGAAGGGTCCCCAAGAGGTTTAGATGTGTCATCTCCTTCAAGGTGCACCTACAGCAATGTCAAGCAATGGATTGACTGGAATAAAGAAGCAGCTTCATCACTGCTCACCGGGCAGCAGTGGTGGCAGCAGTTCCAGAGGTGGCCAGCAAGGGATGCAAACCTCTCCTGCCACTGACAAGACTGGGAAAACTGCCTGAGACCTGAAGTTCCTCTGACCCAAATGCCATTTAAACAGACAGTGTCAGCCTGGTCTTGCACCGTGTGGTGGCCTTCATCTTTAGCCAACCCATTCCAGAAGAAAGCATTCTCAGCCTAAAACAACACTCCAACTTGCAGCAATGCCCCACTGATGACTGTATGCGGTGACCCCAACCAACTCCAGCATTAACCTGAAAGGTTAATTCTCAGTAGGCACTTAGTTTAGAAAGGTTTGATCCTCAAGATATGGGAGCCTCTGCTGCCCCATCCAAACTCAGAATCACAAATTCTGCATGTACTCATCCACCAGCTGATAATTAGCAACTGCAGCACTTTTCTTAGGCCAGCAGTTCCCAAAGTTGTGATGATCGAAGTCTAGCCAGACACCGTTCAAGACTTTTTGCTGGAAATCCTGCACCATTGCCACCACAAAAGGGATTCAGTGCCCACCTGCTGGCAACAGGGAAGAGATCCCTGAGTAGCTGTTTCCCCTACAGCATGATCCCGCTTTCCCCCCTGCCTTCTGTGAAAACAACTGTGGATTCCTGCAAGAAGGATGGTGAAGAACTAGACCTTCAAGAGTCCACACACTCCCTTTGCAAATGTGTTTGCACTGGAAATTAATTGTGTATTGACTTTCTTCACACTTGGAAAGATTGTCTACTTCCACCTGGAATAAGCAAACTGAATGCAAAGCTTTATTATTTTAATTCTCACATTAAAATTAAAACCACCCTATCCTGCTGGCTATGCATATGTATAGGAAAACCATCAGGGTAAAAAAGGTCCGTTAATTATCACATGTAAAGAAAAGAAAATCTTGTTTAAAAATAGGTATTTAAAAATACTGTGATCGGCTAGCACATCTAAAGTCTATTTCTAGGCAGCAAGTGATGCATTATTTGCAGCACTTTTTTAATCAATTATTTTTCCAAGAGACAAAATAGTCTCACTATAATCATGACCATTTAAAAAAAATCAGTCACAATAGAACTAACTGAACCAATTCACACAGAAACTGCTTTGATATCTGGATGGTGACTTTTTTAGTGCGGATGCCACTTCAAAATTTCCTCTGCACGTTCTAACTTTAGTGAAAAGTTAAATACGCCAAGTGAACCGGCCTTGTTTGGGCAGCCAGCAAACCTCTGGTGCTGTTAGCAGCTAGTGTCTTCCATCAGCCTCAGACAAAGCCAACCCTTTTCCTTGAGCTTTTTGTGTGTATTTTTAGGAAAGCGGTAGCTCCTTCTTAAACGAATCATTGTGAACTCACACTGGAAGTGCTGATAAATAGCTGTCACAGAAAGAAGCTTGCACTTTTCCAAACATCTGCAGTTTCAGACATTCCCTCCCTTTCTCTTCAGCAATGCAAACGAAGAAAGAATGGCAACACCCTTAATCCTGATACACCAGGGCTATAATTACATTATTACAGTAAATCAAACATTGCCTTTGTGTCACTACAATCGTGCTCGTTGCTTGAAATTAACTGCAAATGGTTTTTCTTTTCTTCCTCAAATATGGGCAGGGGCGAATTAAAGCACACTAAATCATCTTCTCCACTAAAATGAACGGAAAGCTAGGATTCAGACAGCAGCATTTGAACTCTGCAAGAAAAGAAACCACAGCATGGAGGGAAAGGAAGAGATCGGGCACCGCATTTGACACAGAGCAACTGCAAAGCAATTAGCGGGCCACTAAATCCTCTGTTACAATAAATCAGTGACCCAGGTCCCCCTCTTCCCCAGTGCCCTTCATTATAAAATCAACTTCAATGAACTACCCCTCTCTTCCCCACTCCAAAGCAAGTATATTTCCACTGCAGCTTGCACCTGCCCTTCCCAGCGGCTGCCACCCCGGGGAGCCTCCTAGACTGCGGGGGCAAGGGTCTGAGACGGCACAGTTCTGGCCCTTCGTGCAAGAGGTGGGCAGAGCACAGAAATAAAAACAGGAACGCAGGCTGCCTTTGCCTCAGTATTGCCTAATGTGAAACCACTCTCCCTCTTGTTGGTTTTCCACGTTTCTTTTGCTAGACTTGATTCACCACATCTGCCAGGGCTGACACATCTGGCTCCTTCCCCAGGCGAAGGGCACAGTGGATATGTCAGCATGTCGTCTGAAGGCACTGGTACTTTCTGGAAAGAGCTGTTTTCCCTTCTATCATATATTGTGCAATAATCAAGTCTTTTAAAAAGGATGGCTAAAAAAAAAAAAAAAAGCTGATTTTGACAAGAGACAGGCCAGAATGAGAACTGCTGAGACAGTAAAGAACAAGCCTGTTATCTTACAAACTACACTTCAGGCTGTCAGCTGCCAGAGATTTACAGGAAAATCCCCTTTCCTAGGACTGAACCGACACAAAACCTTATTTCCAGCAAAAGAAACTCGTGAACGCGCTCACCCCGACTAGCCCCTGACCGGGGCTGGGGATGCTCTGGAGAGGCAGGAAGGGTTCCAGCCCAACGCAGGGCGGCTGCCGGCAGCCTGCGTGGATGGGTCCCCGGGGCCGCTCCCTCCCACGCCCGCAGCGTGGGGAGGCGGAGGAAGAGTTGCCTCAAGCAGCCCCGGTTCGCCTCCAGCCCCGGGCGGGAGGTGCGGTGCCGCCCTGCCCAAACCCTCCCGTTTCCCCCGACAGCCTTGCCCTCCCTCGGCACGGCAGGGTAGCACGAGAGTGGCACGTCCTTCCTGCTATTTATAGCAGCCGACTCGCCTTTGGGTATGCCGGGAGTCGCGGCGGAAGGGGAAAGGAGCAAAAAGGAGGCAAGAAGCAAAGGCAAGAAAGCTGCCGGCCCTTGCTGGCCCAAGAGATGCGGTGTTGTGCCTTTGGCATGCGGAGCCAGTGAGGTCCTCCTGCTCCAGTGGGAGCTGAAGCGCCTGTCAAGAGCCAGAGGACAGGAAAAGACTTTGGCTTGTGAACTAATTTTCTCTGCTTCGGCAGCAAACCCTGGACAGTGAATCCTAAGCCCTTGGGTCAGCTTCCACCGAAAAGTTAAAAATCCATCATGAGGTTGGCCGATCCTGTACCCTTTAAGATTTTAACAGAGGCATAGTATTTTTCATGTTGCTCGCTGGCACCCGTTTTCTGCATCAGCTGTACGACTCCTGAATGACACTAGAGACTCATTCTGGCCCACAGTGCTGCCCCGACGGTGCCCAGATAGAGCCTGTCAGGTCGATTTTTGCAGTCTACTTTCAAGGTAATGCCTTATCACACGTTTGGCCCTCACACAGGACACAGCAACCTGTCTCTGTGCACCCCAAGAACACGGTGTGTTAAACAACAAGGGGGGGGTGATGTCTGGGGGCTCAGGGGTCTCCTGCTCCCAGCCCTGGCAGCACCCAGGGGGCCGATGCAGCTGGAGAGCAGGCAAAAGAACACGCAAAACCAAAATCAGAACGAAACTGAAAACATGTTTCTGATTTAAGAGTAATCTATTTTTAAATTGGGTGGCATGTAAATATGAAGCCCTAATTAACAGACGGGTTTTTTGCCCATGAGAGCATTTTCCCAGCACAGAGGCTGGGTGTGTTTCTCCCAGTGCTGGTGGAAGCGCCTGCTCATCCTCCAGCTGCTCCTGGCTCCAGCCCTGCTGCCACCAGACACCCCGCATCTCACCTTTGCTTCCCCCTCCAGAGTCCACCTAACATCCCAGAATGGAGGAGTGAATTACTGCAGCTCCTCCAAGGTTTGCTGTGAGGGGAGTGGGACCATGGGCAGCTCCGACAGCACTGCTGGAGGACCCTCCTGCCCACACATGCAGGGCACAGACAACACACACCCCTTCCATTTGTAAGGGGGATGGCTCCAAATTAATGCCAAATTAATCTTTCCAGAGAAGAAAACTACATGAGTAACACAGGAAAGAAACACTAGTGCCTACCAAAATGACTCACGACTTTAAAAACACATGCTTCAAGTTCAACCTGGCCAACTTGCTTAGGCTGAGCAAAAAATAAAAAATCAATCTTGGGGGAAAAAAAGCATCCTTTCAGAGCTTACAACTGTAGGGTGTGTTTCCTGCTGTCAATACAATCAGTAACGATGGCTGCACCCAAGCAAGGCTTTTCCAAAAAGAATTCGTCACAGCGTAAGAGGAGCAACTAACACACTCCTTAGGAGCACAGGTCTTTGTGGTTTGCAAGATGTTGCTCTCTCTATGCTTTATTGGTAGACCTGGCACCACAGAGGAAAGAATATGGAAATAGGAAGGAAGGGAGGAAGGGAGAAGGAAGGAAGGTTAATATCTATTTTCTTGGCATGGATAAATAATGACCAGCCTTTGAACAGTATATGAAACTCGAGAGCTTTGATCGCTGAGATCCGAAGTTCTCGTGGGGGAGCTGGTACTCCTGCTGCAGCTGCTGAAGAAGAAACACAAAACTCCTTTACCCGATTCAGTTCAAAAAGCACCTACTGTGAGACCGTCTGGTCTAACGTTCATTTTTTATTCTACTGCAACGCTCATGCTATGCGAAACGCAATAGGAATTTCCATACCAGCATTTACATCCAAATGGACCCGCTGAGATTCATGCTGATGTGTAACAGTCCTACAATGCATCCCCTTCTNTCGGCGACCGCCGGCCCCCACCGTGCCCCTCGGCGGGGGTGCGGCTCCCCATGGAACAGGGGACGGCGTGCGTATGTGTGTGTGTGTGTATGTGCAAATTCTAGGGAGCACACTGCCCTCTCGCCGGGAACTCCGACAGGTTGCCCGCGGCAGGAGTAAGGAGCGGGCGGAGAAGCATCGCGACCCCCCCGTCCCGCCCCGCGTACCTGCAGGACGTTGGCGTGGGGG